>JALAZF010000273.1:7670000-8270000 GCA_022829125.1 Lathyrus tuberosus | reverse complement strand
TGATTGGATGACCAAATTTAATCGATTACCTTTGCCCAATTTGGAAAGATTTGATAGAGAGTCGTTACAAGTCAATAAGATAATGTCCTAATTGTTTTGTTAATCATTTAGGACTTATCCAATCAATTGGCTTAATTTTCCAATCGATTGGGAAGTTCAAAAAAGTATTTGTAATCGATTGGCTTAAGGCCCGAATTGATCGAGTAGTTCAAAAAAGCCTTTAGAATAAACTAGATAGTTTCTTAATTACTTGTATCGGCCTTGAAAACATTTTTAAGAGATAAAAAGCCTTTTAAGTGTGTGTGAATTACCTTAGTACTTATGAGTTAATTCCTTATATTACAAAACTCTGGTCACTCAGACAGACACGACCTGAAGAGCTTTCACACTTTCTCTCTTTCATAACTCTGAGGCTTCTAAGATTCTTTTCCAGATACCTTGATCCTATAAGCACTTTGATAGAATATTGACTTTTTTTTTCTTGATGAGGAATTAGATGTTTTCCAATTAGGTCACCATCATCATATAGTTAAAAACTATTGCCACTGACTTCGACAACCATTGATGTCGTCGTCATCAAAACTTCATAAAAGATCTTTTGCAGAATTATAAATTTTATACGTGCAAGCGCATAGATCCATATTCTCCCCCTTTTTATGATGACAATGCATATCTCAAGGAGGTGGTAAAAGAGAACTTGATAAATATATAATTGGAGTGGTTAAACTCCCTGTTAATTAAGTAGATAGTATAATATACTCCCTATGAGAGTATACTTCTCCCCTTTAGGCATGATCAAAAAGGCAGAAAACAAAGCACATAGATCACATGGTATCATGTTGAGAAAGGAAATAAGAAAACACATATGCATACTAATCCATGCATGATTTGTTTAAAATTCCTAGTTTAGTTTTTATAAAAAAAAAAGTTTTCTTTAGGAAGAAGTTTAATAAAAATGTATACAAGTTAATTAGATGAATCCACAAATTCAAGTACACATTATCCTTTTTCTATATGATCCCTGATAAAGTGGTGCCAAACTTCAACGTGTTTAGCCTGAGAGTGAAGAATTGAGTTTTTTGTGAGGTGTATGGTGCTAGTGTTGTCACATATTATCTGTGAAGAATTGAGAATATTTTAGATATGTCTCATCATTATACGCAGGTCAAGGAGATTTATTAGGAACAAATTGCAGATTTAATTGGATTTCATAAAAGGATCTTGGAGACTTTTTAGGAAACTATTTGGAGATTTGTTCCTATTTTTGTGGAGAAGATCTTGCAGCTGATTTAAAACATGAAGATTGGATCTGATTGAAGAGTCCAAGCCCATACTGCAAGAGTCTATAAATAAGGACTTGCTAGACCTAAAATAGTAAGCACACACAACAATAAGTCGTTGGTGCAACATAAAAGTTTAGGGTTTTGAGAGTCTCTTGTGTAGTTTGTAAGTCACCCATGTATCTTTTGATACTATGTGGTCGACATAGGTTGTTGTAAATTGTTCTCACTCGAAGCTTTGAAGCAAGAGTTGAGTATTGTTCTTGGTTGAAGCTTTTAAGCAAAACTGAGTATTGTTGTTAGTCAAGAGTCTTGGTTGAACATTGTTATTAGAAGGAATGTCTTTCAATTGAACAGATTGATGTAGTTGCTGGAGATTGTAACTGTTAGATATCACAGATTGTGATTAAGGAAAGTGAGTGGTGATTCTCATATCAAAGAGGGTATAGTGAAGTCTTCTTCTTGGATTGGTGTCCCTCAGATATAGGTGATTTGCACCGAACTGGGTTAACAATTTCTGTGTTGTTTATCATTCTGTAATTTTCAGTTCAGTCTTGATTAACATGTCGGATCAGATGTCGTAACATCTGTAATTCTGCAGTTCTGATATTCAAGGTATCAGTCTACTGTTTTTCTGTTCCTTGTTTAAATGTTTATGCAGAACAGTGTTTTAACATGTGTTAGGACATCTAGTGTCTGCATTGCCAGAATTTCAATTGGTATCAGAGCAGGCATCCTGTCTGGTTCTGGATGAGATCTTTGGGAGATACTTTCTGGCATTTAAACAAGGAGGAGTTTTGAAGATCAGATCAATCAACTCAGACATACTCAAGGGTATTAATGGATGAGATGGATATTCTGGATCGAAGGTAACAACCCAGAGGTTGTTCATGTTACTGAGGAGGTTCTACAACAACTGCAGGAGAAGTGGCTAGTTCTCTTATTGGGATGTCTTGTAAGATGTTCCGACATCTTATTAGGGTAAGCAGGATTTGTTCCTTGGTGGTTCTGCTGCATGTGTTTCTGATGGAAGAGCTCTAGAATTATGGGATTCTGAAGTTGTTACTGAAGACTGTTGGTGGAAGATCTCAATCGTCGGCCTCTATATGTGAAGATATTTGCATTCTTTTATTCCAAAGTCGGGAGCGATGGAATGGAAAGAGTTGTTGGAAGATGTCTATTATGGTGACTTGGTACTTGGAAGCTTGGTTTCTTGGTGCAGTTGAAGTCAGTTAAAGAGGAGAGGAGTTGAGTTTAAGTTTATCAAGTTCTTGCTCTAGGAGTTTGATAAATTATTGATCGGCTAGGTTGTCAAAGATACTTGAGAATTCTCTCAAGTCCACTCATAAAGGCGTCTCAGTCGTGCATCTGGAGTCTTCTAGTTATTCTTCTGACTAGAAGGTGTTTCTATGAAACACAACGTGAAGAAAATGGAGGTGATTTATTTTCACCATCCAAAACAACAAGGAAGGATTCATCTCTCTTAACCCTAAGGGTGGATCTAATCTGATTGGAGCTTTTAGAATTGTTGAGGTAAATAAAGTTCGTTCAGAGAGAATCTTAGTTACTTGAGTCCGGGTGGCAGCCTTGGTATCTCAACACTGTTTGTCAAAGAAGATACTTGCAAAAGAGTGAATACTTGATAAGTTTTCATGAAGTGATCTGGTGGAGCTTAGCTACAACAGGGAAGAAGGGTTATTGGACAAGTATTTAAGATCAATTTCTATTTGTGGAATTCACAAGTATTTAATTAATTATCCTTGAAAGTCAAGATTGCTGATGTTCAACAAGATGTTAGAACATCTCATCATCAGAGTTTGTGCAAAATCACGGGAGGGGTACTGCATACGCTTTAGCATCTGTTTTGATCTTAGGTGGTGACCTAAGAATTTGCTTCAGCCGGGTGTGATAGAAGTATGTATTCTCTGGAGAGTTTTCTGGTAAGAAACTGGTCTGGACTTTGATGTTATTGAAGATGAAGATGAAGACATCATAATCTTGATGGTTACTTCTTGGATCAGTTTATTTCTAATCTATGAGGGTTGTAGTGCTGGTGAAGGCACAACTTGGTTCAGTTTATTTCTGATCTATGTACTTTGGAGCATGGGATCTTGCTCTTCTTGGAAGTCAAAGCTAAGTGGCCACTATCTCTGACTTTCTACAGTCTTCTCTACTAAGGAAAGTGGCATTCTTTGGTATGCTTATGGTGTAGTCTAGGACTACTTTATCTTCTGAAGATTCAGACGTGGCAGGTGTGAAGTCTTTGAAGTCTCAAAGTAGGATGAAGGTTGTCTACTCAAACTTGGTTGTTGAATCAGGTCTATGAGAGCATGGAACTCTTGTTATGTAATAGGGAGGAGGTTCTTCTAAGTGGCAGAAGGAGGAGCTGAATTCAGCAGCTGGATGTCGTATCAAAATGTTTTGACATCTAGTTTAACATCAGAGTCTCAGCTGGTGATGTGGCACATCAACTTAAGATAAGGTGATCTACAGGAGAATGGAAGTTATGGATGCTTCAAAAAGGTCTATCTCATGCAGTTTACGGGAGCTGTGGTTTGAGAAGATGTTACATGTCTAAGAGGCTTGGTGGATCCAAGATGTCTTGCTATGGAGCAAGTAGTTCATGTGACTTGAAGATCGGATTTCATTGGTGGATCAGTGTATCTTGTGGGAGTTCTGAAGAAGAGTGAGATCAATCAAAAGGTGGCATTTGGTTGGTTTCATAGTGTGCATTCAAGCAGGATGCTTGAAACTGGTTGCTCTTGTGCAGAAAGGTGGTTGGTTGAAAACGTAAGGAGGTTCTGGATCTCTTGGGGCTTGTGGTAGAAGTTCTAGGTTGAGGATGGAAGTATACCTTCTTTTGGTGGATGAGAGTTTATTTCTCTCTGGGTTTCTGAAGTTCTCTTTGTTCAAGCTGGTGGCGCAGTGTTGTCTGAAGATCTTCAGTTTGGATTACTATGCAGATAGTAAGTCCAGAGGTGGAGCATATCAAGAACCATGGTGTATGGTATCTGTGATCTGTGAAGGATATCCTAACTGATGTTAGAACAGTTTTGGATTGGTTATCCTTGAAGGAGGATTCTTAAGTTCTGGTCTAGGAACTTGTTGCCTACATCGTGTCTAAGGAGTATCTATCTTGTCATACGGGAGAATGATGGAGTAGAAGAACTGCCTTGGAAGAATGGTGTAGAGAAGACTGAAGTGGATCATGTATTGATTGCATGGAAGTCTGAATATGGATATTCACCAGTTGATCATAAGTATTCCAGGTTATCATACGAGAGAATGATGAAGTAATGACTGTCTTGGATTGTAGGGTGTCTACCACATTTATTTGCCTTGCTAAGGTCAGATGAAAAGCTTGTGGAGGGGATAACGCCCCTATTGGCAAGTCATGCTAAAGGGAAGTGGATCAGTTTGGCAGCTGTGAAGTTCTGAAGCATGTATACGGTATCTGACACCGTTGGAAGAAAACAAACTAAGAGGTATGGTATCTCTTTGAGGAATGTGGATCATTCCAGATCAATTGGATTTTATCTCAGGGAACAAGGAGATCTATACATGAGAATTCAAGAGGAATTCGTTTGGTGTATGGATAGTTTCTGGATGAGGGGGATCAATGGAGCTTTGATCTTAATCCAAGAGTTTGTTAATTTAGGATGGTGATCCTAATGTGACCTCACGGGAAGCATGACGGTGTTTATGTGTGAGTGATTATTGGTTCTTGTCAGAAGAAGCAATAAGTGGAGTTGATGATTATGTTCAGCAGGTAGGTTGGACAGAGGTTGCGCTCTTGAAGACGTAAAGATGCGTCTTATGTTTTCTTTTCATCAACATAAGTGTTCATTGGAGGAACACTGGTTATCTTAGATAGGGGGAGTTGATCCCGGATCTAAGATGTACTACTGTAGTGTTGCAGTTTTTAATCAAGTTTTTTTGAGGGTCAAGCAAGTTGTGATTGGTTTCATCTGGAGAGGATGAGATGTCAAGAAGGATGTCTTGACATTATATTGTGTTGTATGCAACTACTTAGGGGGAGCATGATAGTGTGCCATGCTTGTGCTACTTTTTGTTGATTCTGTTGTTCCGCTACATGTGTTCTGCTACTGACTTGTTTGCTTTTGGATTGATTACCCTTAAATGCATAGTTGCTTGGTTTGGCATATTATGGCTAAAAAGGGGGAGAAGTAAGTAGTAGTAGTAGTGTTATTTGGATGTGTTTTCCAAAGGTTGTTTTAGCCAAAATTTTCCAAAGAGGGAGATTGTTAGGTCTTTGATTGGCTACATTTTGGGTAAAACAAGTTTATAGCAAGATGTCGAAGACAATGTCACGACATCTTTGTTTGGAACAGCAGGTGTTGCTGTTGTATATCTCTTGACAGATTTGTTTTGTTTTGATGAGAATATTTTAGATATGTCTCATCATTATACGCAGGTCAAGGAGATTTATTAGGAACAAAGTGCAGATTTAATTGGATTTCATAAAAAGTATCTTGGAGACTTTTTAGGAAACTATTTGGAGATTTGTTCCTATTTTTGTGGAGAAGATCTTGCAGCTGATTTAAAACATGAAGATTGAATCTGATTAAAGAGTCCAAGCCCATACTGCAAGAGTCTATAAATAAGGACTTGCTAGACCTAAAATAGAAAGCACACACAACAACAAGCCGTCGGTGCAACATAAGAGTTTAGGGTTTTGAGAGTCTCTTGTGTAGTTTGTAAGTCACCCATGTATCTTTTGATACTATGTGGTCGACATAGGTTGTTGTAAATTATTCTCACTCGAAGCTTTGAAGCAAGAGTTGAGTATTGTTCTTGGTTGAAACTTTTAAGCAAAACCGAGTATTTTTGTTAGTCAAGAGTCTTGGCTAAACATTGTTATTGGAAGAAATGTCTTTCAATTAAACAGATTGATGTAGTTGCTGGAGATTGTAACTGTTAGATATCACATATTGTGATTAAGGGAAGTGAGTGGTGATTCTCATATCAAAGAGGGTGTTCTTTGATAAGGATTTCATTAGGTAGTATTTAGGAGATAAAGTTGTAAACGGGGGAGCTTAACTTTATAAGTTTACTACAGATAGTGAAGTCTTCTTCCTGGATTGATATTCCCCAGATGTAGGTGATTTGCACCGAACTGGGTTAACAATTTCTGTGTTGTTTATCATTCTGCAATTTTCAGTTCAGTCTTGATTAACATGTCAGATCAGATTTCGTAACATCTGTGATTCTGCAGTTCTGATATTCAAGGTATCAGTCTGCTATTTTTTTGTTCCTTGTTTAAATGTTTATGCAGAACAATGTCTTGACATGTGTTCGGACATCTGCTGTCTGCATTGCCAGAATTTTAGTAATATGTATGAGTTTTTCTATAATTCTGGTTTTTTTGAAAAGAGGTTTTAAAAATATTTTACATTAAGGTTTTTTAAATTCCATGAATATAGTAAAACTAAACATACTCTATTACTTTTTTAACACACCTTACTTAATACTAAGTAACTTGTGCAATAAAACTTTAATCCGATAAAACAACTAAAGGGTAAGACTAGGGATCTAACCAAAAATCAAATATTCAATGATTTTGTCTTATTGTTAGTATGCAAAGAGATTTCTTCTCTCGTAAGAGTGGTATAATAGAACATATTTATTTATTCAATTGTGTAGCTTGAGTCCTTTGATATTAGTGGAATACATGTTATGAGCAAACATATTTCTATTTTTAATTTTACAATGCTCTTTATAAAAGTATGAAGAAGGATGTCCTTATTCGCTCTCATGAATCTTTTTTATAAAACAAAACATGGAAATATGGCTGCCTTTATTGTAGTAATTGCATTTTACGGTTTTCCATTTAGATGTTTGTTTGCCATTGCAAATATTGCTAAAAAAATATCTATTGATCTTAGGTTCATAACCAAGACCAACCATATTGTAAGACACCCTTTGATTACCTAACAAAAGATTTAAGTTGTCTATCCCTTTAGTGAATTTATCAAGTGTGTTTTCATGATCGTCAATTTTATTTTTCAAAATATCACATTGATAACACTTGATGGATTCATTTAAGACTTTGTGATATGACAAAGTGTTTTGAATTATATCATCTTGTCTTTCTTTAAGACTTTCTATTTCTTCCAATAATTTTTTATTTTTCAATTCGAGGGAAGGAATAATGTCTTTGGAGATGGAGACAATTTGTTCTAATTTACTTGTTTCTTTGGTTAGCTTTTTACAAATGCGAAACAATTCTTGATAAGAAAAATAAGAGGTTACCTCATCTTTTTCATGATTTGCCACGAGACACATGTTTTCTTCCTCCTTATCATCATTGTAATCCCAAGATATGTAGTCTCTCTTAACTTCTTTTTGTGATTTCTTGGATCTTATGTGGTTCTGGTTTCTTTTCTGGTTTTGAGGATAATTTGGTGTTATGTTCCCTTCCTTTCCGCATTGGTGGCTATGGGAACGAAAGAGTATCTTTATTTATTTTTTTATTGGAAGCTTGAAATTTGTTTTTGATGTCTTAGGAACTCCTTGCATTTTTGAAACATGAGCTTCATGAATTTATTAATCTCACTTTGACAATCTTCATCTTCTGATCCCGTATGTTTGATGTTAGTAGCTTTAAGTGCAATATTTTCCCTCTCCTTCTTGTCATCTTCTTTGTCATTGTCGTACCCCAATTTTGTATAGGCATTTCATTTTTTCAATCAACCAGTTTTATGTTGTTTTGTCCAAAATAAAATTTCAATTTTACTGACAGGCCAGTTGAATCGATTCCTTAACTGCGCGTAAAATCGATGAACATTATTTTTAGGTTTAGGCTTGCAACTGTCTATTTTATTGATCAGCATTACGCGTAGTTTAATCTGGCATTACACGTGTGTGTCTGCATTTTGGTCACTGTGAGTCTTTTCATCAAGGTATTTTTAACTACAAGATTTGATCCACGAGTGTCTGCTTTACTGAACTTTATCTCTCGTAGATTATTTTAATGCATTTATTTTTTTCTCGTTTTTTTTATCAAAATAATTGAAAAAAATAAATAAGGATATATAAATCAATTAAGTTGATTTATTTGTTTTTATTAAAATTTTGCCTGATTTTATTTATTTCATGTTTTAAACTTATTTCTATCACACAAAAATGTCTAGGGATATTATTGGCATTTCAATTAATTTGTTAACCCTAATATCTTACTACTTTAGCTTACTACATTGGCCAACGGAAAAAAGGAAAGTTTCCACCCCTCATACACTACACGTCTCTCTCTTTCTCAGATAATGACAATAGAAAAAGAAGAAAAAGTTTCTTTTGAAAAGGAGAGAGCATGACAACACGTATCTCTGTTCTAAAATCAGATTTGAACGTTTCGCGGATTTGACATGATTCGCATGCAGTGACTTTGCTGGATTTTTTTCCTGTAAATGCTACTGTAATATTGTAAACATTTGTCGAGTTGTATTATGTTGTTGTTTGCGTTTTCATTATGTCGAAATCAAGTCTAAATGATGAAATTGTTAGCATTGGTTTTACTATTTTGTTTTGATTGCAATGAACATGTTTAACGTTAAAAGTTTACTAGATGGTTTTCTTTTGTTTGCGTGCGAATTTTCAATTTTGTTGTCGACGCATTAAACTCAAATATGTATTTATTTATGGTAGTTCGACATAGTGTCAATTGGCGTTTGCTTTCGCCACTTTGCGTGTCGTCACACGACGTTACTTTGCGTTATGATACGATGTGTTATGTTATGTTTATTCGTATTACATTTTGATAGTGATGATCGCCCTCCGCGCTAGCATGTTGTGGTTCGATTTATATTGACACACAACGTTTCATTTTTGTTACATTAAAATCAGATTTAAATTCTGCGTCGGCAGCTTTGTATTACACGTCCTCGCGCTATGCAAACTCAATTCGCGTCCTCGTGTTGCATTAATTTAATACATGCAGTTTCCTTTTTTTTATTTGTTTATGATGAATACGTAATGTTTATGATTGTTATATGCACGTTGTTGTCCTATCATTTTATTGCATGTGTGCGTGTGATTTTGCATTTCATACGATTTGTAACGTTAAATTATGCCCTCACTTTAGAGTTCGCGCTCTTGCGCTTGAACTTGCAACCTCGCATTACAACTCGCACCGTTCATTTGTTTTCAACCATTTCAAAACCATTTTGAAACCATTTCACAATCAAAATCGCATTCACATCGAAGCATAAAACTTTTTCACAATAAATAATCGGATGAAAAAGGATTAGTTAGATGTACCTGTCCCCCTCGTTCCCCGAGTATTTGGATGACGATCGTACTTAGCCTACAGTTCGAGTACTCGCCATCTGCTTCATTTTCAAACCAAAACAAATCAAACGCTTAATTGCTATCAAACTTCTTTTCAAATTTAATCATTTCGAAAACTCTTTTTTCGCAATAAATAATCAGATGAAAAAGGATTGGTTGGACGTACTTGTCTCTCTCGGTCCCCGAATATTTGGATGATAGTCGTAATTAGCCTATCGTTCGAGTACTTGTCTTCCACTTTAAAATACATTAATTAAACGAATTTAGTTCAATCTTTCGTGGATGAAAAAGGATTGGTTGGATGTACTTGTCCTCTTGGTCCTCGAGTATTCGTGTGATGGCTGTAATTAGCTTCCCATGCGAATACTCGTCATCCGTTGAAGAAACGTGACTTGATTCGTCACACAAATTTTGCAAATAACTTGGATGAAAAAGGTTAAGTTGGACGTACTTGTCCCTTCCAATATCGAATATTTGGATGATGGTCGTAATTAGCCTCATGTTCAAGTGTTTATGCTTCCACTAAAAATAACCTTAATAAATCAAACACATTTTTCCGCCTTAGTGTGATTTCAAAATCCTTTCATAAACGAAAGGTGTTTCATCCATTCCAAGACAATGCGAACAAAGCTTTTCTCCTACCATGTGCGAAAAGTAAGAACTTTTTCCGTTCAAATGCGATGAAAACATAACTATGTGATATTCCAGGTTATGTTGTCCATTATGATGCAGCTCACAACGTTCCCTACTTTTATGACTGGGTAGCAAGCAATATTTTCCGCTCGGGTGCCAACCAAGCATCCTTCGCTAAAATCGACCAACTCACAAATATTTGCTACCCAGAACTACATAGACTTGAGCTCTCCATCGCACTTGGGGATACGTAGGAGTGAGATTCAACGTCTCGTCAGACATTATAACAAAAAATCTAAAAATATCTTTTTCTTGGCAGAACTACATAGCTTTAAATTCCTCATCGCACTTGAGGATACGTAACAGCAATATTCGCAATCTTTTCAAACACCCTAATAAAAAACTTTTTCAGTCTTTTTCTTTTTTCCTTTTAAACTTTTAATAACTAGAAGAAAACAAATAGATGAAAGCTAACACTTATATTCACAAAGTTGATTGAATGGTTCCCGTTGAGTACAATAGATATCAATGCTGTTAATATTTTCCCTCGCATAATCGATTTCTAAACCTGAATTTGGTTGCGACGACCATTTTCGTTCTTTAAGAGTTTTATCGATATTTTTCCTTTTTTTCTTGGAATAAATAAACTTCAGTGGCGACTCTATTGTATTTCGGGCGTTCGTTACGTCCCGGGTATTTTTCGCACCGCAACAGTCATATTAGCAAGTCTTTTTAAATACATCTCATATTCCTGTAATTTATCAAAGTGTGTGTGTGCATGATTGTTAAATCCTTAAATTCACAAATTATAGTGACTTAAAGTTGCCAACTACGATTGAGACATCTAAGAATTTTCATAAACATTAATTATTTTTGCATTGTAAATTATTTGTATTAACTCACAAGATAATGCAATGTTTAATATTTTTAAATAACACTTAAATAACATAATTTTTAAGTTATAGAAAGATCGGAGGGGAATTAGAAATTTGTAATAACATTACAACTTTAACTTATTTTTATTATTATTTTAATATAATTGAATTCAAAATGCTAATGTTATTATTTAATGTGTTTCGTTAAATTTTATTATAAAATTTGTATATAAATATTTAATATATTTTGATTTTATGTTTAAATTTTAAATAAATATATTAAAAGTATTTTTAATATAGTATATTTATTTTTATTGACTAAAAATTAATATGATATAGTAATAAATAATGAAAGTTCTACTACTAGGAGTAACTTCTACTACTACGAGTGACATTTATTATGTTAGAGTTTCTAACAATCTTTTAGCAGAGATCTCCTTTAAACTAGTACATCACATTTTTTATTAAAAAAAAACTAAAGAAATTTTCAATAAATTTAGTTATTTTTTAATAGTACAAAATTTAATTTACCATGTACTTTAGTATATTTAGTTCACATGTTACTGGTATGAGTAGATAAACGAAACATAACCTAGCACCTAAATTGACAGTCAAAATCAAAATCCGATCAGTTTTGCTAAATAGGGTTTGTACAGACACAAGCAGTTGCAGGCTTTCTCTCAGCCGTCTTTACTATTTATAATTAAATGCCCTTCTCCTTTATTACCATTAATACCATAACCTTACCATTCACGAAACTCGTGCCTTCCATCCCCTCACAGTTTTCTTATTTCTTAAAAAAAAAAATTTATTTATTTTTTATCACATAACACATCTGAACCGTCAATTTTAATCAAACGGTCACAACTTCTCCAATTCCGATTGCTCATCTACCACCGTGAATTTTGGTAGACATTAATGACTGTCTTTCTACCTCTCAGTATAAACTCTTCTTTGCACGAATACAACAATAATAAAAAACTCTGAGCAAGTTGATAAAAAAAGTTTGAAACAATAACATTAATTTATTTACTATCCATGGTGGTGTTAGTTAATTATCCCTTGTCAGAGATAGTATTTACTGCCTCTGCCACAGTATTCATATAAGTAAAGTATTGTATTGACTCACATTCACATCACACCTAACCAACCTCATTTGCCGCTTCTTCTTTCTCACTTACCATTACTATTCTTACTTGTGCCTCTGCCATTACCACCTCTAGTACCCTATTCTACTGCTTTTACTTTTGCTGTAACTGTCTCTACCTCTACCTGCAAACTCTTCAATGGCCATTCCCATGCTTCGTTCTTCTTCTTCCTCCTCTTCCATCCCTTCTCTTCCGCCACCTTCTCCTAAGTCTCCTCCTGAATATCCAGATTTGTATGGCAAACGCCGTGAAATGGCGAAGGTTCAGATGCTTGAAAGAGAGATAAGTTTTCTTGAGGTTTGTTTTCTGTTATTTTGTATGAATATTTCTTAATGGAAAAAGTGTCAGAGTATGGAAGTTCTGTGTGAAATTGAATTAAAAATATACTCTTCTTACTCGTTTTGATATGACATTTTTGTGATGATCAATGCAATACTAAACTTGAGTCTGGAAATGTAGTACTACAGAGTAGTACAGAGTTGATTTGGGCTTTCATTTCAACTTCAACGAAATGTACTAGCTTCTCTTTTGTGCTAATTTTAAATTCAGAGACAATGTTTTGTTACTTCAAAATTTAAATTAAACTAATTTTAGAATCAGAAAGTGAAGATGCTCTTTTTCAATTTGCAGAGAATCTTTCTGTCTGTGACTCATTGTCCAATTTGAAGGACGTTAGATGTTTTTTTTTTTACTTCTATGGAATTATATGTATTATTACAGAATTAATTATTAATTAATCAACAACCTTGTACCTTGTTCTCATTGAAATTTGGTTTAAGATTTTTTTTATGCACTGTTAAAACCAAATTTACTGTTAATTTTGAATTTACCAGGAAGAGTTGAAATCTGTTGAAGGTCTTCAACCAGCTTCAAGATGCTGCAAAGAGTATGTTTATTGTGGAGTTTGATTCCTTAAAATGTTTAAATTATTCATAGTTGATTTTGGATATTTACTGATGGAATGAAAAAAAAAATTCAGGGTTGCTGATTATGTGGTGGTGAATTCAGATCCTCTGTTACCTTCGTAAGAACTGTTCTCATCAATCAATCATCCTTTTGTTAGTTTAGAAGAGATCATGATTCTTATGCCTTTCTCTTTCAAGCAGAAACAAGAAGAATCGCCGGACTTGTCGCTTCTGGAAATGGCTCTGGTATGAATTTCTTCGCCTCACAATTTATTTGCTTATACTAAAAAAGATGTTATGTATCAAGCTGAATTATTAGATAATCCCCTAAAAGGAACATTTTGTGAAGTCTATGGTTAGCTTAGTTTTGAGGAATGTTAAATTGCTATGCCTAATTGCGAAGATTATAGAAATTTCCTCGTCTTTTTTGTGTGCATCATGTTGCTGAGCCTTAAATTCATCTAAAGTTGGTTGGTATTTATATGTATCTGAGATAAATAGGAGCCACCACATAGGAGCCACCATGGCACAATGATTGATATGTTTTCATTTATGGAAACAGCAATTAGTACTCACAATTCCATAGATAACATGAGAAACTAACTTTTATGTGCAGTCGCATGCCATGTTTTAATCTATCTTGGATCTGCTGTTGCTGCTGCTGCGACGGATTATCGGTACATCTAAAATTGCCGCGCTGCTGTAGTGACTGTAAACCATGCAGTTGTTGCAGTTGCAGCAACTGTTTTCCATCCTTCAGTTGCTCATTACCCAAGTGGAACTGCTGCTGTTGTTTCTCTTGTCCCAAATCAAATTGCTGTAAAGATAGCTTTGTTTCGGGAAATTGTTGTACTTTTCCAAGTAGTTGCAATTTCGGGTGTCTATCATGCCCTTCTTTATGCAGTTGCAAATGCACCTGCACTTGCTCTTGCCCAACATGTCCAAAATGTCCGAAATGTCCAAAAGTAAGCTCATGTTGCTGCTGTACAGAGTCATGTTTTAATCCTTGTTTCTGTTGCTAGCTAGTATATTTCAATTCTTTCCAAAGGAGAAAAAGTATGAAGAAGCTCTTGTCTTCAAAATTGCATTTATATTAGCTAGAGTATAATTTTTGGAAAAATAAATGTTTATAACTATGCAGTATATGGATAGTGGATGATACTTGAAGCAAATGTAATAGCTCCTTTTGTAAGTTCTAATTGTGGTTATGATATGTTCCATTCCATCCTTTGTGTTTGCTTTCTCCAATATTACAATAAGAAGTTTATACAGAAATAGAAGGCAAACAAACAACCAGCTGCGTCGTTAAATTTTTTTAGACGGCAATATTACTATTAGTGTTTGATATGATAGAGCTTCTGATTGTTAAAGGCTGTTGTTGGGGGGTGTTTGGCAGATGGTGAGTTCTGCTAGTTTCCTGAAATCATGATAAGAATAGTGATTTTAATTTATGTGCTGAAAAAGAAGAGAAAAAAGTGTGTTCTTTTTTGTCTTATTAATTATTTTTCACCTCCGAGTTTTAAATATTTCAATCTAAGTGGTCCTACATGAAAGTTGATGATATATGAAATGATCAAATGGGGTGCACGGCAGGAAAATAAGTGAGGGGTGTGAGCTGCCTTTTTTTCTGCATAACTGACAAACGCAGAGCGCAGAGAGCACAGAACACGGGAAATGACTTTACATTCGGTACACCGATTAGTGGTGTCATTCACCTCCAAAAACGTTTGGAGTAAGGCACTTGAAAATAACCAGTAATTAGTAATAGTAATTCAAAGGAAGTGTTGAGTTTGATGACCGTGTGCAGTACTGCGGTAGAAGTTGCTAGTAACAGTGTCTTCTTCTTTTTTATTTTCTTTGGTTCTCTGATTAACTGCATGCTTGTACCTAACAGAAGGAAAAGAGAGAAATAATTCACACATGGGGATGAGGTTTTCAGTATTCAAAAGCAAAAACTGTCTCGTGATGATGTTTCCGTATATTCTGAAATTGACCCATCTACTGAACCCATTTACGTGCATCTCTGCCTTTCTCTGTCTCAGTTGAATTTCAGACTAATTGAAATTTAAAATACATAAATTTGTAAATAATTACAAGTGATAAATTGATAATCACTCTTAAAAGATTTGATTAAAAGAGATAAATAATTTATTATTTTATTTTTAAAGTAATATTTTTAATATTTAAAGTAGTGATAAAGTTTGACTATTTTGATTTTGTTTAATTTTATTCTAATTTATCCTTTGTTAGATCTATAAATTTTATTATTTTGAAATGAGTATTCTTTTGCCTACATGAACTATACTATTTAATTTTTATTGGAGAAATTTATAATAAAAATAGAATTTATGTTATTGTAATAAGTACATCATCTGATCACTGTTATAAGAAACAAAAAACATTTTTGATTCATTACATAATTGATGTATCTGATATATAATAATGACCAGATACATCATTTATTTAATAAATCTAAAAAGTTTTTTGTGGCTTATAATAGTGACCGGAGGGTGTATTGTACATGATTAATTTTATAAGTAAATACATGGTTATATTTTAAAGGGTTAAATATGTTTTTAGTCCCTATAAAGTTTGAAATTTCATTTTTAGTCCCTCTTGGGTTTTGGCAACGGTTTTAGCTGGTTTTGGCAACGGTTTTTTTGTAAAAACCGTTGCCAAAAGGTAGGGAAGGACTAAAAATGAAATTTCAAATTTTATAGGGACTAAAAACATATTTAACCCTATTTTAAATAAAAATTTATCATGATATTCTTAATTAGTGCATAATTATTTTTTTTAAAGTTTATAAAAAGTTTATTATGATTAATGTATTAATTGATAATTTAAGACTCTAATTTTTTAGAACATACAAAATATGTAGTAATTAATAAAATTGTAATGACTAATCGTATAGTGCGCCCCATCTTAGGTGTTCGATTGCTAATCAATTCTCCTATTTAAAGAAAAAATGTGTCATTCTCAAGTATTCAAATCTTGCCGACCAACTCTCTCTCCACCATATTGAAAACAGTGAATCAGCATAGGTGATTGTGAATCTACTCTTTCTGATCATCATCTAGTTCTAAGGAAAAATATTTGTGCAGTCCATAAGAATTGACTTTATTCCTACGATTTTCCACGACACAACTTCCTTTTATTTGACCGAAATTCTTCCAATCGAAATCTAGATCTCCTTCGATCAAAAAGAAGATCTCCATTTCTTGATCAATTCCATCAGATTCAGATTCAAGTTCTTTGCCTACTGATCCATTAACAATGGCAGTCTCAAAAGTTTCTCGATCCTCCATCCAACAACAAGTTGTTGCAGCCACTAAAGCTTCCACAAATCTTCTACCTCCTCCTCAAGGGACAAACGATAAAGTCTTAACAACTGTTGCATTTGTTCCCCCACAACAGAGTTCTGTCCAACCAAGGAAAGATCTAGGAGTGTTTCCACCTCCTCTATTCCTGGGATCTACATTGCACTTCTATTTAGGCGAACCTTCGTTCAGGCCTCTGCTACCACCTAAAATATTCGGACGAGAAGTGCTCCCCAACTTCCAACTCTTACAAGCTAATATCGACTTGAAAGAAGCGAATAAAATGTTGAACAACATCTACCAAATGATTCAACAACAAAATTCCAAGGCCTTGGCTGATAGGTTGACCCAAATTGAAGAAAACTTAAACAACGCTAATCCTAGGAACAACATTTTGCAAGAGGCGACTTCACATAAAAACATCATCCTTGATCCAAAGAGGGATCCAAAAGAGGTCCAGAAATCCCCAAGCCTCTGCCACAAGCATCATACTCATTCACCTAGTCCTGAAGGATGGAAAGACGTGAAGAAGAGGGAAATGCATGCTCTCCATGAGGTTCACCATCTTAGGAGGAGGGAAAGGCGTGAAGAAGATGCTCCCGCCCAACTGCAAAGAAGAACCCCATATCCGCTCATATCTTAGACATCAAAATCCCGAGTTCACTAAAGACGACTCTGAAGCTCTAGAGTTATGATGAGACTAAGAACCCAAATGAGCACGTCGAACATTTAAACGACCGACTAGACTAATATCATGTTGACAGAGATGTGAAGTGCAAGCTCTTTGCATTAATCCTAACCAAATCAGCCATAGTCTGGTACAAGTCCCTTCAAACTGAAGCATATATATTCATGGATCGTCCTGTGCAAGGCTTTCACTGCTAATTTCACCGTCAAGAAGAGACAACCAACCACCATGGTTGTTCTTAGCATAGCTATGAAGAGTAGTAAAGAGACAATGTGTATATATTGATTGTTTAACTAAGGTGGCGATATATGTCGGAGGCTCAGATGAGAACATGAAGGGCTAGAATTTTGAGAAATGCCTCAGACTGGATAGTGCGTTCCAAGAGAAGTTAGGGTGCAAGAAGGCCCAAAATCTGAATGATTTCTTGAGTAATGTGCAACCTTACATAAATAAAGAAAAGATGTTGGCCGATGAAGGAAGCTAGATACCAGGGAATGTTGGATCTAGTCAGGTATCAAACAAGGATTCCAGGCAGCCCAAAGAGGAGAGTGAACACAAACCCCGCTCAAGGTTTGAATCATACATTCCCTTGAATACTTCATGACAGAGGATCGCATAAGAGTGTGCTAATACGGAGTTCAAGGAGGCGGGGATAAGGAACCTATATCCGGTCAAGGAGTCTGCACTGACTGATAAGTCCAAAAACTGTTATTTTCATAAGAGACACGACCATAACACCAACGATTGCATCCAGATGAAAGATGTAATTGAATGACTAATCAAGAAGAGGAGACTGCCTGAGTATACTAAGAACGACAAAAGAAGTCGAAAAGAATCCCCTAAGAAGAGGTAATCCTCGAAGAAAACCATAGAGGCCATGGCCAGGAGAAAAGGAAAACGGGTGAGTAGTGGGAATGGCGAAGTACATAAGGGGAAGAGCCAATACATCACTTCAATTATGGGAGATGCCTCGAGGGTAAGCAACCCTTCCAAAAGCATTATAAAGAGAAAGATTGCTAAACTGATGGGTGTCAACAAGAAGGAAGGAAGAAATTCAACTGTAAACCCAGAAATATGATCCTTAAATTCCAAGATAGCGAAAACGTCAAGGGAATCCCTAACGAGATCTTTCCTCTAGTCATAATGGCCGTTGTCATACCCTAATTTTGCTTTCCCTTTTTATCCTTTTGTCTTAAGTGTGCATTGCTTATGAAATTCTGGTATACAAATATTAGATGTCCTAAGAAATGTCGAGACACTGATATCTGTTAAACACACAAGGATCAATGTACACAAAGTTAAAAGTACTGTAAATAAACAACACACAGAAAGTTGTTAACCTAGTTCAGTGCATAACAACACCTACGTCTGGGGGATACCAAGCCAGGAAGGAAATTCACTATTAGCAGTATTGATTCAAAGCTAAACAACCCAGTTTACAACTTCTCACTTAATACCTACCCAGTGCAATTTCTACCTAAGACATTCCTAGGTATGAAAAACCCCTTTCACGTCCTACCAGTCACCACAGTGACAAAATTACAACTCTTTCAATGTTTTTAGAAAATACAATCCAAGAGACACACAATCACTCAATGCTTAAAAGCTTAGGAATGATTGACAAAACTTACAACTTAATAGAGACATTTCAGTTCAAGCATCTAGGTGATGAATGAATGGCTCATAAAACAGTCTACCTTAATGTATCAAAAGACACATGAGTGACATAATTCAACATCAGTATCCTAAAAGAAAACTCAAACCCTAAACTCTTATTTGCACACACGGTTTCTTCAATGAATAATCCTCACGAATTAGGTTTAACAAGTCTCCTTTTATAGCCTCGTGCAGAATGGGCTTGAACTCTACCCATTTTGTCAGTTTTAACCTACTGCAGAAACTTCTCCAAAATAGCAGGAACAAATCTTCAAAGTTTCCTAAAATGTCTCATCATTTAATTTAGCGTTTTGTGTATAGTTGGAGATACCAAACTTTGTTCCTGATAACATCATCTTGACCTGCGTAAATTACTGAGATATTTCCAAAAGGAATATCACAGAATTAAAACAAAACAAATCATCTGTCAAGATTTTAGAACATTCAAAATAAATGTTCTGATAGAACATGTTCCAACATCTATTTGGACATCTGCTCTCAAGGTGAGCTGAGCAGCATGTTACAACATCACACATGACATCCTACAGTGAACCATGTTTTAGCAAAATTGTTGCCAATCCATAAACCATGGAACCTTCAATCTCCCCTTTGGCAAATTTTGGCTAAAACACCTTTTGCACAATAAACTCTGGAGACTGTGTGTGCACATGAGGAAGAAGATAACCTGCATCTTCGAGAATATCCACAACACTCCCCCTAGACCCCAGAACCAGTCTTTGTCACGGAGGAATAAATCTTCCTCTCAAATCGGAAGAAAAATTTTCTGATGCAAAAGAAAAACAACCTGAAACACAAGAAAATCAACCTGAACACAAGCTTGAACTAAACTAGTTCAGGTCATTAGAAACACATATGGCAGAAGCCACAATAATTAGAAACACATATGGCAGAAGCCAACACAACAGATCCCAAAACATGTCCAGAAAGACAAAATATCTGATAGGACATCACATACCCAACACAATCTCAAAACATATGGCAGAAGCCAACACAACAGATCCTAAAACATGTCCAGAAAGACAAAACATCTGATAGGACATCACATACCCAGCACAATCTCAAAAACCAACCAACAATACAACCTTTAGGGGCTTTTACTTTTATTTATTTTCTCTCCCTGTTTGAGCTAAAATTTGACCAATAACAAGTAAACAAGACTGACTTTGCAAGAACAAACACACCCAGCAAGGAAAGCAATACTACCACACACACCAAAGAAATCACCCTAAGAACCCCAAAGAATAACAAAGAAAAACAAGGACCTAAACACACACAAAAAACTTTAACAAACTGACACAAACACTCGTTATTCCCTCCAAACACCTGAGTTCACAAATTGAACCCAGTCTTCATCACCATTCCCACCACAACCACGATCCTTAGAACTAGTCTTCTTTAAAACTGTCACAGACGTTTCCCCTGTCAGGACAACTCCTGTTGATGACCCAGCAAATGTCACAACACTTGACTGATCCTTCTTTTCGTTTAGAGGTTCATTCTTCTTATCAGAAAGTTTGGAAGCTTGGCTCATGTTAGAAGTACAACGTGAGGGGATGAAAACAAACACGCAGGTTTCAGTCTTTATATAACACAAAATCCTTGTTTGTAACGCCTGACAAGTCAAGGAGAGCAATGTTGGAAACAGTTCAGTCAACCTTGAAACTGGACCACCGTCCATAAGTGGGAATGAATCTATTAACTCTAGGTCTCGTTTTTCAAACAAGAATCAAGACAATTCCCATGGCATAGAAACACGCCACACATGCACACAAAAAATACATTTTTTAGGCCTACTATTAGAGCACTACTGACTAGGCACACCGTCCTTGGCATGCTGACCACACATAGATTCTTGACAGCCTTAACAGAAACAGGTTGGTACAATGTTCTGACATTGTTATAGACATTGTTTCCTCCTATGACCCTACCAAAGACACACAACATGCTCCAAACATGAAGTTTCCCACTAAATTCCTTGCCTAGAAAATTCATTAATTAGCAGCTCAACACAAATAAGCATAATGTCACGATATTACATTAGACATATCACAACCAAGTCCCATAACCATCCTGATCGAACAATGTCAAGACATATTATCTGACATTATCCTTTCACTAGAGCCAAACACAAACCAGGTAGCATGAGATTGTGCATGCTTTGTACAGGATGTACTAAAACACCTCCACAGCAGACAGGTACACATCTCCCCTATCAAACATAATCACTTCTCCCCTTGCAGGTGGAGATCAAGTAAAACACCTTAAGCAACACAGCATTAGGACCAAAAAAATGTGAAGCTAAAGCCATGAAGATTATGAAAAGTAATGTTGAATCTGGGGTAGGCTAGAAAGATAAAAGGCACACCACAAAGACTCAAGGGTGTATTCATAAACGCCCCAAACATATGACTAATGAAATAAAAAACACCACAATGCCAACATACATACACAAAGCACTACTACAGAAAACACATATAATCACGCCCACGTTACTACGGATATTCAATCAACCGTTGTAATATGTGATATTTAGCCGCATGCATTTTTTAAATTTTATTTAACCACCTATAACCACAGTTAATTTAATATCCGTGGTGAAAAGGGACGTATGGTCATGGGTTCAAATCCCAGCGCCAATATTTTTGGTTATTTACTTATTTTTAAAAAATACTGACAGACCTTTCACCATGGGTATTTAAATCAACCGTGGTTATAGGTGACAGATCTTTCACCACGGTTATTTAAATCAACCGTGGTTATAGGTGGCGTCTTCTTTTATATATATAACGCTCTTAGTTCATTCACTTTTGCCTTAGACGTATTTAGACAAACTTCATCTTCTACCTCCAAACTTCTTCCATTTACGAAACATTATTCATCCACTAAACCAAACTTGAAAACATCATTTCTTCCACAAACGAAACTAAAAAACATTGCTTCCATTAACGTGTTACAGTTTGTTCCTGTTTAACGATTCTACAGGTAAAATGTTACTGTTTGACGATTCTATTTTTTATTTTTTTTATTGTTATTCGTGTTGTTGTTCTTGTTGTTGCTCTTGTTGTTATTGTTGTTATTCTTATATTTGTTCTTGTTGTTGTTATTGTTCATGTTGTTCTTGTTTATTGTTCTTGTTGAGTTCTTGTTGTTGCTCTTGTTGTTCTTGTTGTTATTCTTATTTTTGTTCTTGTTGTTATTATTCTTGTTGTTCTTGTAGTAGTTGTTGTTGTTGTTGTTGTTGTTCTTTTTGTTCTTCTAGTTCTTCTTGTTCTTCTTGTTCTCGTTATTATTCTTATTTTTGTTCTTGTTGTTGTTATTGCTGTTGTTATTCTTGTTATTGTTCTTGTTGTTCTTGTCGTTCTTGATGTTATTTTTGTTGTTTTTGGTGTTCTTATTGTTCTTGTCTTGTTATTATTCTTATTATTCTTGTTAATCTTATTGTTCTTGATGTTGTTGTGTTAAAATATTTAATATTGTATATTGTGATAAAAGTTATAAATGTAGTCAGGCAAAAAAAGTTGAGAGACCTTTCACAATGGGTATTTAAAACAACTGTGATTATAGGTAGCGCGCTTTTCAGTTTTCTACAACGGTCATATGACTGTGATTGTAAGTAACGCATATACAACCACACGCTATGTAACAACGGTCGGTCCTACGTGATAATTGATGCGTCCGCAAGCGCACGGATTTATCGAATTAATATAAAAGATTGTCGAACCCACAGAGACCAATGTCAACCTACCGTAATCTATCGTTACTTTGTAAAGCTAAGGCTAATGAACGATTGACGAAAGGGAAACTAAGACTAAAACTGAATTTGAACTTTAGAAAATATGAAAGAAAGGAGAGAGTCCGGAATGTGGATTCCGTGTACCTCAGGCACTCTGTAATTGGTTGGCGTTAATTTACGTATGTTCCGTAGAAAATATTGGTTTAAAGACTCCGCCTCACACTCTCGCGTTAATGACTAAAGCCACATCTCCTAACCACAGGATTTTGCTCTCGCTCGCCCGCTTTAATTAGAAAACGTATTTTGAAAATCAATTAGATCCTAATCGATACCTAAAGCGCTCTCGCTGTTTTTAGGATCAATGCCCCATTCCCACTATCTGGTTCGACCCCCACGCTCTCGCAGTGTCGGCTCTAACCTTTACTTGCTTCTCACTCTCGTGACAAAACAGTGTTAAATAACCTCTCACTCTCGTGACGAAGTTATTTAAATTAAATTTGGAAACAAAGACCAAAACAGAATTTATTATAAGTTAACGCTAATTTAATTACCGAGTCCCGTCGGAACGACGGTCCTCACATACCGGACTCTAAACATTTAGTCGGACATGGAATTAAATGAAGACAACATAAACATTCTAATTGAATTTGAAAACATCATGATAATTAATTTAGGAAAGCGATAAACAATAATAATAAGCAATGCGATAAAGAACCTGTAAAGACTTTAAGTAAATTGCGGGACTTGGAATAAATGCAGAACTGAAACGACTTTTATTAATGGCGACAAGATTGATGATCCAAGAATTACATAAATTGTAGGCCTAAATAACAATGGTGTAGTAGTTCCTCGATGTGAGAAACTACCACTTTTACAAAGGTAATATCTGCCTAAAACTATGAAAATAAATTCTACAGCGCTTTCGCGCATAAAAACTTGGATGATCCAAAATGACAAGAGAAATCCTATATATAGAGGGGGATTTCGATTTGTAACCTCTATGGAGCATAAATGAGTGGTGGAGAAAGTGGGAGTAGTGGGAAGTTGGAGAAGTAGTGGAGAGAATGTAGGAGAAAATGTTGAACGTGTGAAAACTGAACATCTAAAGCTTCGTGACCACGTCTGTGCTCAACGTAATAAATCTGTTATGGATCCATGACGATCGTGAAGCTTCTGTGACGCTCGTGATGCAATTTGAGTTTGTCACGGTCGTGAGGGACCTGTGACGATCGTTACACCAGCAGAATTTGGATTCTGCTATTTTCCTTCTCTTTTCTGCTCTTTTCTTGCACGTTTCGCTTCTTTTCTACACTTTGCATACTTTTAACTTGGAGATGGAATTATCTGCAAAAACACTTAAATATTCTCGGAATAATCGGAGATTAGACGGAAACGGAATAAGATTTTAACATAAATCAAAGTAAAAATACGATATGTTTTCGTGTTATCAACACCCCCACACTTAAACCTTTGCTTGTCCTCAAGCAAACTATGACTCGCGAGAAAAATAGTGTATATGGATACTCATCCTAGGATACCAACTCTACTTTGGTTAAGTTTGTGTCGATAGGTACTTGCTCACACACTAAGGATATCGTAACAAGACAATTCCGCTTTTACGGTCATCAACCTCCATCCTATACAAACAAATCCGAATCATGTCATTATACCTAAGCCTAACTCACTCATCCTTCTTTTATCCCTTTTCATTCTGGCGCAATCACATTAAGCCTGTTATCCTTTCACACTCATGGTAAGATAGCCTGTTAGTGACTATGATCGCACTATCATCTTTCATTTTTTTCTTTTAGCACATTGGCTTAAAAATCAATAAAATAAAGAAGTTTGCACCGTTGGGCTAAATGATCGGGTGAGGATCACCTAACTTAGAAGGAGCATTAATTTTTTTCTTTTCTTAATTTACCTTTTAAGCTTGAGATCATACACTTATTCACATCGGCTTCCTACTTAGTGTGTGCTTAGGATGGTGCTGACTGCTAAATAAACTAATTGGGGCCTACTAAAAGGGTGAGAACTTAAGGCTATGGCATAACAAGTACTCAAATTGATTTCCATAATAGGGAGGCTCACGGTGTTAAGACGATACCGATTTTGCGGAATTTTTCCCACGACTCACAATCTAACCTTAATTTCGTCTGTAACCTAATATTTTCAAAAGAAACCCTATTTTTAACGCAAAAATTTTCAAATATTTGGTGTGGCTCAAGGGAGTGGGAAATCGATAAACAAAAAATCGCATATAAAGACTTGACAGCACATGCAAAGACGCAACGAAAATAGAAATTTCTTTTAAAATCATGCTAGAAAGCAATAAATCTAACTAAAATGCGTTAAAATGAAAGCGGCAGAGTTCCTCCCCCACACTTAAACCAAACATTGTCCTCAATGTTTTGATAAAAGGTGGTAAAGGAAAGATAGAACCTGTATGACTGCCAATGCGTGCTACCATAGCCAAATTCACTCTGATTCTTCCCTTGCTGTCCTTGTCTTTACTGACCACTTCTACTCCGGCGTCTTGTACTACGAGATATCTGAATTTGCTGAAACTTCACTTTATTGAAGCCGCTCATTATATGGCTTTCTCCTATCATACTCATCATTGGTGTCACCACCAGCAGCGACATTCATAGGAATGTGCGTGGGCACCAACTCATCTTAAGGGATTGTCATCAAGAGATCGTTCGCCTAAATGTAGCTGAGACGTGACAAGCGATACAATTCTTTATTTTCTGCAAACACAAACAATGAAAGGAAAACATTTAAATTAAAAACTTGTGGGTTTCCTCCCAATCAGAGCTTTGTTTAACGTCGATAGCTCGACGGATAGAAGTGTTAATTTTCGGTTTCCATGGCCATTTATCAAGCCATCTCACATATCCCTCACCTTTTCTTTTCTTCCTTCTGTGGGGTAGTTCATTCTTTTGAACTTGTGGTGGTGGTTCTGGACCTATGCTAAGTATTAGCTTTTCATGTTTGGGTTTAGTTATTACATCCATCACCTCAAAGTTTAACCTTACCCTCTTAGCAGTAATATTTTCCCTAGTTTCGCGGTCCTCTAATTTTCTCTTTTTATGCGGGACCTCAGACAAAGGTGTGTTAGTGTGGATATTTTCCAATATCTCCACATTCTTTTTGGATTGGGATTCTACTTTAGCCTCTACAAACCTTTGCGGGAAAAGAATTGGTGGGGTATATGGAGGAAGAACAACAATAATTGCTTCATTCTCTACCTCTATGACAACCTCCCTTTCGGATGGTGTCGGTGGATTTTTCTCAATCTCTACTTCTTCCTCACCAGAACTCTTCTCAACCTCAATATCACTCTCCTCGACCTCATTATCACTCTCCTCGGGATTCTCGATTTGTTCTTCATTAATGATTGTTACAACATCCACATGCTCCTTAGGGGAGGGTCCTATAGGTGTCAGTGCAAGTAGTAAGATTTGGGTCTCCAATGCCTCAGTGTGAGTCACGAGGGACTCGACCATAATGTTCATCCGCCTAAGGGTTTCATAAGTATCGAGATGTTGTTTTCTAAGTTCTTCATTCTGGAGAGTTTGTGTCTCCACAAAGTGCTCCATCATAGATTCTAACCTCGAATTAGTTGTTGTTTCAATGAAATCCTCCATTAATGCTTCAAGGTTGGAATTGACGGATTCTTGTGGTTCCTCAAAATATTGGGAGTGGTAATTTGGGTTGAAATGAGTTAGTGTCGCGTTGAAATCCTCCATTAGTATTTCGAGATTGGAATTATGTGATTCTTGCGGTTCCTCAAAATTTTGGGAATGGTAATCATAGGAAAATTTTGGTTGCGGTTCCTCAAAATATTGGGAGTATTGCGGTTGATAATTGTAGAGAAAATTTGGGTGCGGCTCCTCAAGATATTGTGAGTGGTTATCATAGAGAAAATTTGGGTGATACATTTTTTTTTAATAATTTTTTTTAAAATTTTTTTTTATTATTATATTTTTTTTATAGGAGTGCCTTAGTCTATACGGTGCAACAACGGAATAACAATATTGACTGTTGGTCCCCGGCAACGGCGCCAAAAACTTGATGCGTCCGCAAGCGCACGGATTTATCTAAGTAATATAAAAGATTGTCGAACCCACAGAGACCAATGTCAACGTACCTTAATCTATCGTTACTTTGTAAAGCTAAGGCTAATGAACGATTGACGAAAGGGAAACTAAGACTAAAACTGAATTTGAACTTTAGAAAATATGAAAGAAAGGAGAGAGACCGGAATGTGGATTCTGTGTACCTCAGGCACTCTGTAATTGGTTGGCGTTAATTTACGTATGTTCCGTAGAAAATATTGGTTTAAAGACTCCGCCTCACACTCTCGCGTTAATGACTAAAGCCACATCTCCTAACCACAGGATTTTCCTCTCGCTCGCCTGCTTTAATTAGAAAACGTATTTTGAAAATCAATTAGATCCTAATCGATACCTAAAGCGCTCTCGCTGTTTTTAGGATCAATGCCCCGTTCCCACTATCTGGTTCGACCCCCACGCTCTCGCAGTGCCGGCTCTAACCTTTACTTGCTTCTCACTCTCGTGATAAAATAGTGTTAAATAACCTTTCACTCTCGTTGCGAAGTTATTTAAATTAAACTTGGAAACAAAGACCAAAACAAAATTTATTATAAGTTAACGCTAATTTAATTACCGAGTCCCGTCGGAACGACGGTCCTCACATACCGGACTCTAAACATTTAGTCAGACATGGAATTAAATGAAGACAACATAAACATTCTAATTGAATTTGAAAACATCATGATAATTAATTTAGGAAAGCGATAAACAATAATAATAAGCAATGCGATAAAGAACCTGTAAAGACTTGAAGTAAATTGCGGGACTTGGAATAAATGCAGAACTGAAACGACTCTTATTAATGGCGACAAGATTGATGATCCAAGAATTACATAAATTTTAGGCCTAAATAATAATGGTGTAGTAGTTCCTCGATGTGAGAAACTACCACTTTTACAAAGGTAATATCTGCCTAAAACTATGAAAATAAATTCTACAGCGCTTTCGCACATAAAAACTTGGATGATCCAAAATGACAAGAGAAATCCTATATATAGAGGGGGATTTCGTTTTGTAACCTCTATGGAGCATAAATGAGTGGTGGAGAAAGTGGGAGTAGTGGAAAGTTGGAGAAGTAGTGGAGAGAATGTAGGAGAAAATGTTGAACGTGTGAAAACTGAACATCTAAAGCTTCGTGACCACGTCTGTGCTCAACGTAATAAATCTGTTATGGATCCATGACGATCGTGAAGCTTCTGTGACGCTCGTGATGCAATTTGAGTCTGTCACGGTCGTGAGGGACCTATGACGATCGTCACACCAGCAGAATTTGGATTCTGCTATTTTCCTTCTCTTTTCTGCTCTTTTCTTGCACGTTTCGCTTCTTTTCTACACTTTGCATACTTTTAACTTGGAGATGGAATTATCTGCAAAAACACTTAAATATTCTCGGAATAATCGGAGATTAGACGGAAACGGAATAAGATTTTAACATAAATCAAAGTAAAAATACGATATGTTTTCGTGTTATCAATAATATTATATGTGTTTTCTGTAGTAGTGGAGAAAGCAAGTCTCAAAAATGACAAATAACTGGCAGGCGAGTGGGTAAGCTAATACGTCTATCTTGAACCAAGTTTTCACCTGGGGGCATGAGAAAGGGTACCAGACCTGGGTCGGATAAGGTCCCCAAATACTTCCAATAAACTTCGAACACAAAATTTGGAGGAAAAGCCAAGTCATAGAGAAATGAACCCGGGACCAGAAATAGGAGCATAAATCAGGTGAAATATGAATAAATAATGAACTGAAATATATAAACATTGCGGGACAAAAAGTTAAAGCTGCATATATGCCAAGTACATGCATTCTAGTCAAAAAATACACATACTAGTCCTCACATTCCCATTTTTAATGACTTGATTGAAACTAACCTGATCTCAGTAAATTTACATAATGGGATAAAAACATTCCACCTTCTGTAAATCATTTTCAAAGGAATTTTCAGAAACAGATAACCTTCTTGGAAAATAGTTCATCCTCGACCTTCTTCTGATTCTGCTAAGACTCTTTTAAAGTCTTCTTCATCTTTTTGTATTTTTCTAGGCAAGATCTAAAAAATGGTTCACTTCTTCTAAACTATCGCTCCTTTGAGATGCTTTTCGAGCAATTTTCCTCACTTTGTTAACCAGAGTGTCAAATTACTCAAAAGACTCCAAGGTCACCTCTATAGCCAAAAAAGAATTCAAAGCACCATGGATCTCCTTCAAAAGATGTTTTTCTCAACGGCGAGGCCATCAACGTAATATTTGATCTTTTTTTCTTTATTACTGAAGGCGATCAGGTAAGAAAACCACTCGCTGACCAGTCACACCGAAGGCCATAATAATTGATGCTTGGAGAGCGTGATAAGCTAGTTTGGCCAACTCTCTTTGTCAGACTTCCTCGGAGAGCCCCGAGAAGTAAGTACAATCTTCATAAAAAATTGAAGAGAGAAATTATCTATCTGTCCTCAGACCTGGATGTACCAACAAAATATGGATTAACTCCACCCGCACAGAAGCCCGCACACATGCAGAACTAGGCCGAAGACACTTACAAAGATGACTATTAACTTAAATCTCTTCTAACTCAGGAATGGAGGCTAACGTTTCTTCCCCTCATTAATAAATAGACGGTGAAACTTCATCTATTGTGGCCCGATCAAGGGAATCCCATATCTCATCTCGAGCTAGAGGAGGAGTAGTCTGAATGATATGGTCTATAATTGGACTAGAGGGTGTCCTGGTAGGAACACCCAAGGTATAAGCTACCCTAAGGGAAGGCTTACTCAGTATACCCACTAAAGTGGCGACAAAACAAATTTCATTATAGAGTCGCCGCATGCCATCTTCATGTTTCATCGCATCTACACAATCAAGAAAGGAGGTGTCAAGGAAGATTCAAGGAGATGAAAGAGAAAAACAAGACCTTGAGGCACCAAACCAAATAATTTCTTTCTTTTCATGTTTGATTTTGCATCCATATCAAACAGGTATGAATACACCTTTTTAACCAATTTTTGGACGCAACATTAGAGGGGATAACCCACCAACATAGTCAAGTTCCTGAGACAAAGCCACCAATTGATTCTTCAAGAATAGTTCCTCCTGGGATAGGTCTCATTCCCGACACTGATACATTATGGCTTTTGTCAAGTAGTGTCTTTGGGTCTAGTACTTATGAAAGATTATCGTGCACACTGGCAAATGATTTGACCCTAAGTGACATCTCTTCACATGAGCCTCCTTACTAAGAAGACAATTTGGTATGATAATTTCAAACTCATTGAAGGGAAGGCGATACTCTATGAGAGAAAACATTCATTCTCTTAATGGTATCACACACCCATCATATTGAATGCAGATCCTCTTATCCTTGTCTAGAGGAAACACTCCTCAATTAATCTAAGGACCCTCGTTAGTTATAGGTTGGTCGAAGGCTTCCTCATGAACAAAGGCGAAAAAATCTCCAATATCTCGAAATCCACCGAGTTCTCTAAAATATCCTTACCAGCATTCTTGGTCAATTTTATATATTAATCATAGTTAATTTATGTTGCGAAAAGGTGTAGGTACAATGTGGTAAGCGAGCAAGCCCAAACACTCACTATATTAGAAACACTAAAAGTTAAACATATGAAAAGAAAAATGTTGAAATTCAGAACTAAAAGGAAAGAGAAACCAAACATGCAAGACCAATACTAGTCCATAAAATCGACTGAATTTGATCTTGCACTTGAACAAAAATCGTTCCTATAAAAGAATGATAAAAGAAGTAGATATATTTTGTAGTTCAACAATAGCCGGAAAGACAAAATGACGCTTCAGAAGCCTTATATACCTTACTCGAGCATCGTAGATCATAAGATCATTCATACTATCAATGGTTGAGAACTCCTTAAAAATAGTTCGAAAGGCACGTGAGCACTCTAATATAAGAGAACCATTATTATTGACTGATGTAGGGAGACATGTCAATCATTCCTAGCATCACGATACGTCTTTCGAGGGAAGCATTTAATGTGTTCATTCACGAGAGCGACAATATCCCATCAAAGACCTCCACGTCCTCAAAATCCTTGGTCGTGCAGAAATATGTGTTGCAAACCCTCACCTCAAAAGCAGAGACATGGCCTTGGGGACAATAGTTCTAGGCCCCCAACAAGGCTCAAAGATACGAAAGCCCAATAAAAACATGTAACAACGTTCAACAAAGAGCAAGTGGACCTCTTCTCCCCTCAGAACTAACAATCTTCCTCTTAAGCGCTATTCCAAGCGTCCAAATTGATCCAACGACTGCGTAGTGCACCTCATCACACACATTTTATTGCTAACCAATTCTTCAATTTAAAGAAGAAGGCATGTCATTCTTAGGTATTCAAATCTTTTACCATTCAAATTCTACTTCTCACTCCTTTTGAGTGTTAGAGTGCTAACTTTTTATATCAATTCCCTCTCTACGGCATCTGAAACAGTTAAGTACCATAAGTGAATGCATTCTTTCCAATCATCATCTAGTTTTAAAGGAGAATATATATATTGAAATTCTGGTATCAGATGTGTGATGTTAACTGTGATGTCACAACAACACAATCTTCTAATATGAACAAGGCAATAACAACAGTAAATGAACACAATGAACTGTTCACCCAGTTCGGTCTAACTACCTACGTCTGAGGGCTACCAAGCCAGAGAGAAAATTCACTATTAGTAGTATTAAATTACAGACTCAACAATCCCAGTTGACATCTACTAATATTAATCACTACCCAATGACACTTCTACCTAAGAGACCACTTAGATATGAGAAACCACTCACTCCCTAAATCACCTCAGTGATACAATTCAAAGATTACACTTTAAAACCCACCTTGATCCTGCTTAACAGCGTTGATCAAGGACGAACCACTCTTGCTTAAAAGCTCTAGAGTGAATACACTTACAACCCAAAATAGTAACACCTATTCAAACATGAATGGTTTACAAAACACACACGAAAACACAAGTTTGACTCTCAGTCTATGCTCTCTTGTCTTCATCATCTTCAACAAGGGTTGAGGCTGCTTTAAATAGAATTCTGACTTGGGCTTGGGCCTCTTCCAAAAATCTGATTTGATTTGTTTTAAAAACAGAATTTAAAACAGATTTGATCTTCAAATCTTTTTAAATCAAACAGCCCTTAAACATAGCAACAGGATCTGCTCTAAATCTGATTGTAACTGAAAATATCTTCTCCAAGATATTCGTACACAATCTCTCTAACAGATCTTCTCAAACCATACTTTCACGCGCAGCCCTAAAACATCACAGCCTGATGTTCTGATGTTCAGATAACTGATGTCAAGACATCAAGTTTAACATCAGCATATAAAACTTCAACCCTGCAACAACTAATGTTAGGAACCAATGTTAAGACATCAGACATATGACATCAACATTGTTCAACTTTGTTTTACCAAAATTCCAGCCAATACAAGAACTAACAATCTCCCCCTTTGGCTAATTTTGGCTAAAACAATCTCTGCCAACATCAGAGATACCTGCAGCGGAAAAACTTCATACTCCTAACATTCCAAAACACAACCAGCATCAATCACATCCAAAATCTGCTAAACTCCCCCTCAAAACAAGAACCAGTATACCAGTTGTTCAAACATGCACACTCCCCCTCAAGCCTAGAACCACAACAGACAACTAGGCAACACATAGGCTAACTCTCCCCCTTTTTAGCCATAATTGGACACCTACCAACCAATTATACCCTCACACAACTAACACTTACAACAGTTAGTTCTACTAGCTCTCCTTGTCAGTCAAAAGTAAGCACCACATGACAAGACAAATCATAGAACAAAAACCAGATAAGCATAAAAGTACTTTTTATCCAAGTTACACAACATGCACACAATGTGCAAAAAAAAAAACTACAACCTACAAAAGCAAGAAGCAGTAAAAGCAACAATTCAATCTTCATCAGTAGAACTAACTGCATTCTCCTCAGTCTCAGACCCTGAATCTTCAGTATGGACATCATCATCATCCTTACTTGCATTGACTTCCTCACCTTCTTTTTATGCCATTCTTAGAGTCAAAATTAGTCTTTCAATTTTTTGTTTCCTTTCAGTACTAACTCTAATGACTTCATTTAACTCCTTACATGCTTCCTCCAGCTCAGAAATCATTCCAGTCTTGGAAGTTGGCTGGTACGATGTTGAGGCAGATGTCTTGACAATGTCAGGGACATGCTTTCTTTCAAACAACTTGTAGTGAATTGATAGAGCATACTCCCTTTTACATACAACATCAGGTTGATGTAGAATACCAGGATGCTGAGACAAGATGATCCCACAGATAAGAGAGGGAAAAGCAATAGGTAATTTCACAGCATTTGTAGCAGCATGCTTAATTGTCTTATAAAAAATGTAGGAGCCATAACCAAATATTTGCTTTGTCCCAATAGCATAAATCATCTTTCCCAATCCAACAGAAATAGTGGTCTTGTGATTAGTAGGGACCCAGTTGGCAGCACCTATCCTGTGCAAAATAACATATTTAACACTTAACAAACTAGCTGAGAACTTTCCTTTTAAAGGCCAGACCTTCACTTGTCCTGCTGTGATTTCTTGACACACTGCATTATCAGTCACTTCTAACTCTCTATACTCTTTCTCATCTTTTCCTAGGTAAGTGTTAATGATCTCAGGAGAAAAATTAACACACTGACCTCTTACATATACCTTTCTAAAATCCACACTTCTGCTATCATTAATAGCCACAGGAATGTTTACTACAAATTCCTTGACTAACCCATCATAGCATTTGGACAACCCATAAACAGTCTTCATTAGCCCAACAAATTTGATCAACCCCATAACTTCCTTAATTTCCAGAGCATCTCCACCAAGCTCCCTTTCCAGGGCTAATCTCCTTTGACACACAAACTTTCACATGTGAGCACTACTTGCATAGTGAAAGGATATGTTGTCAATAGGCACTTCAGGAACCTTGTCAGAAATCCTCTTCAAAATTGACCTTCTGACTGGAGTGATGTCTTGAACATCATCATCAACATCAAACTCAGATTCTGATTCTTCCCCCAGCTTCCTCTTTTTGGAAGTCACAGCAACCTTGCTCCAAGTCTTAGTAGGACCTACCACAGTTGACTTCTTCTTTTTGTTCTCAGGTCTCTCCTTAGGTGAAGAATCTGTAGACTTCCCTTTTCTAGACCTTATTCTTTTGGCAATACCAGGGACAGCTTTACCAATAACTTCATTATCTGATAGGTCAACCACATCCACCACATCAGCAGTCTTTATTCCTCTGGGACTAGAAACAACATTCCTAGCAGGTGATGTTCTGACATCAGGTTCAACATCAACCTCATCTTCAATATGAGTATCAATATCTTCAAGTTCAGCTTCTGCATCTTCAATGACAGAAACAGCCAATCTGTGAAGATTGGTTTCAGAAGTTTGCATGTCACCTTTTTCTCTAACAGATTGATCAGCAGGCATTTGACTCAGAGGTCTAGATATTCCCTTCCCAGAAATCCCTTTCTCAAAATTTTTTGTGACAATCTGATCAACACTTTTGTCCACGTCTACCCTTTCTTCAACAGCTTGAGGAAGAGGGGTGGTAGTCTTAGGAGTAGGTTTGTCTCTAAACAAAATACTAGTGACAAACGCTCTACTTTTGTTATCATCAAATTTCTTACCCGCAGATTGATCAGAAGTATTACCTTTTGAAGGCCTCTTAGGTTGATACTTCTCAGGTATTTTCTTTTCTGAACCTGGAATCATAGAGAGAGAGGCGCTATGTCTAAGGCTTCATCCATTGAAACTTCTTTCGTCGAAACCCTAGATGTTGAATGCGAAGAGCTCTTTGAAGCAGACTTCTTGGAGGGAGATGACCCATGTTGAGACATTGTTCCTTTGAAACAGTTGATGTACAAGGATGTGTTGTGTCTTCCGATCTTTGGTGAGAAGATGAACAGACTTGGAGTGTGGAGATTGATGTAGCGTGTGAGAGTAACAATAGGGAATGATAGCCTAAGGTAAGGGGGCTGCTTTTGTTGATCACTTAAAAGCCAATAAATGTATTTTCCCCACCAAAACAAATTTCCTTTTAAATTTTTGAAATTTAATAAATGCACACCATAAGTCACTAACCTCAGATGACTTTTCCACATGCCCAAATTTCTACTTAAGACTTCACAAATTTCAGCACACATATCTATAGGGAAATTGTCATTATACTTCATATCTGAATGATCAACCTCTAGGACCTTAGTTTCCTCAGGATTTCCTCCGAATAGATGCATCACACTAGGTTGTTTGGTGATCCTTCTAATGTCACATTCAGATGTCATAACATCATCCTTGACATTACATGATGAGCTGGACTCTTGAGGAACCCATAAATAACAGTTATCTATGGATCTAACTCCCCTCATAACGACTTCACTCTTCTTATTAATCACTAAACATTCATCTTTAGTGTAGCTAACCTTGAATCCTTCATCACATAACTGATTGATGCTAATCAAATTAGCAGTCAATGCTTTGACAAGAAGTACACTTTCAAGATTAGGTCCAGCCTCACAATTCAATTTTTCAATTCCTTTAGCTTCCCCTTTTTCTCCATTACCAAAAGTTACATCATTTGTGGAGTAAGTCCTGATATCCACCAAATGATTCTTGAAACCTGTCATATGCTTTGCTCAACCACTGTCAAAATACCAACCAACCATAGTTGGGGTTCTAACAGATGAGTGAGCCAATAGACATGTGACAACAACTTTAGGAACCCATTGTTTAACAGCCTGAGGCCTGTTCTGCTTCTGTCTAGGTTGAGGAACAGATTTGGGATAACTATGCAGTTTAAAGCAAGAAAATTGTATATGGTCAAATCTTCCACAATAGTAACATCTCACTCTTTGAATCTCTTCTCTGAAGTGATTGAAATGTCTGCCACCTTGATGATGATTTCTATCATACTGCTGAGGTTGCCATCTGTCAGAATATTGATGTTGTCTTCTCCCATAATTAGGCTGTCTTCTGTAATGATGAGTTTGTCTTTTGTAATGATTAGGCTGTCTTCTACCATGATGATGAGGCTTTCTTCTGCCATAACAATGAGGCACAACATTATTAGGTCCAAAACCATATATTTTCCCTTGATGTTGAGACATCGGATGGAACATGTTATGTTTGAAACTAGAAGCCTGCATACTCCTATGGTATTGAGGAGGCATATACTGCCTAGCTCCAGAAACCTGAGGCTTTCCTTGGGGTTGAGGCAAAAACTTCTTAGTTACAGGACCATAACGCTTTCCATTATTTTGTGGCCTAAGGTGAGGGACAACCTTCTTAATTCCAGAACCATGTCCTTTTTCATGATGATGAGGAATGTTCTGTTTAACCCCAGAAGAACTAGCTTCTGCAGATATCTTCTTCTCACCCTCATATCCTAGACCAGTCTTATCACTTGCCCCTTTTCCAGCTTCAAGTATTTTATCTAGAGTGTCAGTTCCACTATTTAACATTCTGGATTTTGACATTTGATGAAGCTGGGATTTTAACAACAAAACTTCATTCTCAAGTTCAGCTTTATCAGTCTCAAGCTGTATTATAATTTTCTTCTGCTTCTCCCCTTCTAGACAGACCTCTTCACTTTTCAGACACAGCTCTTGATAAGAAGATGTCAGCTCTTCAAAGGTCAATTCACCATCACTAGATTCTCCATCAGAGGCACATATTCCAGTCAATGCCTTAACATGCTTGGCATTCTCTTATTCACTTTCACTATCTGTATCAGACCAGGAAACAGATAACCCATTTTTCTGCTTTTTGAGATATGTAGGACATTCTTTCTTGACACGACCATAACCTTCACACTAATAGCATTGAACTCCTTTGTCATGATTGGACTTTTCTTCATCTCTTGTTTTCTTCACTTGATCACTAGACTTGTTGTTGTCAGATGTGATGTTCTTAACATTAGGTCTATAGTTTATGTCCATTCTCTTTAGCACCTTATTAAACTGTCTCCCAAGCATCACATCAGCATTTGACAGTTCCTCCTGAGTTTCAAAATTACACTCCTTCTTACCATCTTCAGTATTAGACACCAAAGCTATGCTTTTAGTCTTCTTTTCAGGTTCCTCATTCAACCCCAACTCAAAAGTTTGAAGAGAACCAATCAACTCATCAACTCTCATCTTGCTGATGTCTTGAGCTTCTTCAATAGCAGTCACCTTTATTTTATATTTCTTCGGAAGGGATCTGAGAATCTTCCTTACCAGCTTCTCTTTAGTCATTCTTTCTCCTAAAGCACTAGAAGCATTGGACATCTCAAGAATATTCATGTGAAAATCATGAATGGTTTCATCCTCATTCATCTTCAGATTTTCAAAATTAGTAGTCAACAGTTGAAGTCTTGACATCTTGACCTTGGAAGTTCCTTCATGAGTAGTTTTCAAGACATCCCAAGCTTCCTTAGCTACTTCACAAGTGTTTACCAGCCTAAATATGTTCTTGTCAATACCATTAAAGATGGCATTCAAGGATTTTGAATTTCCAAGTGCAAGCTCATCTTCTTCCTTGGTCTAATCTTCCTCAGGTTTCAGCTGTGTTGTACCATCCTTTTCAACAATAACAGGTGTTTTCCATTCTTTTAAGACAGCCTTCCAAGCCCTGCTGTCTAATGAGTTCAAGAAGGTAACCATCCGTGGTTTCCAATAGTCATAATTAGAGCCATCTAGAATAGGGGATTTATTCACAAATCCACCACTCTCCTTGTCCATTGCACCAGAAAGTATCAACCCTAGATCTCACCCAGATGCAGAGCAGGATGCCTGCTCTGATACCAATTAAAATTCTGGTATCAGATGTGTGATGTTAAGTGTGATGTCACAACAACACAATCTGCTAATATGAACAAGGCAATAACAACAGTAAATGAACACAATGAATTGTTCACCCAGTTCGGTCTAACTACCTACGTCTGGGGGCTACCAAGCTAGGGAGGAAATTCACTATTAGTAGTATTAAATTACAGACTCAACAATCCCAGTTGACATCTACTAATTTTAATCACTACCCAATGACACTTCTACCTAAGAGACCACTTAGATATGAGAAACCACTCACTCCCTAAATCACCTCAGTGATACAATTCAAAGATTACACTTTAAAACCCACCTTGATCCTGCTTAACAGCTTTGATCAAGAACGAACCACTCTTGCTTAAAAGCTCTAAAGTGAATACACTTACAACCCAAAATAGTAACACATATTCAAACATGAATGGTTTACAAAACACACACGAAAACACAAGTTTGACTCTCAGTCTATGCTCTCTTGTCTTTGTCATCTTCAACAAGGGTTGAGGCTGCTTTAAATAGAATTTTGACTTGGGCTTGGACCTCTTCCAAAAATCTGATTTGATTTGTTTTAAAAACAGAATTTAAAACAGATTTGATCTTCAAATCTTTTTAAATCAAACAGCCCTTAAACATAGCAACAGGATCTGCTCCAAATCTGATTGTAACTGGAAATATCTTCTCCAAGATATTCACACACAATCTCTCTAATAGATCTTCTCAAACCAAACTTTCACGCGCAACCCTAAAACATCACAGCCTGATGTTCTGATGTTCAGATAACTGATGTCAAGACATCAAGTTTAACATCAGCATATAAAACTTCAACCCTGCAACAACTAATGTTAGGAACCAATGTTATGACATCAACATTGTTCAACTTTGTTTTACCAAAATTCCAGCCAATACAAGAACTAATATATATATATATATATATATATATATATATATATATATATATATATATATATATATATATATATAATAATAATAATAATAATAATAATAATAATAATAATAATAATAATAATAATAATAACATAAATTACGTGTAAATAGATTATTTGAAAAGATAGTGATAGTAAAACTATACTTCTTTATAGAATGCTATATATATTTTATGAAATGTAGTGGATGAGAAATCCAAAACACATTAAAAATACTATCATTAAGATTAACTTATGAGTCATTAAATTATGAAATATAGTGGATGAGAAATCTAAAACACATAAAAATATTGTCATGAAGATTAACTTATGAGTCATTAAAATAGATGTGTGTTATACTAAAAGAAAGAAAATGAAGAGAGTAATTATAAGAGGTGACACTTAGAATTATAAAATACATATGAAATCACATGGCATATAAATAGTTAATGTGTCAATGATTAATTTGGAAGCTGTTTTTAATATATTACACTTATTACAATAGATGTATGTTACATTAGCTTTTACTGGGTGTAACAAATTAATCTCATCATAATGCTATAATACTGATGCCAACATCTTTTAGCTCAGATCAACTGTTTTTCTTCTGTCGAGTAAAAACTAAGTTACTGCTGTTGGGCTTGTAGAGAGCCAAAACATCATAAATTGGTCCATGTAAAAGCAATTGGGCTCCTAACTTGGTGTCGTTTGTTGCTCCATGTAATACTGCCAAATTCAGACTTAACCAAATCATCAAAAGTATCCTTGTTGGAGACAAAATCCACCGTATATGTTTGCCTTTCCCCAACTTGTTCAAACACAAGCTTTGTAGGACTCACCGTTATCCCCACCGTGGATGGTCCACTAACGACCAAATCATAGACGGATTCTGTCTCCCCAACGTTAGTTAAAGTGCGCTTATATTGAACAACAACACTATTGTTTCCAAAAACAACAGAAAATGATGGGTAATTGAGTTCACCAGGATCAGACAAAGAGTTAGAACAATTAACATTAGGACGTTTGACAATCAGTTTCACATGGTCAAGTGTGTAGTTTAAGGAGCACAAAAATGCAATGTAATCGTTAGTGTCTGCATCATAAACAAGGCCAGGAGATAGGGCCTTTTGTGGGTTGACATGACCTGACCCATAAGCCCATGGTGTGGATAAAGCCTCTCCAGTTGCATCCCTTAGAGGAGACTCAGTGTTGTCACGTGTGTACGCTGTTGTCATCAAAGCTGATTTGATGGCACTTGGACTCCATTCTGGATGAGCCGCTTTCAACAACGCAGCTACTCCACTTATGTGCGGACATGACATTGATGTACCTTAACATATGAATCACAGTAATAAAATTGGCAACAGAATAATATCATTTATTATAACATAAATTATAAATCAGTTTAGTTGATAGCTTTGCAAAACATCAAATTGACTGTAAATGTCAAAATTCGAATACGCGACCTCTCATGTTTACTCATGAAAAATAAATAAATACATGAAATTATAAAGTATAGTATTAAATTATATACCAGACATTATGTTGAATTGGGTTTTGCGACTATCTTGTGAGCCCGAGGGGCCAACAGCACCGGTCCAACCAGCTAAGATGTTTACGCCAGGCCCAATAAGATCTGGTTTCAGAATTTGAGGAGTCACACCGTTGGGCCCACGAGAGCTGAAAGATGCTATCACGGGCGAAGGTCTCACGTTCAATACAGTTCCACCGAAACTAAGGACAGCCGTTGGATTAGGATCCAACGATGCGTATTCTCTAATCTCATCGCCCTCGTTTTTTCCCACAGCTACGGCGGGTACTAAGTAGCTGTCGGCCACCACTCCCTCACCGCTTGACGCCGTGTTTGCGAGAATCATCCCAACTCCGCCGGCAATGCTCACCACCGTTCCTTTCTCCACACGCGAGTTCACTCCTCTGTCACATACTACCACTTTCCCGCGCACGATTTCCGGGTCAAGTGAACCGGGCATACATATGCTGCTTGATGAATTGAACTGTTCGTTGAAATAAACCAAACCAACCGGTTCGTCTCCCATTCCTTCTCCACTGTAAAGCGAAACTCCGGAGAAACGTTTTCCGTTCCCGATTGTAGCGTAAGCTGGGAAATCCCGATCTAGCGTCCCTGCTCCGACGGTCATAATCCATGGAGCTACATTCGACAAAGAGCCACTGCGAGGTCCGGTATTCCCGGCTGAGCACGAAACGAATATTCCCTTCTCTACCGCCGTGAAGGCTCCGATTGCGACGGTGTCGAAATAGTAAGGAGTGGAAGACGCACCGCCGATGGAAATCGATAGAACATCAACACCGTCTTGAATCGCCTGATCTATACCTGCCAGTATATCAGAGGCAAAACAACCGTCACTCCAGCAGACTTTATAAGTGGCAATACGCGCCTGTGGTGCCATACCACGTGCTGTACCGGTAGCATAACCGAGAAGAGTAGCGTTAGCAACGGCGGAGCCAGCCGCAGTTGTGGCAGTATGGGTGCCGTGTCCTTCTCTGTCGCGAGGTGAAACAAGGTCAGTGGTTTTCTTTCTTCCACCTCCATTAGAAGCCATAAGATAACCCTTGGAGAAGCTTCTCGCACCGATAAGTTTTTTGTTACATAGCGAAGGATCGAAATCTGGTGCAGTCTCACACTTTCCACGCCATCGAGATGGGATTGGAGGCATTTGAGAATCATGGAAGCTCTGTGATTCCGGCCACACGCCAGTGTCAAGCACACCAATTACAACATCGTATGAAGGTTGATGAAGGAACTGAGAATGGGTTTGAATTTGAAGCAGACCCAAAAACTCCGGTGTGCGGGTAGTGTGTAACTCGTACACGGTATCTTCGTACACCCCCAGAACAGAATCAGAACCACGCAACGTTTGCGCTTGTTGAGTATCAAGAGAAACAGCGAAACCATTGTAAGAGTTAGTGTAGGTATATAGTATGGAATTAGAAGAAGATTGGAGAATGGAAGAAGAGTACATAGAATCATATGCATTGTGGTTGTGTTTCATGTGAACTATGTAAGTCTTTTTGGTCGCCAAAGCCATTACTGTCACTGATATCAATAGCATTGCGAGAAGATGGAATATTGAGGTTGAAGATGCCATGGATATGGATTCTTGATATGTTTTTTTTTTTAACAGCGCAAAAAATCAGAATGCAATGACCGATGTTGATGTTAATGTTCACATGAATGATTCTTTATGAAAATTGAAATGTAACAAGAGTCAAGAAAGACAATACGAAATCAATTTGCGAGAAAACAATTGCAAGCAAGATAAGCTCTTCACCCTTATCATCAGCTTAGCCTTTATTATAAAAAAAATACTCATAATAAACAAGAATAATTTGAGCTGGTTGCTACTACTTACCAACTTGCGTATTTGTTTAATTATTTCGTCTGAAATTACGTTTCTACCATTGTCTGCTAACACTATCCTCTCATTCTTCTTTAAAGAATGTTTTTAGTATGAGTATAACAATTTGAAAAAAATTATTCTCGCCTATTCTTTAATTTTAGGAATAAAAAATGGAATAAATTTGTTGAAAAAAAAAATAAGGATACAGTGTAAAAAAATTAGGGATGTCATGAGGAATATTAATTTTACACTAATATCATATAGGAATATTATTTTGCCATTATGATACTAATAATTTAAAAATTGGTTAATACACCTTTTACCCCTTGTTATATGGGCAAAATTCCAGAAATAACTCTGTAAAAAAATACAAATTCCCCTGGATCTTATAATTTAAAACGCTTATGTGGCAATGACATGTTGACATTTTTAATTTTTATTTAATTTTTTAAAATCCACGTGACATATATATATATATATATATATATATATATATATATATATATATATATATATATATATAATATTTTTTTAATTCTACTTATTTTTAATTTTATTCTATTTATTTTTTATTTTCATGTGGCATTTTAAAAAAAATTATTATTTTTTTAGATTAATTTTTAATTCTATTTTTTTTCGTATTATTTTTTATTTTTAATTTAATTCTATTTTTTTTCAAATTAATAATTTAAAAATTATTATTTTTGGGCCAAACACATATTCCAATTTTTTTTAGCCCAAGTATTTTTCCATTTGAAATCCATAACACAAGTATCTAATATAAACACTATATTTTTTTCTGCATCAAACGAGGTGGGACAATTACTCTTCTCTTCATCGTCAATATTTCACTTGCAGTTCTAGTTTGTTTTACAGCATATTACAACAAAACTTTGTTCTTACTTTCTTATTCTTTCATCCCTCTTTGCTTTACTATAATTTCCATAATCAAATGAAATTCAGATTTTTTTTGTTGGTCAATACTTGCTGCATATGTACAACAAAGATTATGCATTATTCCTACAAAGAGGATGTATCATATAATAAAATTCTTGAAGTTAAAAATCATTCCATAATTAGTGATGGTCATAACTCAAAATAACTATAATTTCATAAGCCTATTCTCAAAGAAGAAAAATATCATTAACGCTAAATAAACCTAATTTTACAATGTCTAACAATCTGGTAAAAGAAAAAACTATCAAAACTAGCTAGTTTTATTACACTTTCAGTAAAAGTTTCAAACTGAGTTTAGCAAATGGATATGAAAAGAAGTCCTATACATCAGCTTCTATGAAATTTTATATAAAAGTCAGTCAGTTGAGTTATTCTTATTTCCTAGTATCCACCATTGTTGGGATTGCGTTTACCAATTATCTCCACTGCCAACTTTCCAAATTGTGCTCTTAAACATACTTGGAAATCTTCAAATCTTTTCACTTTACGAGCAAAACTATAAAATGATTTCCAATAATAAAACTAATGCAAATCTCAAATTCATGAGTAAATAATAATCTTATGATATTGGAGGTACTGGAATTGTTTTTTTCTTTCGTGTTTTATTATTACTGTTATTTGGAACTAGATTCTTTAGAAGAAAATTAAGCTAGAATATTATATTGCCCATTCTTTTATACGTTTAGGAAATTTAAAACTCGAAAAAGATGCAAGCAATTCTATTGAAAATTGTTCAGGTAATGTTCAGGAAATTATATCAGCAATAAGAACACTAACAACTATACGTGAGAAAGGCTCACGACCAACTGTCTTGTTATCATCAACCTAAAAAAACCATTGTCAGTGTATAAGAAGAGAGGGTAGAATCTTGTAGAAGATGAAACTATGAAGTACAAGTATGATTGACTTGTGAAGAAGATTTGATGGAGATTAGAAAAATGTTCAGTAGTGATTGTTTTATGAGTTAGATTTTTTTTGAAGGTGTATGGAGGTTGTGAATGACGAGTTCATCGTAGAAGAGTTGTGGTTGCTTACTGGCAATGGAAGTTGATGTTGCAATGAAGGTTGTATGTTCTGAAAAAAAGGAGAGGCAAGTCCCACATCGAAATATAATGTAAAAATACAAGTGTTTATAAATAAGTCTTACACAAGACTTATCAATTCATTAACTATTGGGCTCCTACTTGTGCTAGCTTGGGTTTGGGTCTATTTAATCTTGGCCAAATTAAAATAATTTTTAAAATAACAATTTGAAAAAATAAAAATAATACGAAAAAAAATAAATAGAACAAAATTAAAAATAAATAGAATTAAAAAATATTAATATATATATATATATATGCCATGTGGATTTTAAAAAATTAAAAAAAAATTAAAAATGCCAACATGTCCTTGCCACATAAGCATTTTAAGTGACCATATCCACTCAAGGACTAAAATAAGGGAATCTTAAAATGACAGGGGGAATCTGTGTTTTTTTTATAGGGTTGTTTTTGGAATTTCGCCCATATGGCAGGGAGCAAAATGTGTATTAACCCTTTAAAAATTTCAGTCTGATTTGACGAGATACATAATCGTCATTGATTAATAATATAAAATTAATTTACACTTTCAATATATCACCCATTTTCTTTTGGGAAAATAGAAGATGCATTAATCTATTATAAACATATAAAATCTTAAGTACCTGGAAATCCACATATTACCCTTTTGATTAAAGGTTTTAACTTTTCTAATTCCATAGGCAAAATAGACTTTCTGACACCTTGCTGCAATCAGGTTAATTTAGTATTTAATTTTGCTGATGTGTCATCGTATTATATTTTTGGATGAAATTTTGATTTATTTTATTTACATATTGTTATTATTAATAGGGTTATTAGGGTTATATTATCATGAATATATGTACATTGTGGTTGTCAAATTGCAACCTTGGAAACCTGCAAAAACGGTTGGAATCCGAATTGAAAAATGGAACGACGGAAAACCAAAAATCACTTCTTCTCTTCATTTTCTCTGGCTTCTTCTCATTTTCTTATCTATCCACATCATGTCTGATGCAGAAGCTACAAAAGTTCACCCACCAACCAAATGCAAAAACCTAAACCTTCATTCCTCACTTTCTCTCCTCGCCGATATCAATCCCATCCCAAAACGACATCGTCTTCTTCCTCCATCTTCCCCTCTAACTTTCTTTTTCTGTTTCGTTCTTCTTCTTCGTCATCTTTGTCGCTGTGATCTTCACGCTCGACAAATTTACGTAAAGGAATGGTTGGGGTTTTGAATTAAACGACTCTTTTGGGTTGTTGATGGATTTGGGATTTAGGTTTTGGGAGGGAAGAGATTTCGGTCAAATTGGACGGAATAACAAATCAAACCGCGTAGTATGTGAGTTAATTTATTACTGTGATTGAAATTATTCTAATATTTTGATTATATTATATTGTAAATTAAAATAGTACATTTGAAAGCTTTTGATAGGTACGATGGATGCATTAAGTAGGCATGGCAACGGGGCGGGTCGGGGACGGTTTTTACCTCCCCCAAACCCAAACCCGAATCCCCAAACAATCCCCGTTTCCCCCCCCCCCCCCCCCCCCCAAACCCAATCGGGGATGGAGAATTAAAACCCAAACCCGTCCCAAACGGGTTCGGGTTGGGTTCGGGTATCCCCGCCCCACCACCATCCATTTAGTAAAATCAAATTTTTAATAGAAATATTTATCTTTTCCAAAATCAAATTACATTACAAATAATAAAATAAAAAAAAATCTCAAAAAAAATCTTACATACATTTGAAATATGTTAAATAAATAAAACAAATCAAAATATCAAAACATTGGCCACATATTTAATATTCTAAATCAACAAAATTAAATAATAATGTACATAACATAATAAACGGGGCGAGTTCGGGGACGGGTTCGGAGTGGGTACTAGTGTCCCCATTACCCGACCCGTCCCCATATTTTTTAATCGGAGAAAACCCAAATCCAAACCCAATCAAAGCGGATTTTCCCCGTCAACTTCGAGGCGGGTTCGGGTGGGTACCCGCGGGTATGAGTTTTGTTGCCATGTCTAGCATTAAGACATGGAATGTGGTAAAGAGAGTTGTTTGTGACCTTTGTCTCTATTTTGTTATTTCCCTTTATTCTGTATCTAATCATTGTTTTCTATTTTAAAGTTTAAATTTAATTAATTATAATAAATGTACTATTAATCTATTTTAGTTTTCTGTAAATTTAGATTTGTAATAAATTGTATTAAAATTGTATTATTTTTAATATTAAATTGCAGTAACTTTTAATATTAAAGAATGATGTTTTGATTTTATATTTATTATGAATAAAATTATATTTATCGATTAAAATCATTGACATAACTAAATTTATGCATTAAAGAAATAAATATGTACTAAATAATTTTATAATTATTAAAAATAAAAACGAAAAAAAAATTAATTTTTAAAATTTAGTTTGTATAATATTTTATACAAAAATATTAGCATTTATACTAATAAATTGTTACAAATATTTTTTTTTTTAAATATGCCCTTTTTTATGTAATATATCTAATCATTATTAATCATTAATATTAGTAATTAACTAAATAATTATAATATTGTTCCAATATTATATTTTGATAGGATTTGACATTATTAATAATAAATTATATTAATAAAAAATGATCTTCAAAGATTCAAAGTTAAGTTTGAATTACTAATTATCCGATATAAAACATAGTTTCTTAGCATATCTTATTATTGATGAAGATAGATAAATCTATTCACAAATTAACATAATAAATGATTAAAGTTGAAAATTTGTTTTTTCAATTCAAATAAATACTACTAAAAAAAATAAAAAAAATCTGATTTTATAATTTAGAATTAAAAGACCATTTTATAATAAATTAAAAATAAATAATTGAAAAAATTAAATACTATTTTTTTAACTTGAAAAAAATGTATTGTTAAATACAAATATTTTTATAAATGAGAAAAAGTGCATTGTTGATACAAATTATTTTTATAAACGGTAAAAATTCAACTATTGATACAATCTCTAATATCTAACTATTAAAAGAATAGTACTTGAAAATATCATGTATACCCTATTGATACAATCTCTAATATCTATCTATCTATTATAAATATAAAATCTAAAGTACCTGACAATAAATAGCTAATTATTAGAAATAATTCTGTTGGAATTGCACATTTATTTGTAATAGCTATTCTCTTAATTAACATAATTAGCTGTAAATATACATAAGACAATTTAGCTAATTTAGTGGGTTGAAATTTAACATGACAGCTTGGTTTTTTGGAATATAGAAAACTCAAATTGTTACTTGGTTACTGCAAAACATAATTGTCACACAGGTTCAATGCACTTATAAACGGAAATAAGTTAAAATATTTTTATATATTGTCACACGGATTCAATGCACTTATAAACGGAAAAAATATACATATTGATATAATTGTTTTTATAAACGAAAATAAGTTAAGATAATTTTTATAAACGGGAATAAATTACAAATATTTTTATAAACAGGAATAATTTTTATGCTGTAGACTGTTCATTTTAATGACCATCTTTTAAACATTTCTCTTGTTGCAGTTAAAAGTTTGTGCATATTATTAGTTTATATATGTCAATATTAACCAATTGAAGAATGATTCAAACTTTACAAGTGATGGTTTGGTAGACATTTAGAACCGAAATTTCAAGATACCATAGAATGTAGATATTCATTTATAACTGAAATTTGACGGCGAGCTGTCATATATTCTAGGTTTGTAAAAATTGTAAATATAATATAATAAAAATGATTTAAAACTGATATTTGACGGGAAACTGTTATAAATTTTAGGTTTGGACAAATTGGCTAATATCTAAAAAGTAATGTTATTTGAATTGAAAAAATGATTTTATTCAAGTATGTTGTTTTAAAATTAACTCATATGGATTCAACTAAGTTTTGTTAACTCGTCTGGATTCACGGGTAGATGTAAACGTATCTATGAGAGGTTATGTTGTAGACTGTTCATTTTAATTTTCATTTTCTGAAGTTAGAGAGTTGATTGTACGATTTTTTGTGAGTATGAATCAATGCTTAAAAGTTGGTGCATATTATTAACATATATTTGTAACTATGTCAATGTTAACCAATTGAAGAATAAATTCAAATTTTACAAATGATGGTTTGATAGACATGTGATGTAAATCCAGAGAGCCTAGTTGTTGCACCCCAAATTTTACCCTCGTTTTTTCTGCTAATTGTTGTTATGCTATTTTTCTGTTAATATTTATCTTAGCTTTTATTTGTTTTATGATTAGGTTAATTTCAATTTGGCCCATTTTATTTATATTTAAGTTGTTTTATTTTTATTGATTTAAATTAATCTCAATTTAAGTCAATTTTAATTAACTAGGCTAATTATCCATTTAGTGTCTTTTAAATTAATTCTTAATCTAGAATATTAAATAGTTTATTTTTATTTTCAACAATCATTATTTAATTTAATTAAGAGAATGTGCCCAAATAATGCTTGCCGTGACCAATTTCATGGACCAATGAGAATCAAGTTTGGCTGTGTTTGACTTTTCAACTCTTCCCTCAACCAATGAGAGCACGACATGTGACATCAAGGAGACCAAAGTAAACCAAGCTTATTCTCCTCCCTTGTTCTTGCTGGCGAAATTATGGATGATGAGGAGAAATTCAACGTGCTTTGGATCCGTTCAATTCTTTTAAACTCACTACGATTCAATCCGTTGGCGCAAGTCCTCGATTTGAATCCTCTAAGAAGTTGTCCCCTTTCAAGCTCTCATCTGCTCAGTTCATCAAAAGTGGTTCTGAAGCATTGCCTGTTTAAGCATTCACACTGCCATGTCCTGCTTTCCCTGCAATCGTCATAGCGTCATCTCTATCAATTTCCTTCTTTCAATACCTATCTACTTACCACCAGAAGTATAACTGAGAAGCAATGCCCATTCTAGCATTTTGACCCTGCGAGCTCAGAGCATTGGTGCAGCATGGAGCGTATGTCTCCTCAAGGTTCAACGGTTGAATTCAAATTTCAAAACCCTACCCGTTGCTTATGCCCACCAAGTGTTTGAGGAGTGAACCCGACCCAATATCTTTGCCTATATAAGAGGCTTAGGTTCAGCACATCGACACCAACAATCATTCAAAAACACTCAAAAATATCACCAACAATTCTCCTCACAAACACCTTCAAATTTCCCTGAAGTTCCATAAGAGCCTGCAGCTAGCAAATTGGGGGTTGGCATTTGGAGTTGCTTTGGAAAAGGCGTTCATCTTGCTTGAAGACAGTGCACCTTGCTTCACTTGGTATTGTATTTTCTTTCCCTGTTAATAAGTATGCTCATTTAATGCCATTATGCATGCATCTTGCTGTTGTTCTATACATGTGTGTGTCGGGCTAATACATACCTCAATATGCTGTTTACATGCTCACAGTTTGATTTCATGATGTTCTCCATTGATATGATACACATGTTGCTTTTTTTTGTTAAGTCATAATGTCTCTAATTCTGTTCATGGAATGACTGCAATATCATTGTGGTACTAAACTGTCAAGAACTGATGTTTAAGCTAATATAATGAATGTACATGACCTATCTGCTAATTATGTACATACACGACATTAATTTTCAAGCATGCTTATCTTAGATTTCACAAACTCTACCTTAGACTTGCCTTGTCCATCTGCTGTTAAATACATGAATTTGCTGTCTTCAATATATGTTAGCTTTCCAATGTTTGAACTTGATGTATGCCTTGCTTTGAGTGGATTGTCAACTGTTGCTAAGTCCATAAATACCAGGATTTTGTTATTACTGTATACATGACTCATCATTTTAGTTATGTTTGATCTTTACTTATGTCGATAATGAGGTGTGTTTTATGTTGATATCACAATGTATGCATTATTGTCTATTGATTTTAAAAAGCCATAAGCCTATTGCCTTTTGCCATGATAATTTAGGTCTTCCATATTGAGCATGTTTAGCATAACACTTTGTGGTCCTTTGCTTGCCTACTATGTTAGATCAAAAGTTTGATTGAACAAATGTGTTTTATCTTGTTTCTACGTCATATGCCACTACTTGTTATAACTTGTTTCCACTCGAGCACGTTTTTGATCTCTATCTAATATTATCACCTTACACTTTGTATCCAGCATGTGTGTGGACTATTAGTACTCTATACTTACTGTTGAGCTTTACTTGTTTTAAGTTGAGAGTATGCTTGCTGTAAACAAACTTATTGGTGATAAATATCTTTTCCAAACATGTTTTGTTCAGTCAATCTATCTTTGGTACATGATATGTTATCTATGTTGCTGCCCATGCTGATTTGTGACTCACAATTCATAACCTTGCATGCTCTGCTATCACTGAACGATATGTACATTTTGCTCTGCATTGCCATAACTCTCTGCTGCATTTAATTGTCTAAACATTGCCCTGCTCAAATTTTTGCCATGTTCAAATCTGCCATCTTGTGTTTGCTTGTTGTTTTTGTGAAACTGTCTACTACCCTGTTTGCTAACATACAAATCTGAGTCCCTTGAACTTTGTTATCCCGCTGGTTGTTAGGAGCTCATCACTTCATGGAATGTAGCTGCCTTGTATTATTGTTACCTACTATCGACCGCTTATGCTATCGATGTTGTTATCTTTCTATTTAACATTTGCTTTAGTCATAGAAGTCGAATCCAACCTGTTATTGTTTCACCAATTATTATAATATGTTTTGACTTGCTTATGAACCATGATAGAATGTTTTCAAAACTGACTGCCATGTTTTAATTCATCCTTCTATGTTCTAGCATTATTAAAAATTAACCTTGCCAAAACATTTTTCTTCAAAAGCATGCTTAGGCCTTGAGAGTACTTTGATGTGTAAGAACTGCTCTTACCTTGTGGATTTATAGGGTAACCCTTGCTTGTTGTTTAACATGTGTATTTTCATTAGTGCAAATTTATATATGGTACCTCAGTTTTGTGACTTGATTTATGCATATGCCTATTGTTGATTTGTGTGGGTTTATACTTTTAACCGGTTTCAAGAATCTTAGTTATGTTAATCAAACTTTGTAGTCCTCTTACCATGCCTTGTTGTTATCAGTTTTGATTGTTGAATATATATGGATTGATTTTATATGCCCTGTTACGTATGAACATTGCCTTGAATGCCTTTTGGTATCACTCATGCTACCGTCATCATTCGAATGCCTTGGTTTATTTGTTATTCCCCTAAAATCGTTTGTTGATAACCTTGCATTTTAAATCTACAGTTGTGTATTGGTTTGCGTTTTTCTCTTTCCATTTAGTTTTGATGCAACACTGAATGTAATATGGCTGTTTGGATTTGTTTAATTCAATTTGTTTTTATTTTGAATATATGCGTATGTTATGTGTTATGTATTTATCAAGTCAAGTTTGTTAATGAACGTATTCCCGCCCCAGCGGATGGACTTGTGTGTGTTACTTTGCCGTGCCTATAAGGACTGGGGTTCGATCCCTACCCAGTCCTTTTGTTTTTCTGATTTTATTTGCCTTGTTTCATATATATTGTTGTGTTTCCGTTATATATTCAACACGCACGCGCTGGTCTAGTGGTATTGCTTTTAGGCTGCAAACGTGAGGTCCTGGGTTCAACCCCTAGGAGCCTCATTTCCTTATATTTTTATAACTTGTTTGTTTATACTTAATTTCCAAAATACTATAACTTGTTCAAATTTAATCCTTTTTGCCCCATTCTTTTTGCCATGTTTTTCTAATTAAACCTACTTTCCACCTTTGAAAAAGAAATGACAAAAATATTATTTTTAAGACCTTTATGCATGAATGCTTTATTTCTCAAAATTTGTATGTCATTGATTTATCTTTGACTTTTTATTATTTATTTTAAAGCATAATGCAAATCTTATGCTTATTTTCATTATCTTCATTTATCTTATATATGAAGCATAAAGCCATTATTATGCTTGTAACACTTACATTTTATCACTTTACCTTCACTTTTTTATCACTCAAGCATAAAGCCATTATTATGCTTGTAAATGTACTCATATTAATATCTTACACTTTATTACTTCACTTTCGCTTATCTTTTATCGTTTGAGCATAAAGCTATTATTATGCTTATATCTGCTTTTATATCATGCTTTATCTTATATCATTGCTTATCATGTTTTATCATGTAACTTTTATTTATTCTCCACATTCCAAAGGAAGGTTAATAGTGTTGACTCTTAAAGTCATTGACCCCCATCTTAACCTAAGTAACTTCTTAGGAAGAAAAACTTGTTTCTTGGCTTCATCAGAGCCATAGAAATCATAACTAGCTTTAGGAAGAGTTCCTCAACTCTTAGTGATATTCGTCATAATGAATTTATCACTTCCCCTACTGACTAAACTTCAACATAGGTCCATTACAGCTAGATTTAGAGAGTTCCTAAACTCTATAATGAGCTTGTACTCATTTCCCCTCTGAATATTGACCATAGTCAACCATTCAGTAGAAGTAGAACTACGCATACTCTGATTCTATTCCCGAGGATACGTAGGCGTAAAGTGCGATGCTTTATCGAGTATACTTAGATACTAACCCCTAGGGTTTTCAACCTGTAGCATAGAACCTTAGCAAACATAAGATAATATTAAAACAAGAGGTTCTCGTAGAGTACTACGGATATTAAGGGTGTTAATACCTTCCCTTAATATAACCAACCCCCGAACCTTAGATCTCTCCCCTTTAGGTTTTTCTAACGATCTTGAACTTTTCCTTTGGATAAATCAAAGTTGGTTGTAAAAGAAAATGATGCAAATTAATTAATAATTTGTCATCCGATTTTCACCGCAACACTAGTGATATAAAATAACCATATAAAATTTCTTTACACTTTTAGATTAATTATTTTTAAGCACACACTCCTTGCCATTGTCCATTTTAGAAATGGAATTCTGATTCATCAAAGGGAAAAAGAAAAAGTTTTGCTTTGAAGGTATAAATAGTTTCAGAATGGTATCATATTTAATTCTTTTAATAGAAGAAAAACATCTAGTAGTTGGACACATACGGTGAGACGCACCAAAATCAAATATCTAAAATGGATTGAATTTGCAAGAAATGCATGTTTTTAGCAATGTTGGAGACCATTTGTGAATGATTGACATGGATGTCATGGGCTTAGAAGATTTTAAAAATTTGATGAGATACTGATAGTCCTCTTCATTGATGTTGTTAGAGTCTTATACGTGATTGGTAGATTGGGAGGAATTAACTTCACATCCTGTCACTTATACATGGCACTTCTATTTGAAGTGAAATTTCAGTGTTACCTTTAAAATAATATTGAAAAATATAAAAATTTTGGATTGATATCGAAAATTTCATCTTTATATTAGAAATTTCACAAAAATTACTGTCTCAGGACTTACATTTGACATATATATATCGGACATTTTAAAATTTTCGATATTAATTATTGCAAAATTTGAATTTTCTGATAAAGTTATACCGAAAATATACTATTGGCGTAAAATTGACAAATTTTTCAAAAATTTCAAAAATTTGAAATTTTCGATATATGTCAAGAACTTCAAAAAAACAACTCAATATTTTTGCCATATAAATTGTTTCACATATATAAATACATAATGTCCACAAGATTACATAGAAATTTAAGATGACTTCATAAGTTCTTCCACCCAGTGCCTAATTCGTCCTGCATATGCCGATTCTCATGCTTTTACTTCTTCAGTATAGTTCTGTCTCCAACGATCAATGACAGAAGGCAATGTACTATCAGGTTTTAATTTTACCTGAACCCAATGTTTGTTGTTGACAAAACCAATAGCAATGATTTTATGCCTGCTCGTATACGTAGGTGAAGCTATGGTAAGATGGAAAAAGGTAATGTTAAGACTCTGTGATAGGGAGACAAAGACGACACTGTACCTACTTGCAATAGGGTAACTCATATGAGGAATCCACATCCATTTATCTCTACCCTGCACACCCAAGTGTTATACTATTAAGGAATTCCTAACTTCAGCAACCTTGTCATAGAACAATGTGGAAAACAATTTTGGGTGTTGATGAACTTAAGTATCCAATTGCGTCCGGACCAACGATCATGACTCTTCGCCCCATCCAAGTAAAGCTGCGATGGCCCGAAAACCATAATTTCCATCGTCACCCACATCAAAAATGTCATCAATGTATGGATGCAAGAAACCAGGAAACTGAGACAAGTAAAGATGCCTAGAAGATACATAGGACGATTGACTTTGACCTGACATACTTGACGGTTGACTTTTACCCGACATACTAGAAGGTTGACTTCCTGTTGGGTTTGTGCATGATCTCTTTGTAACTTCAGCATGGTGTTCACAGCATCCCAACTTCGGTATAAATCTCCCCGGCTTGTAGTCAACATGTTTTTCAGTCTTCAATGAGCAGACTCCACCCTAAATCACAATAATTAAACTATAATAAGACAACATGATAAATTATGCTTAGTAATAACATCGAAAAGAAGTTGGTGTACCTGTTCATTGTTGTGTTCCCTAAATGAGTAACTCTGTTAGTCCAAGCAGCCACAAACTTTTCTTTATAAGGTGTCAACCATGTTTCATTCACATACTTAACAAACAAAGGTATATCAGCACTAACACTTTCAAAGTGCTTCAAGTGTACGAGATACTCAGTTTCTCTATTAGCATACATGATGTTGTTCCATAGATCCATGACATGTTCATGTCTTTCTAATTTAACATACTCCTTACACTTCATGCTAACATTTTTGGTAATATGGAACGAACATAACTGATGTGTTGAATTTGGAAACACAACTTGAATTGCATTCATCAATGCAAGTTCTCGGTCTGTCACAACAACATTGGGTAGCAATTTCTCAGAAGAAAACAACTCTTTGAGCTTCTCAAGTGCCCATGTAAAATTCTCCTCCCTTTCATGCTCCAAATAGGCAAACCCTGCAGAAAATGACAACTTTGTTGATGTTACGCCAACAATCTCAAGCAGTGGTAACTGGTACCTGTATGTTCACGATTCAAATAACCAAAAATATGATAAATCAAAGTATGTCAAAATGGTATCAAGGTATGATAAAGATGCACATTACCTATTGGTCTTGTATGTACAATAAAAAATTAACACTAACTGAAACATATCAACAACTTCACTGAATCAGGATGTGTCCAGAAGATATCAGCAACAACAGTTGAGTCTTCCCTATTTCTTGTCTAGCACATGTACTTTTCTTTATGAATAAGAGTCAACAACATTTGCATTTCCGTCAATGAACCTCTCTTGCTCGCATTGTACGTAACTCTAGCTTTATACTCTTGGGTAACACTGATTAGGTTTTCTGGATCTTTGTCTTTCAAGGAAGAAACTATGTACCGTGGAGCCATGTTGTAATTCATCATTTCATTCACAAATTATCTCTCATGATCTTTTAGACAACCCAATATATCATGGCCATCTAAATCCTCAGAATGTTTATGATTGTGAAACCCAAACCTAACCATCACCTTCCAACCAACACCACTTGGCGAAGATCTCAGCCTAAAAGGACATTTCACTTTCATACTATAAATGCCATATGAATATTTACTACTTTCAGATGTATTTTTCCTTTTATATTTTCCTCCTCTCTCACAACCCATAATCAATTTATCCTTCCTACCTTGCTGGCCATTTGCAGTATCAGAACGAACAATCACAACTATAATACCATGTTGCTTGCCAATATGTTGTGCTCACGCTAATACTTCAGCCCGGCTCTCAAATATTTGTCGTTTACATTACATAAAAAATAGTATTAATATCATATAACGCAACAAAAATATTAAATTTTAACTTGTTACATAGAAAACATACCTTGTCTGTGGTGAATAATTGCATGCAATCGCTACACGAATCTGTAGATGACTATGTCGGTCCTGGACCGCACAAAACAAGCATTTTCGAAGTTCCAGTTCTATTATCAGAAATTTCTATTGCAAGCGAAATTTCCGGTATAGCGGAAATTTCCAAATTTCCGGAAGTTTTTGCTTGGTACCAGAAATTTTAAAAATTTTCGGTATTGATGCCAAAATATTTATGGTCTTCACTAGAGATTTTCAATTTTTCGGTATAAAGTACTGAATTTTTACAAATTTCTGGTAATATATATCAGATTTTTTGAAATTTTCGGTATAAACACGGGAATTTTCAAAATTTACGCAAAAAAGCGTACCGGAAATTTCCAACAACTGGGCGGAACGGGAACAGACTAGTTGTCCAGGGAGGGCTGGTCTTCAACATGATTAGCACGAGTGGGGGAGGGTGACGCAGTGGCTCCATCTCTCAGATGATGGGCGTCACCTCCAAAGAAGAGTGCAGTTCCGTCAGTATCAGTCTTGCTGACGGGGAGAAAAACAGAGTTGCGAGCATTATGAACGCGATCTTGGCTTGCCATGATCGGAATCTTGGACTGAGAGTTATTTTAGTCTTGAATCTACGATGGATGTTAGACGGGGATGACAGATTTCCCACAGACGGCACCACTGATCTCGACGGCTGGTCAGAACCTGAAGTGGGTCGAGGATGACGTCTGCGATGCTGGGTGTGTGAGATGAGGAGGGGGTGTACCTGCAAGGCACTCCGATGCTAAAGTAAGAATCGGGAGAGAGAGAGAAAGGCAAGTACAAAGTATGTATCTCGTAGGATGATTGAATATCTGAGAGGGTTTTTATAGTGCCCTCAGCGCGTGGCCAACGATCCCTATTTTTGGGGCGAAATAATCGTTTCCCGAAGAATAGGTAACTGCCAAAAACTAGTCGTTAGGACGGGTAGAAGTGCCCGAAACTAGCCGTTTCTACGGGCAAAGATGCAGTTTCGGGCACGAGCGTCGTGACTGTTTCTGGATGGTGGAGTCGTGGGTAACGAGCAGGAAATACCGAGGAGGTCGGATGACCCTTATTTGTCCGGCAGAGGGCAGAAAGGTAAATGCTGCTTCCAATTGCCCGGACTTAGGCAATTGGGCCGTTCTGGGAGAAGAAGTGGATTGGGCCATGCCTAGTCATTGGTTCAGTCCGGAACACTTTCCTTTCTACCACAACCAAAAATCAATATCAAGAAAGAATTGGCCACTTGCAAAATATGGAAGAAATTATCCATTAACTCATGCTCCCAGTTAACAAAAGGTCTCTTCCACTAAAAACTACACTTGAATAAACTCCATCAGACATCACCACTTCACCTAATGACCTACCCTGTTTATAGTTAATTACGTAATTCTCGTGGAACCCTCTGTAAAGGTATAAGCCCCTCCTAAGGAGCATTTAAAAAAAGAAGATTTCTTAATACACTACCCAAGTTTCTTAGGCACCACGTGAAATTTCATTTTTGCCCCCAGATTCCGGATTTGCACATCCGGACGCACCAAATTTTTAAAAAACGTTGATATGTTCCGGATGTGCACATCCGGAAGAATTCCTGATTTGCAAATCCGGAAAAAATCAAAAGAATTCCATAAAATCATTTCATTCTAAATATAATTAAATCCAATATAATTAAAATTAATATCATTTTTTCAATATAATTAAATCCAATATAATTAAAATCTATATTAATTAAAATTAATATGATATTTAATATGATTAATTTTTTCAATATAATTAATATGATTAATATGGTATTTAATTTTAAATGATTTTTTTATATTGAAAAAATTAATTTAATTATATTGGATTTAAAATTATATGGTATTTACTTCTAAGATTGGATTTAATTATATTGGTATTTAAAATTATATGGTATTTACTTCTAAATTATATGGTATTTACTTCTAAATTATAATTAAAATTATATGGTATTTACTTCTAAAATTAATTTAATTATATTGAATTTAATTATATTGAAAAAATCATATTAATTTTAATCATATTAATTTTAATTATATTGAATTTAATTAAATTGGATTTAATTATATTGAAAAAATCATATTAAGTTTAATTATGTTGGATTTTAATTATATTGGATTTAATTATATTTTGAAGTAAATGATTTTATGGAATTCTTTTAATTTTTTCCGGATTTGCAGATCAGGAATTCTTCCGGATGTGCACATCCGGGAAAAACTGAAAAATTTTAGAGAAAGGGTGCGTCCGGATGTTCACATCCGGAAATTAGGGGAAAAAACGGAAATTCAGGTGGTGCCTAAGAAACATGGGTGGTGTGATAAGAAACTCTCTAAAAAAAATGTGTTTAGACCATCTCATAGTTTTCTACATATTTCCTCCACGAGCCAGTAAAAAACATCTTTACCTTTAAAACATAGGTAAGAGACCTCATTCCTGTTGGAAATTCACCACACCCTATGAGAATTCCACTTCAATCTTGATCTCAAGATTGATAACCAACCCACAAATAATACGTAATAGCAATGAAGAACAAAGAAAGAAGAAGAACAAACTAACAGCAAGAAAGAAAAGAGAGAGAGAAGAGAAATATTTGGAGAAATGTTTTACCCACTAACCGTGGGATTTCTGTTACTATTGTATTTTCACTGCTAACTGCAACTGTGAATGCTATACAATGTTATGATTACAATGCAAGGATACTTCCTATTTATAGATATAGATTTGCAAAGTCCCAAAATTAAAAGCCCAAAATATTAAATCTAATCTAAACAAATCTGAATCCAATGAAATCAAATCTAACACGATTCTGTCGAAACAACCTAAATAATTCGACATGACACTAAGCTATGAATGCTTCGACTTCGACACTATGAATTACATTTAACACACCACCTAATTCATTGTGTCTAAACTGTCTACATTCATCATGGCTCTTAGTCTTCTGAAGGCTTCGACCTGCACTCTCTTCGTCATGATATCTGCAATCTGATTCTCAGTTCTGCAGTGTTCCAAATTCATCTTCCCTTCTGATACCTGCTCTCGAAGATAATGAAACCTCATTTCGATGTGCTTGCTTCGACCGTGTGCTATTGGATTCTTCGCCAAGTTGATAGCTGACATGCTGTCGATCTTCATAGTAATTGCTCCATGATTCTTCCCTGTAATCTCTTCGACCAAGTTCACCATCCACGTTGATTGACATGCACAAAGAGAAGCAGCTATATATTCTGCTTCGCATGATGATAATTCCACTACTGGTTCCTTTCTCGAACTCCAAGCAACTGGTGCACCACCTAACATAAACACGTATCCAGCTGTGGATTTTCTATCCTCAACATCACTACACCAACTAGAGTTGGTGTATCCCACTAACTTGCATTATTTCCCTTCATCAACTGCAAGAAACAAAATGCCGTAGTCGAGAGTCCCTTTCAGATATCTCAGTATCCTCTTCGTTGCTGTTAGGTGTGATACCTTTGGCTTCTGCATGAATCTACTTACCATACCCACACTGTATGCTAAGTCAAGCCTTGTGTGACAAAGGTATCTAAGTGACCCAATAAGTCTTCTATATTGGGTTGGGTCGACATCATCTTCGTTTGGATCCTTTGATAGTTGTAGTCTGGTCTCAGCTAGAGTCGAAGTTGAGTTGCAATCTTGCATCTCAAATCTCTTGAGTATTTTGCCTGCATATCTTCTTTGGTGCATCATCAAACCTCTACTAGTCTTGTAGAATTCGATGCCAAGGAAATATGAGAGATCTCCCAAGTCTGACATTTCAAACTCCTCACTCAGGTCATGTTTGAAATCTTCGATCTCCTTCTTGCAACTTCCTGCTATCAACAAATCATCGACATAGAGACATAGTATAAGCAATTCGCCATTGCTTCTTCATACATATACTCCATGCTCAGTCGTACACTTCACAAATTCCTTCTCCCTTAAGAAGCTGTCAATTTTCTTATTCCAAGCTCTTGGAGCTTGCTTAAGTCCATACAGGGCTTTATGCAGCCTGTACACCTTTCTTTCTTCGCCTTGTTTCACATACCCAGCTGGTTGTGCGATATAAACTTCTTCGTATAAGGGGCCATTAAGGAATGCACACTTTACGTCCATCTGACATGTGTGCCAATTGTTCATATTTGCTAGACCAACAACCAACCTGATTGTTTCAATTCTAGCAACATGTGCAAACACTTCATCGAAGTCAATTCCTTCCTTCTAAAGAAATCCTTTCGCCAAGTCTCGCCTTGTGTCAAGTTACTTCTCCTCTAGGATTCACCTTTACCTTGTAAACCCACTTCACATCAATTGCCTTCTTGCCTTGAGGCAATTCGACAAGTGACCAGGTGTAGTTGACTTCGATGGACTTTAACTCTTCATTCATTGCTTTCACCCACTTCGAATCTTTCAATGCCTCAGCTGCATTGACTGGTTTGACATCTGCGTAGAAAGCATAATGTACCAGCTCACCCTCTTCATCGACCACATCATCTGATATAATTACACATTCTTGCAACCTTGCAGGCATGTGTCTTGTTCGTCGAGGCCTGCTTGAACCTGCTTCATCTGCAACTGGTTCTTGTCGAACTTCTCTTTCGACTTCAATGGCTGGTTCTTCACAAGAGATTCTCACTGAATCCTTCTTGGTTTTCTCTTTCCAATCCCATTCTTTAAGCTCATCTATGATCACGTCCCTGCTGATCACTATCTGCTTATTCACTAGGTCAAACAACTTGTAACCTCCAGTCAAATGATATCCTATCAAGATCATCTAATTCGACCTGTCATCAAGCTTCCTTCTCAACTGATCTGGCACATGTCTATGTGCTATAGATCCAAACACTTTCAAGTGACTGAGGCTTGGCTTGACACCAGACCAACATTCTTTTGGTGTAACTCCTTCAAGCTTCTTCGTCGAACATCTGTTCAAAATATACGTTGCTGTCAAAACTGCTTCTCCCCATAATTCTTTGGGTAGATACTTTCCATTCAACATACTTCTCGGCATATTCATGATGGTTTTGTTCTTTCGTTCTGCAACTCCATTTTGCTGTGGTGTATAGGGTGGCACCACCTCATGCACAATCCCTTCTTTTTCACATAATGCATCAAACTCTTTCGACATATACTTTCCACCACCATTTGTCCTCAGAATTTTCAGCTTTCGACCACTCTGTCTTTCGACCATGGATTTGGATCTGTAAAATACCTCAATCATATCACTTTTCTTCTTGATGAGGTAAGTCCACAACTTTCGACTGAAATCATCTATAAATGTGACAAAATATTTGTTGCCACCAATCGAATCCACCTGGATTGGACCACATACATCAGAGTATATGACTTCAAGTATTGCCTTCGACTTCCTTCCTGCATCCTTGCTGAAGCTATTCTTGTGTTGTTTCGACTGAACACACTCTTCACAGACTTCACTTGGAATGTCGATTTCTGGTAATCCTGAAACCATATTTCTTCTCTTCAGTTCTCTGATGTCATTGAAGTTGAGATGACCTAGTCAAAAATGCCATAACCACTCATCTCTGCTGGCTGCAGTTGCTAGACACTTGTGCTCCATCACCTTGAGTTCAATCTTGAAGGTCCTATTCTGAGACATTGGAGCCTTCAAGATCAACCTACCACCTGCGTCGAGAACTCTCATCATCTTGTCTTCGACAACTACCTTGTAGTTCTTTTCGACTAGCTGTCCTATACTGAGCAAATTACTCTTCATACCTGGAATGTACAACACATTGGAAATTGTTGACCTTTTGCCATCTTTCCTCATAATCAGAATATCACAACACCTTCAGCTGCTAGAGTGTTGTCATTTGCAAACTTCACTGTGTTCTTCGACGAGGGCTTCATGTTGACAAACCAATCTTTCCTCCCAGTCATGTGTGATGAGCATCCTGAGTCCATGTACCACTGATCTTGGAATCCTTCTTCGTCTTTTGTTGTGACCATCAACAACGTCTCTTCTTCTTCATGCTTCGCCAGATTTACATCAGTTTCTTGATTTTTCTTCTTTTCTGGACAGTTACTAACATAATGGTCATACTTCTGACAATTGAAACATTGAATGTGACTTTTGTCAGATTTTCGATCACAACCTTTTCTTCTACCTGCAGCACCACCTCTTTGGTTGCCTTGGTTCCAAGGTTTATTCTGATTCGACTGGTTTCCTCTTTTGTTGCCATTCCAGCTTCCTTTACCTTTCCTTTCCTGTTCTGGTTGCGCCTGCAAAGCCATATCACTCTTCGACTTTGTTGCAGCTCTCTCAGCCATCCTTTGTTCATGAGACTCAAGCGTCCCTTGAAGCTCTTCCTTCGTCAATAATGACAAGTCTTTCGACTCTTCTATGGCTACTACCACATGGTCGAATTTTTGAGCCAATGACCTCAAGATCTTTGCAACAACTGATCTTGATGTCAACACCTCTCCACATACTTTGATTTGATTCAGTAGCTTTGTAACTCTGGTGAAGAAATCTGTAATACTTTCGTTGTCTTCCATCTGAAGCAACTCATAGGTTCTTTTGTGAGTTTGTAACCTCACTTCTTTCACCTTCTCTGCGCCTCCAAATGACTTTTCAAGAATCTCTCATGCTTCCTTTGCTGATTCTGCACCGCTAACTTTTTCAAAGTTATCTGGATCAACACATTGATGGATTATAAACAGCGCTTTATAATCTTTCTTCTTCAATTCTTTGTGTGCAGCCTTTTCTTGATCCGACGAGTTCTCCCCAAGCGGTGTTACTCCTTCCTTCACAAGATCCCAAAGATCTTGATAACAGAAAACCACCTTGATCTGCTTGCACCAATTCTCATAATTATCTTTCTTGAGAATTTGTAGGGTCGCCGAGAAGTGCCCATTTGAATGATTCATAGCCATCACGATTTTCCTCCTTGAATCGCAACCAGAGCTCTAGATACCAGATGTTGGAAATTCACCACACCCTATGAGAATTCCACTTCAATCTTGATCTCAAGATTGATAACCAACCCACAAACAATACGTAATAGCAATGAAGAACAAAGAAAGAAGAAGAACAAACTAACAACAAGAAAGAAAAGAGAGAGAAGAGAAATATTTGGAGAAATGTTTTACCCACTAACCGTGGGATTTCTGTTACTATTGTATTTTCACTGCTAACCGCAACTGTGAATGTTATACAATGTTATGATTACAATGCAAGGATACTTCCTATTTATAGATATAGATTTGCAAAGACCCAAAATTTAAAGTACAAAATATCAAATATAATCTAAACAAATCTGAATCCAATCAAATCAAATCTAACACGATTCTGTCGAAACAACCTAAACAATTCGACACGACACTAAGTTATGAATGCTTCGACTTCGATACTATGAATTACATTTAACAATTCCACCAATGAAAAGTTAACTAAAGATTTAGAGGACCTTCCTCTCTTCAAAGATGAAATTATAAGGGGCTTGTATCTAGCAGATAAGATATTCCTCCACAATCTAATATTTTTAGATAATAATCTCTAACTCTACTTATCTAGCAAAACTAGGTTAAACATGCGAAGATCTTTAACTTTCAAACCCCCAAAACTCTTAGACTTACATACTTCGAACCAACGATTTTAAGAAATCTTATACTCGCATTTCACCTTATCCCGAAAAACCTTATTTAGATTTTCACAATTTTATTCCACACCTTATCAAACATCTTCGGAAAAGAAAAATAGAAATAAAGATGTGCACATATGTGATACTATAAATAGAAGATGTGTATCTTGCATACTAAACAATTAACAAATTTTATTTTATCATTTCTTTCTCTTAGCAAATTCTCAAATATCATATCACGTGTCGATAAATAAATTTGCCCCATACAAAAAACAAAGTCTATGATTTCAAGGAATGCATATATTCATTTTGGATTCATTTGAGATAGTAGAGAACATATATTTGGAGGGAGATAACTTTGTCTTCATCAAAGAAGATATAGAACATATGAAATGAAGGGACTCAACAGCTGGAAAGTCGTCATGGCGTGGGCTGCCCACTTGGCACTTTTTTCGATGCAATATATTCTTTTTATCACGGTAAATAGTATTTCTAAGTAAAATTTTATGTTTATGAGATTACAAATTTAAAATTATTTGCGTAGAAAAACAAAATGATTTTATTAGTTTTCTTTATATTATTTCTCATGTATGCGCGTTACGAATGGAAGAATCGTCAAATTTAGATGCACATAGAATTAAAAGAGGAGTAGTAATTGATCCTTCTTGTGTGAATTGTAATATTTTTTATGAGAATTTAGCTCATCTGTTTTTTTCTTGTAGTGCAGCTATGAGAGTGTGGGATATTATTATGGTTTGGAGTGGTATTTTTGTTTCTTTTAGAGGAGATGTTGCAGAGCATTTTCTGGTTTGGAGTGGGGAAGGGACTGCATTGAAGAGTCGGAATGTTAGATCTGCTATTTGGATGGGGGTTGTTTGGGCTATATGGATTGAGAGGTATGACTGCATTTTTAAGGAAGGAAATTGTTGTATAAATGATATTTGTTGGAACGCCAAATTGTTGGCTTGGAAATGAGGTAATTGTTGGAGGACTTCAAAATCCAACTATATTTTTTACGATTTTTGTTTAAATCCCTTTTAGCTTGTAGGTAGAGAGTTGATGGAAAAATCTTCCCTCTATTTCTTTGTAAGGATTTAAATACTCCTAATATTCCTTTTTTTAATTTCATTGGCTTTTAAAAAAAAAGATGCACATAAAATAAACGAAAACATGTTTTGTTTTTTATCTTCAAATATGATTTGATTTGACAATTTATTAAAAAATATTAGTATAATCTTCAAGAGAATGAATGAAAACGCGTTTTGTTTTTTTTTTTGTCTTGCAAAATAATTTGATTTGACAATCCATTCCAAAATATAATAGTGTAATTTTCAAAAATACAAATTAAGTAGTATTTAAAATTAATTATATACTCACGGACTTGGCTTGGTAATTGCAATCAGATCTAATCTAAGTTGTTTTTGTTTTTAATTTACAACTTAATCATGAAAATTGTGAAATAAATTGATCTAAAATTTAAATTTCAAAATATATTAAAATTTAATTATATAAATAAGAGGAAGATTTTGATCTATTAAATAGTTAATAAAAAGAGAAATGATATAAAACGGAAGTAAAAGTTAGAATCACGACAAGGACGATATATTTTTGTTCAACTTGCATGTTTCCATTATAACATTCTACTGATCATATGTTGAATAGTGCTGCTTGAGTACAAAAGATCTAATTATAAAAGATAAGTCATACTAGTAACTTGTATACTTCTGAGGCACATGCATGCACTATGTTGAAAATCAAAATTGACTATTATATCTATATAACTAGATAATTCATTTTAGATTACATACCATATTATAGAGGAATTCATACAATGCCCTGTCAAATATATGCAAAATCATCCTATTTTGTTCTACTGACAAACAAAAAAAAACACACACACACACACACACACACACACACACACATATATATATATATATATATATATATATATATATATATATATATATATATATATATATCAATATCATTTTTACGTAAGAACATGAAAATGAATCTGAATTATTAGATTTTAAAATCAATGGCGGAGATTATGTGTCATTTTTTTCTCTCCATCATTTATTTTAATAATGAGGGAGAGAGAAAAAATCAGACATAATCTCCACCATTTATTTTAAAATTTAATTGTTCATATTCATTCTTATGTTCTCACATAAAAATGACATTCTCATAGGATTCTCATGTTCTCTACCTGCTATCTTACCCAACCTATTTCACATACTCGTTTAACCCGCTACGGAGAATCTCACAACAACAAATGGCCTTTCCTAGCACAGGCCTACACCAGATCCAACAATGGCGAACAACCACAACTTGAATCGGGAAGTCACCGCGGAAATGGCGGCGGCAGAGGAGACAGCGGTGGCGGTGGCCGCGGAGATGGCGGTGGCAGAGGAACGACGATGGTCGCAGAGATTGTATACTATTTGAAACGTCGGTGGTCACAAACAGTAGGGGTAATGACGTCAACAATGGAAACAGGAACCACATTGTTTATGTTGACAGTTATTCCAACATAGGTGGCAATGACCAAGTGGGTTCCTCATGCTCCCTAATGGTTAATATTCCTAAAATGAATAGGAATAACTATAATGAACTAGACCAAATTGTTCGCTTGGTATTTGATAGCAAAGGAAAACTTGTTTTTTTAACAGGAGTAGTAGCTGAACCGACAACAGGAGACCCTCTTTACAAACAATGAAAGTCTGAAAACTCCTTGATTATTGTGTGGTTAGTAAGTTCTATGGAAATTGAAATAGGTAAGCCTTACATGTTTTTGCCTTCTGCAAAGGATGCGTGGGAAGATGTTAAGGAAACATACTCTGATATTCAAAACTACTCCAAATTTTTTGTTTAAAATCAAATTTATGGCATGCGAAACAATGTGACAAGAGTGTAACTGCTTATTACAATGAGTTGTTGACTTATGGCGAGAGTTGGATCTCTTTTATGATGAAAATCGGAGGTGGACAGAAGATAATGTTCTACTTCTCAAGAGGCAAGAAAATGATCGTGTCTTCATATTTCTCGTTGGGCTCAATAAAGACCTTGATAAGGTAAGAGGTATAGTTTTAGGAAAAATATCATTGCCAACTCTTCGTAAAACTTTTGCAGAAATAAGAAGGGAAAATGCACAACAAGGAATTATGATGGGTAAGACGCCACGAAGCTATGAATCTGAAGGCTCAGATTTTTCTACTTGGAACCTCGACAAAAGAAAAAGGCTATACAAAGTTCTTTATTGTGATCACTGCAAGAGCGAAAGGCATACACGTGAAACTTGTTGGAAGCTCAAATGCAAACCTTATAACTGGAAAAAGAAAGGTGGTCGTGCTTTTCAGGCTAGTAATTTTGATCAAGGGCATCAATCCTCTTCAAATCAGCATCCAGTTAATTCGGAACAACTAGACAAAATGTACAAACTCCTCAAGTCTCCAACTCTTTCTTGCTCTATAGAAACCAAAGGTAATTTTGCATTTCTCAGTGTCAGCCTCATCCATACTTGGATAATAGATTCAGGTGCCTCTGATCACATGATAGGTGAATCTACTTTACTCTCTTCATATAGTCCATGTGCAAGTAATCAAAAAATAAAAATCGCAGATGACTCGTTTTTCATCCATTGCAGGTAAAGGGTCAATTGTGTTGTCTCTAGTGTTAACTCTTAAAAATATCCTTCATTTTCCAAATTTATCATGTAATTTAATGTACGTCAGTAAATTAGCCCAAGATATAAATTGGAAAACTAATTTTTTTCGATCTCACTGTGTCTTTCAGGATTTGAACTCGGGGAAGATGATTGGTAGTGCTAAAGAGTGTGGATGACTCCACTACCTTGACATTGGATCTGTATCACAACTACTTTAAAATATAATAAGTTCATGCTTTGAGTCTTTATCTATTTTCAATAACAAAAGATTACAACATTAGGTAAGGAATTTAAGATTGGGCCATCCTAGTTTTCCTTACTTAAAACACTCGTTTTCTATGTTATTTTATAATAAGAACTTTTCTTCATTTAAATGTGAAACAGATGAGTTTAAAAAGCATCATAGTTCCCAATTTTCAATACAGTCTTATAAGCCATCAAAACCTTTTTCTATTATTCACAATGATGTTTGCGGCCCTAATCGTACAAGTACACTTTCTCTCAAAAAATGGTTTATCACATTTATAGATGACCATACAAGAGTATGTTGGGTTTACTTGTTAAAGGGGAAATCATATGTTTAACAGGCTATAAAGAATTTTTTTCAATGGTGCATAACCAATTTCAAACAAATATCCAAGTATTTAGAAGTGATAATGGAGAAGAATATTTTAACACTATCTTGGATGATTGTTTTCTAATGGAAGATGAAATTTTGTTCCTAAGGGGACATATGTTGGACACAATGTTGGGACAACTGGTTTAACTTGTGAAACAAGTAAGACAACAATATAACAATAACAATAACACAAATTTAAAAGTAATAAAATAACACAAGATATTGGTAACCCAGTTCGGTGAAACCACACCTATGTCTAGGGGACACTCTACAAAGAAAGGAGTTTTCCTAATTCAAATTAGTACAATTATTCTTATAGGAATATCAACCTCATGATGTTCAATGCCTCTTTCTAATCCTAGTGACTTTCTATTTAGGACGTCCCCTAAATATGAGAATCCCTGTGACTTTCTCTCAATCACTAAATCATAGCGATCAACTTCAATAACAACTCTATTGATTGTTGAATTTACAACTCAACTAAGACAAACTAACAACTACGCCAAGTTACTGAAACATGGAGTGGTGTACACAAATAGATTCAACATTAATACAACATTATCGTGGAATACAAGGAATAAAGACTCATAACCCTAGGCACTTAGAACTTAATCTAGTACACAAAACTCTTGTCAAAACATGAGAATTGAGTCTCCTTGTATACCATTGTAGTCTGGGATTTTTCTCCTTGAATATTTGAATTAAATTCGTCCAAAATAATAGATGAATTAGTTGAATTTGATTTGCTCCATAAATATCTCCAACAAAAGATATGATTTTTTATATTTCAAATTCAAATTTAAATCTCCATTTAAATCTGATTTGATCTTCAACGGCTGTCAAAGAAATCACATAAACATTGCCAAATAATCAGCAACAAATCTGATTAAGATTCAATCAGAAATTTCGCACCAAACAACATTCATCATGGCCTGCTGACCAGGGCCAGATGATGCACTGCACACATGCTGGAACATCATGCTCCACATGTTGAACCAGTACATCCAAATTAAATCTTCTCCATGAATTATAGATCTTCTTTATAGAGTGAATCTTGGATAGACTAATTCTGAACCAAAATTGGAATACCATTTGTCTGTTGTCAGAGACCGGGTGTTGCAGCACACATGTTGGAACATTGTGCTCCACATGTATCCCTTATGCACTAGAAACAACTTGAACAAACTCCGTGTTGTTTTTCATAATACAACTGATCCCAAAATGACCAATAATCTCCCCTTTTGTCAAATTTTGGAAAAATAACTCTTCAAGTAGAACCACAACTGAGTATCAAGGATATCCCAAACTCAGACAAACCATCAACATCATCATCAATACAAACATTATATCATACATCAGAAGCAGTAGAAGTACATATCAGTAGCATGACATATGCTATACAATAGTCAGTTGACACACAATATATGCTCACAAAAATATTTAACATGCAATCATTCATGATTAGTTAGCCATGCATGTACACATAGTTAGTAGTCAATAGTCAAATGTCAAAAGCTATTACTAACACACAATGATATCAACACACACAGTAGTTGAGGGCCATATGTTAGGCCAGATGCTTAAGCATGTGTGCAGACATAAACTAGATCAGTTAATGCCCAACATATCAAACATTACTAAGCACAACAGGATATATCAGGTCAGCAGAAGATCCTCATACATCACAAAGTCAGTAGTCACACCACTCCACTGCACACCATTACTCCCCCTTTTTGCCATAATTTGTCAAAGGTGTTCCTCAGAGGTTAGTATGTTAGCATATACACACATTAGATCAGGAGTAGACACATTATCAACAATGATTTAGGAGAGATGTTGAGCAATATGCTAGAGCATCATACAAATTTATTGGAAACAAAACCATTACAGATCCAAACATAAAGGAAACAAAATATGCCCAAATACAAGGGCCAAACTAAGCAAAAACACCTGTAAGCAACACAACCCGTCATATTTGATTTTCAAACTTTGGAGTTTTGACAAGACTGGTCTGCTTTTGGTATAGAGTACAAATCAGAGGCTGAGTACCTTTAACTGAGGTCATCAGAGTCTGATCTGTCACCAGAGGCAGGGATACCATGATCAGAGTCTGAACCTTCAGAGGCTGAACCACCACGTTTAAAGTTCGATCCTTCACAGTCATTAGATTTTGATCTTCTAGAATCTGAGATGTTTTTCTTCTCCACAGATGCTTTTAACAGGGTCTATTCAAAGTTGAATACTAAGCTTGTGATCCTGCATGCTTAAACATATATTAGTATACCCAATTGCTCTTTAATTACTTTGTTATCATCAAAACCCAAGGGATATGAATAATTTTGTTCCAACACATATGGCTATTGTTCCACTAAATCAACCAGTTGACTAAAAGCATCATGATCAAACTCATATATAACAAATGAATTATGCATGGTAAATAATAACTTGATTTAAAACTTAATTCAAAGATGTGCAATCATGAAGGAAACTCAATAAACAATAATAAACAAAACGAAAGCGATATGGCAAGCAACAAAACTGTATTGGGGTTCTCCTTTATAATGTATTTGGGACATGCAACTACAGTCTCCCTCTTGTTGATGCTTGACAAGCTTTCACTTTAAATTGATTCGACTTTGAGATAAAAGAAAATAAACGCTTGTGCTCCCCTGAAACATTGCACACATATAACACAACATAAAATACATAAAGCAATTCTAGACTCACATTACAACCCCCCCCCCCCCCCCCAAACATTTGACAACATCAAAAAGAGATAGATCAAAATGTGTCTAAAAATCAGATAACCAACCAAAAACAAATAATTCCAGATGAACACGTGAGCTAAAAGCTAAGAAGAATATACAACAACAAAGATCAGATACAGAACACGAAGATAGACATGCTACATGCCACAAAATGCAAGATAGCCATGCAACAAAATATAATTAAGTGACAAAACTATCATGAAAGGGAAGATTAAATAATGGATGAACAAGTATACAAATGCTCAAATGCACATAATTAGCAACTCACGTGTAAAAAGACATTAAATACAATGAAGAAAAATAAAAAACATGCTAGAGATGAATAAGTAAAGTAAAGAAGGTAATAAAGCAAATCAACGAACATATCCAAAACAAACATACACATAATGGTATAAACTGGATACAAGAGTTATAGAGACATACCAATTTAGTTGGTGAAACTATGATTTGCTACAAAATATTGTTAGTTAAAACAAAATGTACATAGCAAATGAAATTAAACAGAATTCTCGATCTATTTAAAGTACGAGGAATCTAAGATTTATAAGTCCCTACAAATCTTATGAAAAGGTTCTAATGATAATGCTTTTGTAAAAATATCAGCAAGCTAATTTTTAGTGTCAACGTAGTAAAAAACAACATCCCTTTTTTAAACACGATCTCTAAGAAAATGGCGTTGGTTCTCAATGTGTTTAGTTCGTGAATGCAGTATCGAATTCTTAGTGGGGCTAATCGCATTAGTATTATCACACTTAATCGGAATGCAACCAAGGTTTAAATCATAATCTAGCAATTGTTGTTTTAGCCATATGACTTGTGCACAACAACTACCAGCGACTTAGTATTTAGCCTCGGCGGTAGAAAAAGCATCGATATGTTGCTTCTTACTGTACCAAGAAACTAAAGAGCTTCCAAATAAGTGACAATAACCACTAGTGCTTTTCCTATTCAACTTGCACCCTACAAAGTTAGAATCAGAAAAACCTACTAAGCTACAAGTTCCAACTTTAGGATATCAACGAACGTGTTGGGAAGTTCAACTAAGATACCTAAAAATTCTTTTTTTGATCTTAAAGTGGGATCCCTTAGGTGACACCTGATATCTATCACACATGTACACACTAAATATGATATCTGGCCCACTCACCATTAAATAGTAAAAGGATTCAATTATACCTCTACAACTGGTGATCTTGAAATCCACTCCATTCTCGCCTTTGTTGATAAGCACATTTGAATCCATAGGGGTTCAAATGTTCCTTGAATTTTGCATATCGAAATTTTTGAGAACCTCTATGTAATACTTCATTTGACTTATGAAAGTTCCTTCTTCGGCTTGCTTAATTTACAATCCTAGGAAATATGTAAGCTCTCTCATAAAATACATTTCAAATTCTCCATGCATCAAACTTCCAAACTCATGACAAAGATATTCATTAGTAGATCCAAAAATAATATCATCTACATATATTTTAACTAAAAGAATATGCTTTGCTTTGCGTCTAATAAACAAAATGGTGTCTACTTTACCAGAATCGAATCCTTGTTTGATTAAAAATCCACTCAATCACTCATACGAAGCTCTTGGAGCTTGTTTGAGACCATAGAGGGCTCTTTTGAATTTTAAAACATAGTTAGGATTTTTGTGATCCTCAAAACTAGGAGGTTGAGAGACATATACGTCTTTGTTTATATAAATATTAAGAAAAACAAATTTAACATCCATTTGATAAAGATTAAAATTAAGGCAGTAAGCAAAGTTTTGAAATTGATAGTTAATAAATTCAACACCATGATGACTACGAGTGTGATGATTTTCAAACTAAAAACATTTTGGACAGGCTTAGCAAAATTAACGAATGCTCCAAAAGTTTCATCCTTATAGGTTAGAACTAACATCCAAGTGACTCTAGAGTAGTCATCAACAATCACAAACCCATAATAATTGCCTCATAAATTTCTTGTCCGTGAAGGGTCAAACAAGTCTAGGTGGAGAAGTTCGAGAGGTTTTGATGTCGAAATAACCTTTTTTGATTTAAACAACACTCTCGTATTATTTTCCATTTGGCAAGCATCACATAATTCTAGCTTGTTTTGAAAATTTAGTTTTAGGAAGACAAATCACTAGATTCTTGGATGCTATTATATTGATTAAGTCGAAATGCACATGACTTAAGCGTTTATACCATAACCAAGAATATTCACCCTTGGAGACTAAGCACGTAGTTCCATGCATTGACACATTATCTAGATAAAGCATATAGACATTATCAATCCTAGAACCCTTAAACACATGGTCCTTACTTGCCTTATGTAACACCCTTTCTACCCAACAAACAATCACGACAAACACAAGCAAATATATCAGAGAAAAATCCCAAAAAGGGCGTCACATTTCATCACGGGACATCAACTATTAACCAGCTCCGTAACACGGGTTGATCATCATAATTTCATTTAAACACTTCGCAACGGAAATCAAAACTTAAAACAGTTTATAATCTAAAAACATCTTAAAATAAAACCCATAAACATCAGCATGCCAACAAAATAAAAGAACATAAATAGTTCAACTCAAACGTCCCGACCCGATGTTACATATCAGAGCAAGACCCTCTAATCGATGGAAAAACCAAAGTACTTTAAAAGCTAAATCTTCAAGCACCAAGAGAGCTAAACCTGATCACCTGCATGTTACCCACGTAGAGGCAACATTCAAACAGGCAGGGTGAGTAATCATGAATCAATATATAAGATATAGGTAAAAGATAAAATAGCAGCACAAAATATCATCAAGTCATCCACAAACATCATTCACACCTCAAATACATCAATAGAATGCAATGCCACATAGTATGCAAATGCAACATCATAGACTCATGCATGTAGTACTATTCATCATAATTGATGGACACTAGGCCATCACCCTCCAAAGATCCCCACCAATAGGATCGATTCTACACAAGAACTGGAGCACGTCACAAAACACTTCAATCCACACAATAAGATTGAAGCCACCATTGGACCGTAGTCCCAAATATGCCATGAAAGCATGATGCAAAGTGTCATAATAATCATCATCATAAAATCGTCATATTTGCATCATCATTCATGAATCATCAACAAACATCATGATACAACACCAATTCAGACTCATCACGATTCGTCACTATACCTCACCATTCACCATATCATCATCGTCACGTCAAAATTTCCCGATTTTATCCCATTCACCATCATTACTAGCTCACTCGTGTTTTATTATCTCATCTTATTCTTAATTTTCAAGGCAATTTCATTACAAGCAAAATCGGGACAGAAATCGTAAAAATAGACAAATCTATCAACAGCTTTGCCCATACGCGTATGGCCATACCTTATACGCGTATGGCTCTCTCCCTTGCCCACTAGCCTGTGTATCATACGCGTAGGGCCACCTGCCCAGACCTCCCATACGCGTATCACCCTGCTTGATACGCGTACGAGCAGAGATGGTTCTCCTCTCCAAACTCCTTACAACCCTCCCCTACACGTAATGGCTAGCCCATAAGCGTAGGCTCCCTTCCCAAGAATCCCATACGCTTAATGGATTTCCATACGCGTATGCCCATTCCCTACAAGCTTCCCATACTCGTAATGGCTCCCCACACGCGTATGCCCCTACTCTCTTTACTCGTATCCTACGCGTATTGGCAGAGGGTCGTGTTGGCCCTGGGGACGGGTGCGATACTACGCGTAGCACCCTGGGGATGTCCCCTTCATACACGTAATACTCCCCCCTTACGCATATGGCCAGAAACCACTCCAAAACTCAGATTTCACATCTGAACGAAAAACTTCCCATTCCAGCACCTTCAATCTCCCAAAATCAGACCCAAAACTGTTTCGATTCATCACATATATAAGTTCTTATCTTACTTCAGTGTTTTCATCAATTTCTTTCTAATTATCAAGCCCTATTTCGTTAACCCCCACCCTCAATCTTAGATATGGGTTTTTTTCATATTCGCCATAGTAACAACAACCATTCACACGAATTTCACAGAAACTACAGCAACTCATACAAATTCATGACAGAAATCAAACGCACACAAATTCACGAAAAATCATCACAAAATTTATCACTGATCCATCATAAGATTCGTCAAAGACACAAAACACACAAACCACCTCTACCTTAAACCCATATCACACATATTAACCCGGATTAACCCCCCATACCTCAAATTTCTCAGTAAAAGATTCTTCCTCGGGGTTCTATGCTTGATTCTCTCGTTCTCTGTGCCCTAACCTCCTTTTCTCCATTCTCTTCGCTTCTTACGATTGCACATAATAATTTCCCTAATTCTCACTTTCTTTTTGTCATACTTACCCCTCGGACCCCAATTATGCCTTCCCCATAATACCCTCACTAACCTTCTCAATAATATTGTCTTACCCTTAATGGTCCACTTAATTATTTTAAATAATAATAATAATAATAATAATAATCTAAATAATAATTTAAATATTCAAATTATTCTATTATCGTTACTAAATAAAATAATCCTAATTAAATTACTAATTCTAAGATACCTCAATATTCCCTTAACTCAATACTACCCCGCAACACCACACAATTTCACCCTGCGTCGCAATATTCATCAAAATCCACCAAAACACCGAATAATCATAATAAATCAATTAAACAAATATTATAATTATTTTGGGGTGTTACAACTATCCTCCACTTAAAGAATTTTCTCCCTTAAAAATTACCTGAAGGAAATAGAGTCGGATACGACTCCCTCATATGATCTTCACGCTCCCAAGTCCAACTTTCCCCAGCGGGTCCACCCCATAACACGTTCACCAAAGAAATGTCTTTACCCCACAGTTTCTTCATTTCTCATCCATCTATCCGCGCAGGTAATGCTTCCACAATCAGATTATCCATCACTTATACATCATCCATCTGAATCACGTGCGATGGATCCGAAATGTACTTCCTTAACTGAGACACATGAAACACATCATGTGAATTTGCAAGCGACGACGATAAAGTAATCTGATAGGCTACTTCTCCTATCCTCTGCAAAATCTAATACGGACCAACAAAACGTGGAGTGAGCTTCCTAGACTTCAAAGCTCGACCCACACCGGTCACTGGTGTCACTCTAAAAAACATTTGATCCCCTTCTTGGATTTCAAGTGCTTTCCTTCTCTTATTGTGATAACTCTTCTGATGACTTTGCGAAGCTCTCATCCTTTATTGGATCATCTTAATCTTTTCAGTCGTCTCCTGCACAATATCAAGTCCGAGTACAACACTTTCGCCTGATTCATACCAACACAAAGGAGTTCTACACCTTCTTCCATACAAAGCTTCATACGGTGTCATCCCAATACTAGAATGAAAGTTGTTGTTGTACGTGAACCCAATCAATGGTAAATGGCTATCCCAAGATCCTCTGTGATCCAACACACAAGACCTCAGCAAATCCTCCAAGGATTGGATAGTCCTCTACGTCTGACCGTCCGTGTGAGGATGATATGCAAAACTCATCCTTAACTTAGTACCCAAAGCATCCTGTAAACTCTTCCAAAACCTCGATGTAAATCTCGGGTCTCTATCTGACACAATGCTCGAAGGTATCCCAAGCAACTTCGCAATCTCCTCAATGTACATCTCAACCAACTTCTGCATAGAATGGTTAATCTTCATCGACAAGAAATGAGCCGATTTAGTTAATCTATCTACAATCACCCAAATCGAATCATTTCCCTTTGCAGTTTTCGGCAACCCCGACACAAAATCCATGGAAATGTTATCCCATTGCCACTCTAGAATATTCAACGGTTGCATCATACCTAAAGGCTTCTGATGCTCAATCTTCGAATTCTGACAAGTTAAGCACGCGTAAACAAACTCCGCAATATCCTTCTTCATACCTGGCCACCAAAACAATTTCTGCAAATCCTGGTACATCTTCGTAACACCAGGATGTATACTCAATCTACTTCGATGTCCCTCTTCTTAATCTCTGGAACACCTGGAACACACACCCTGTCTCTGAACCTCATCACACCATTCTCATCAATCCGAAATTCTCCGCCGTTACCTTGGTTAATCAAGGTCAACTGACCAGCCAATCTCAGATCAGACTATTGTCCCACTCTGATTTCTTTTAGAATACCACTAGTCAACTTCAACATACCCAACTTCACACTGTCAGGAGTCTCTTCACATACCAAACTCAAATCTCAAAATTGCTCAATTAATTCCAACTCTCTCACTATAAACATAGACATATGCAATGAATTCCTGCTCAATGCATCAGCCACTACATTTGCTTTACCAGGATGGTAATTCAAATCAAAATCGTAATCCTTAAACAATTTTAACCACCTTCTTTGGCTCATATTCAACTCTTTCTGATCAAATAAGTACTTCAAACTCTTATGATCACTGAACACTTCAAACTTAGAGACAAAAAGATAATGTCTCCAAAATTTTAACACAAACACCACAACTGCTAACTCTAGGTCATGTGTAGGGTAATTCACTTCATGAACCCTCAATTGCCTGGAAGCATAAGCAACAACTTGACCATTCTGCATCAAAACTCCGCCAAGACCCATCTTCGACGCATCACAATATACCATGAAAGATTCATTCGGGTTGGGCAAAATCAATACGGAGGCGGTCGTCAACCTCTTTTTCAATTCCAAAAAACTCTCTTCACAAGCTACATCCCACCTAAAAGCTTGACCCTTTCGAGTCACCTGACTCAAAGGTAACGCCAATTTAGAAAAGCCTTCGATAAACTTGCGTTAATAACCCGCCAATCCAAGGAAACTTCGTATCTTAGTAACAAACTTCAGAGTCTCCCACTGCAGCACAACATCAATCTTAGAAAGATCTACAACCATCCCACCACTTGAAATTACATGGCCAAGAAAACTCACTTCCTTCAACCAAAACTCGCATTTTGACAGTTTCACATACAACTTCTTCTCCTTCAATACATGCAACACGGTTCTCAAATGCTCAGCATGCTCTTCTTCAGCTTTAGAGTATATTAGAATATCATCATTGAAAACCACCACAAACTTATCCAGATACTCATGGAAAATCCGATTCATATACTCCATGAACACACCAGGTTCATTGGACACACCGAATGACATCACAGTGTATTCATAGTGTCCATACCTCGTTCTGAAAGTTGTCTTCGGAATATCATCAGGCTTAACACGAATCTGATGGTAAACTGACCTCAAATCAATCTTGCTAAACACACATGCGCCTACTAACTGATCCATCAAATCGTCAATTCTCGGAAGTGGATATATGTTCTTGATAGTCACTTTATTCAACTGTCGATAATCAACACACAACCTCATACTACCATCTTTCTTCTTCACTAACAGCACAGGAGCACCCCACAGAGAAACACTCGATCGAACAAACCTCTTCTTGAGCAATTCTTCTAATTGTTTATTTAATTCATTTAACTCAGAAGCGGACATCCAGTAAGGATCCATTGACACTGGACTCGTACCTGGTATCAAGTCCACTACAAACTCTACTTCATGTTCTGGAGGAAAATCACTTATGTTATCTGGAAACACATGTGGAATTCACAGACAACAGGAAATTCGACAAGAACATCAACTCTCCATTATCACCAGGCTCAGGAAACTCTACGGCCTTATTATAACAATTGATATGAACATAGTTGAACTCCAACCAGTTCATTCCAAGGATTACATCAATTTGTTGCAAGGGTGAACACACCAAATCCATCACAAAACTCTTCCCAAAAATCATCAAAGGGCATCTCGAACACACAAAAGTAGCAGTAATAGAACCATTAGCGGGAGTTTCTATTCCCATACTACTATTCATATCAGACAATTTAAAACCCAATCTAGTGGCACAGTCAAACAAAATAAATGAATGAGTAGCACCAGTATCAATAATAGCGACCAACTCAACATTATTAATAAAACAAGTACCTCGAATTAAGTTATCCTTCTCAGGGACTTCTGAACCACTCAAGGCAAACACTCTGCCATTGGTCTGAGCAGTAGTAGCAGTCTTCTTCGCTTTGTGACACTGGGTACTGATGTGACCCTTCTCACCACAGTTGAAATAAGTTGGACCTTCATCCTTGCAATCAGTATCTCTATGGCCCTTCTTGCCACATCTGTAACACCACAACATATTATTGGTGCAAACCTCAGCACAGAGGCCATGCTCACCACACCTGTAACAGTTAACCGAAGCGGGAGCTGCTCACCCACTTGTCTTCTTCCCATCTGTAGCCTTCTGCTTCCCTTTGTTAGCTGAAGTCACATAAGGTTTTCCTCTATACTGCCATTTCTCCTTCTTTTCACTCAGCTGCTTGTAGTGAGCAGATCGAGCTCGACTATCCTCATCATAGATCCTACTCTTGTCCACTAGCTCAGCATACCTGCGAATCTATTGGTACCTAATACACTACTTGATTTCTGGCCTCAGTCCATTCTCGAACTTGAGACACTTGGACACCTCAGCATTAGAACGGTTGTAGTGAGGACAAAACTTCCCCAGTGCCTTGAACTTTGCGGCATACTCTGCCACAGTCATGTTTCCTTGTTTCAGCTCAAGGAATTCTACCTCTCTCTTGCCGCGAGCATCTTTTGGAAAATACTTTCCCAAAAATTACTGCTTGAACACAACCCAAGTTATCACAGTACCAACATCTTCCAGTCTATGACGGGTGTTATCCCACCAATCCTCAGCCTCTTTTGACAGCATATGAGTTCCAAACTGAACTTATTGAACGTCAGTACACCCCATCACCCAGAAGATCTTCTCAATCACCTTCAACCACTTCTGTGCACTCTCTAGATCATGAGTACCCACAAAAGTCGACAGATTGTTACTCTGGAACATCCCCAAAGCGTAAAACTCACCAGGAGCCCTACCATTCTGATTATTCTGAGCCACTACTTGAGCAAGTGACTCCAACGCATCAGCGATCGCACGATCATTCTTTCCAGCCATCCTGCACACCACCAACAAGGTTAGAAGGAACAAAACATTGACAATGTACACACACACTCATCCACTGACAGGGAACTAACATCATGTAAAACCTGGTTGGGCAGACTGACCTGCTCTGATACCACTAATGTAACACACTTTCTACCCAACAAACAATCACGGCAAATACAAGCAAATATATCAAAGTAAAATCCCAAAAAAGGCATCACATTTCTTCACGGGACATCAACTATTAACCTACTCCGTAACATAGGTTGATCATCATAATTTCATTTAAACACTTTGCAGCGGAAATCAAAACTTAAAATAGTTTACAGTCCAAAAACATCTTAAATTAAAACCCATAAACATCATCATGCCAACAAAATAAAAGAACGTAAATTGTTCGACTCAAACGTCCTGACCCGATGTTACATATCAGAGCAAGACCCTCTAATCGACGAAAAAACCAAAGTACTTCAAAAGCTAAATCTTCAAGCACCAAGAGAGCTAAACCTGATCACCTGCACGTTACCCGCGTGGAGGTGTTAGGTGCGGATTTGACCTAAAAATGAACTATATTTCCTTGCACTTTTTCCACTCTTTTCTCATGTTTTCATTGGTTTTGCTAATGATTGTTGTTGTTCTTCTAAACAATGAGAATATACCTTTGGTGCTTATAATGTGTGTGTTATTGTGCAGGAAGAGTAACTAAATGATCAAAGTGTAAGACACAAGAAAATGATGCAAGCTGCCAAAGAGCAAAGGAAGACATCAGTAAGTTCGCTTTGCGAACTTGAAAGCGAGTGCCAGCGAAGGTTCGCTTTGCGAACTCTGGAGAGGTCTCTAGCGAATGGTCCAAGAATTTGGCAGGGGCAAAAGGCACTAAAGTTTGCTTTACGAATGGGAAAGCGAGTGTTTGCTTTGCGAGTGATCCTTCGCATTGCGAACTCACGAGAATTTCTGGGGCGGTTTAACTATTCAGAGGCACTTGAAGTGCCTATTTTTGCCATTCATTGTGCGAATGAAGAGGTTCGCTTAGCGAACATGAAAATTCCTGATGCACTATATAAGTAACTTTTCAGCTTTTTTAGAAAATGATCACAAGTTTTGATAGATTTAGATATTTTTCAGAGAGAAACTTTGCATCTCTTCATTTTCAAGGGAGAGAAGGTAAGAGCTTCGATTTCTTGTTGGAGTTGGATGTAATCTGTTGATACCTTATACATTTCATCTAATGTATGTTTGTGAATATGTTTTGATTCTCTATTGTTGTTGTCTTTGATTTATTATTTGTGGTCTTGACAAAACCTTTACAAATCCTTGATCTTAGATTTTCATCTATCAATGAGTAAAACTTTTGACATGGTTTTGTGAGTTGATATTTATTGTATCTTTTGTTGTATTGTGTTGATTAAGTAGCATGGCTAGCATGAGTTGGATAGATACGGTATTGCGAGGATGCGTGATAATAGTGATGAAGAACGATATTCACATCCATTTGGCAAATTAGTTTAATACATGTAAAAAGAGTTAAACTTATGTACGTATTCTTATAGTTGGCATTTTATATGAAGCAGTTATTTATCTGATGTGGGTGTCATCTTTGTTTACCTGTTTATCTTTGATTTGAACCGCTATAGACATATACTCTTCAGATCTAGATCTAAGATGATTATCTGTTTTGTTCTGAACTCTAGAAATAGATTTAGACTTAACACTTGCGTGAGTATCAACTCTTAATGCTCTGTGTTGGTTTTTGTTACGTGAGACATCACCAATGAGGCAATACGGTCGATCTCTTGATGTTGCGTTAGACATAACCTCGGTCGTGGGTGATACGTGAGGATATTAGGCGAATGATTGATTTATGTATAATATGATTAGAAGAATGCATGCGTTATCAATTGATGAGATCCAATTCCAACAAGGCTCTATTTATAATTCAGTCTTTACTTTATATTTTCTGTCTTTACATTTTCCGCATTTGCTTTTGGTTCCGCTTTAAACTAAAACTTTTGAACCATGAGCTTAGAAACATAGATACCGTCAAATGGCATTCTTTCCCTCACACTGATCCCTGTGGAGAACGACAAAACTGGGTTACTTATATATTTTTGCTTGCTGCTATTCTAGCTTCAACAAAATGGCGCCATTGTCGGGGATCGGTGTTTAGAAATTTAATCGCATTGCGATAGTTTCTATATTTTTTAGCTTTGTACATTTGTTTATATTGTTTGTATTTATTTTCTTTTATGTTTTCTCTAGTGTGATCAGGAATGATGAGAACTCCTTCTATATTGGTTGCTATTTATATAAAAGTATTCAATGAAGCTTCGACCGAGTCTTGATGGTGAGATTTGAATGTATGCGAGGTAAATTGTACCACTTTATAGAATGTTAGATTGATTTAAGAATTTTGTGCTTTGTGCAAATGTGTATTTTTGTTTCATGTTACAACTTGTTTGAATGCTTGTTTCACTTAGGTCCAAAAGCCACAAATTGTGAGAAACCTCCATTGTTTACTATATGCTAGGATGACTGATAAACTTTGTTTAACTTGTTTGATTCATGCTTTATCTTTTGATTATTTTGATTTTGTGGAAGCATTAGAAATTATCAAGGCATTTGTTTATATTGGGCACAACGGTATCCAAAAGTATCTTACCCGTGAGTAGTGAGAATTTGTTATCCCTTTGAGCCTAAACAGTTTAGATCTCATTTTAGTGATGAACTTTGTGTTGTACATAATTTGAAAGTGTAGTTCATCATTGAATTTTGTGAGGTTCTAAAAATTTCTTCTTGAACCTTTGAACTTTGTTTTAACTTGATTTCCTTGCCTTAAAAAGCAAGGAGCATTCACTTGAGGTTTGGTTGAATTTAAGTTGGGGAGAATGAAAAATAAGATTGGTAAGTTGCTAAAACTTTTGAAAAAGTTTAAACAAGCATGAAAAGAAAAAGTGTGAATATGAATGTGAAAAACAGAAGAAAAAGAATGCTTGTTTGAATGAGAAAAATAGAGAATGAAATAATTGTGCATAAGGAAGTTTGAGAAGGTTTGTGGTAAAGGAATGAAATTGGTGAATGAAGTTGTGATTTGTAAATACCATGTATAGTGAATGTTTCATTTTGCATCGACAATTTTGATTCAATGGCCTTTAGAAATGTCCCTTTGTTGTGAACCCGACCAAGTTACAACCCTTAAAGCCCTTTGTGATCTTTTTGCTTCCATGTTTTCATTTTTGGTTGTTAGATGTTGTATGAATTGAGTTGATATTAACATTGTTTGTCAGGTGAGTGAAATTTCCCCGCGGTTGCAAACGCGTCAATTTCTTCATTCTATTTTGAAGAGGAGTGTTAGAGTGATTCAAGTATGAAAATTTAGTTGTTCTTTGAACCATTATGATATTTGTTTAAGAACTTAATTCTTTGTCATTGTTCGATTCTATTGAGTGGTGAACGTTGCTTGTGCGCATTTTCATGCTTGACTTTGGTTGAATTAAATGCTTGAGCAAATCCTCTTGTTTTCATGAGGGGCATACTTTGCTTGAGGACAAGCAAAAATCTAGTTAGGGAGAGTTGTTAGGTGCGGATTTGACCTAAAAATGAACTATATTTCCTTGCACTTTTTCCACTCTTTTCTCATGTTTTCATTGGTTTTGCTAATGATTGTTGTTGTTCTTCTAAACAATGAGAATATACCTTTGGTGCTTATAATGTGTGTGTTATTGTGCAGGAAGAGTAACTAAATGATTAAAGTGTAAGACACAAGAAAATGATGCAAGCTGCCAAAGAGCAGAGGAAGACATCAGTAAGTTCGCTTTGCGAAATTGAAAGCGAGTGCCAGCGAAGGTTCGCTTTGCGAACTCTGGAGAGGTCTCTAGCGAATGGTCCAAGAATTTGGCAGGGGCAAAAGGCACTAAAGTTTGCTTTACGAATGGGAAAGCGAGTGTTTGCTTTACGAGTGATCCTTCGCATTGCGAACTCACGAGAATTTCTGGGGTGGTTTAACTATTCAGAGGCACTTGAAGTGCCTATTTTTGCCATTCGTTGTGCGAATGAAGAGGTTCGCTTAGCGAACATGAAAATTCCTGATGCACTATATAAGTAACTTTTCAGCTTTTTTAGAAAATAATCACAAGTTTTGATAGATTTAGATATTTTTCAGAGAGAAACTTTGCATCTCTTCATTTTCAAGGGAGAGAAGGTAAGAGCTTCGATTTCTTGTTGGTGTTGGATGTAATCTGTTGATACCTTATACATTTCATCTAATGTATGTTTGTGAATATGTTTTGATTCTCTATTGTTGTTGTCTTTGATTTATTATTTGTGGTCTTGACAAAACCTTTACAAATCCTTGATCTTAGATTTTCATCTATCAATGAGTAAAACTTTTGACATGGTTTTGTGAGTTGATATTTATTGTATCTTTTGTTGTATTGTGTTGATTAAGTAGCATGGCTAGCATGAGTAGGATAGATACGGTATTGCGAGGATGCGTGATAATAGTGATGAAGAACGATATTCACATCCATTTGGAAAATTAGTTTAATACATGTAAAAAGAGTTAAACTTATGTACGTATTCTTATAGTTGGCATTTTATATGAAGCAGTTATTATCTGATGTGGGTGTCATCTTTGTTTACCTGTTTATCTTTGATTTGAACCGCTATAGACATATACTCTTCAGATCTAGATCTAAGATGATTATCTATTTTGTTCTGAACTCTAGAAATAGATTTAGACTTAACACTTGCGTGAGTATCAACTCTTAATGCTCTGTGTTGGTTTTTGTTGCGTGAGACATCACCAATGAGGCAATACGGTCGATCTCTTGATGTTGCGTTAGACATAACCTCAGTCGTGGGTGATACGTGAGGATATTAGGCGAATGATTGATTTATGTATAATATGATTAGAAGAATGCATGCGTTATCAATTGATGAGATCCAATTCCAACAAGGCTCTATTTATAATTCAGTCTTTACTTTATATTTTCTGTCTTTACATTTTCCGCATTTGCTTTTGGTTCCGCTTTAAACTAAAACTTTTGAACCATGAGCTTAGAAACATAGATACCGTCAAATGGCATTCTTTCCCTCGCACTGATCCCTGTGGAGAACGACAAAACTGAGTTACTTATATATTTTTGCTTGCTGCTATTCTAGCTTCAACAAAATGGCGCCATTGTCGGGGATCGGTGTTTAGAAATTAAATCGCATTGCGATAGTTTCTATATTTTTGAGCTTTGTACATTTGTTTATATTGTTTGTATTTATTTTCTTTTATGTTTTCTCTAGTGTGATCAGGAATGATGAGAACTCCTTCTAGATTGGTTGCTATTTATATAAAAGTATTCAATGAAGCTTCGACTGAGTCTTGATGGTGAGATTTGAATGTATGCGAGGTAAATTTTTCCGCTTTATAGAATGTTAGATTGATTTAAGAATTTTGTGCTTTGTGCAAATGTGTATTTTTGTTTCATGTTGCAACTTGTTTGAATGCTTGTTTCACTTAGGTCCAAAAGCCACAAATTGTGAGAAACCTCCATTGTTTACTATATGCTAGGATGACTGATAAACTTTGTTTAACTTGTTTGATTCATGCTTTATCTTTTGATTATTGTGATTTTGTGGAAGCATTAGAAATTATCAAGGCATTTGTTTATATTGAGCACAACGGTATCCAAAAGTATCTTACCCGTGAGTAGTGAGAATCTGTTATCCCTTTGAGCCTAAACAGTTTAGATCTCATTTTAGTGATGAACTTTGTGTTGTACATAATTTGAAAGTGTAGTTCATCATTGAATTTTGTGAGGTTCTAAAAATTTCTTCTTGAACCTTTGAACTTTGTTTTAACTTGATTTCCTTGCCTTAAAAAGCAAGGAGCATTCACTTGAGGTTTGGTTGAATTTAAGTTGGGGAGAATGAAAAATAAGATTGGTAAGTTGCTAAAACTTTTGAAAAAGTTTAAACAAGCATGAAAAGAAAAAGTGTGAATATGAATGTGAAAAACAGAAGAAAAAAAATGCTTGTTTGAATGAGAAAAATAGAGAATGAAATAATTGTGCATAAGGAAGTTTGAGAAGGTTTGTGGTAAAGGAATGAAATTGGTGAATGAAGTTGTGATTTGTAAATACCATGTATAGTGAATGTTTCATTTTGCATCGGCAATTTTGATTCAATGGCCTTTAGAAATGTCCCTTTGTTGTGAACCCGACCAAGTTACAACCCTTAAAGCCCTTTGTGATCTTTTTGCTTCCATGTTTTCATTTTTGGTTGTTAGATGTTGTATGAATTGAGTTGATATTAACATTGTTTGTCAGGTGAGTGAAATTTCCCCGCGGTTGCAAACGCGTCAATTTCTTCATTCTATTTTGAAGAGGAGTGTTAGAGTGATTCAAGTATGAAAATTTAGTTGTTCTTTGAACCATTATGATATTTGTTTAAGAACTTAATTCTTTGTCATTGTTCGATTCTATTGAGTGGTGAACGTTGCTTGTGCGCATTTTCATGCTTGACTTTGGTTGAATTAAATGCTTGAGCAAATCCTCTTGTTTTCATGAGGGGCATACTTTGCTTGAGGACAAGCAAAAATTTAGTTAGGGAGAGTTGTTAGGTGCGGATTTGACCTAAAAATGAACTATATTTCCTTGCACTTTTTCCACTATTTTCTCATGTTTTCATTGGTTTTGCTAATGATTGTTGTTGTTCTTCTAAACAATGAGAATATACCTTTGGTGCTTATAATGTGTGTGTTATTGTGCAGGAAGAGTAACTAAATGATCAAAGTGTAAGACACAAGAAAATGATGCAAGCTGCCAAAGAGCAGAGGAAGACATCAGTAAGTTCGCTTTGCGAACTTGAAAGCGAGTGCCAGCGAAGGTTCGCTTTGCGAACTCTGGAGAGGTCTCTAGCGAATGGTCCAAGAATTTGGCAGGGGCAAAAGGCACTAAAGTTTGCTTTATGAACGGGAAAGCGAGTGTTTGCTTTGCGAGTGATCCTTCGCATTGCGAACTCACGAGAATTTCTGGGGCGGTTTAACTATTCAGAGGCACTTGAAGTGCCTATTTTTGCCATTCGTTGTGCGAATGAAGAGGTTCGCTTAGCGAACATGAAAATTCCTGATGCACTATATAAGTAACTTTTCAGCTTTTTTAGAAAATAATCACAAGTTTTGATAGATTTAGATATTTTTCAGAGAGAAACTTTGCATCTCTTCATTTTGAAGGGAGAGAAGGTAAGAGCTTCGATTTCTTGTTGGTGTTGGATGTAATCTGTTGATACCTTATACATTTCATCTAATGTATGTTTGTGAATATGTTTTGATTCTCTATTGTTGTTGTCTTTGATTTATTATTTGTGGTCTTGACAAAACCTTTACAAATCCTTGATCTTAGATTTTCATCTATCAATGAGTAAAACTTTTGACATGGTTTTGTGAGTTGATATTTATTGTATCTTTTGTTGTATTGTGTTGATTAAGTAGCATGGCTAGCATGAGTAGGATAGATACGGTATTGCGAGGATGCGTGATAATAGTGATGAAGAACGATATTCACATCCATTTGGCAAATTAGTTTAATACCTGTAAAAAGAGTTAAACTTATGTACGTATTCTTATAGTTGGCATTTTATATGAAGCAGTTATTTATCTGATCCGCTATAGACATATACTCTTCAGATCTAGATCTAAGATGATTATCTATTTTGTTCTGAACTCTAGAAATAGATTTAGACTTAACACTTGCGTGAGTATCAACTCTTAATGCTCTGTGTTGGTTTTTGTTGCGTGAAACATCACCAATGAGGCAATACGGTCGATCTCTTGATGTTTCGTTAGACATAACCTCGGTCGTGGGTGATACGTGAGGATATTAGGCGAATGATTGATTTATGTATAATATGATTAGAAGAATGCATGCGTTATCAATTGATGAGATCCAATTCCAACAAGGCTCTATTTATAATTCAGTCTTTACTTTATATTTTCTGTCTTTACATTTTCCGCATTTGCTTTTGGTTCCGCTTTAAACTAAAACTTTTGAACCATGAGCTTAGAAACATAGATACCGTCAAATGGCATTCTTTCCCTCGCACTGATCCCTGTGGAGAACGACAAAACTGGGTTACTTGTATATTTTTGCTTGCTGCTATTCTAGCTTCAACAAAATGGCGCCATTGTCGGGGATCGGTGTTTAGAAATTAAATCGCATTGCGATAGTTTCTATATTTTTGAGCTTTGTACATTTGTTTATATTGTTTGTATTTATTTTCTTTTATGTTTTCTCTAGTGTGATCAGGAATGATGAGAACTCCTTCTAGATTGGTTGCTATTTATATAAAAGTATTCAATGAAGCTTCGACCGAGTCTTGATGGTGAGATTTGAATGTATGCGAGGTAAATTGTACCGCTTTATAGAATGTTAGATTGATTTAAGAATTTTGTGCTTTGTGCAAATGTGTATTTTTGTTTCATGTTGCAACTTGTTTGAATGCTTGTTTCACTTAGGTCCAAAAGCCACAAATTGTGAGAAACCTCCATTGTTTACTATATGCTAGGATGACTGATAAACTTTGTTTAACTTGTTTGATTCATGCTTTATCTTTTGATTATTGTGATTTTGTGGAAGCATTAGAAATTATCAAGGCATTTGTTTATATTGAGCACAACGGTATCCAAAAGTATCTTACCCGTGAGTAGTGAGAATTTGTTATCCCTTTGAGCCTAAATAGTTTAGATCTCATTTTAGTGATGAACTTTGTGTTGTACATAATTTGAAAGTGTAGTTCATCATTGAATTTTGTGAGGTTCTAAAAATTTCTTCTTGAACCTTTGACCTTTGTTTTAACTTGATTTCCTTGCCTTAAAAAGCAAGGAGCATTCACTTGAGGTTTGGTTGAATTTAAGTTGGGGAGAATGAAAAATAAGATTGGTAAGTTGCTAAAACTTTTGAAAAAGTTTAAACAAGCATGAAAAGAAAAAGTGTGAATATGAATGTGAAAAACAGAAGAAAAAGAATGCTTGTTTGAATGAGAAAAATAGAGAATGAAATAATTGTGCATAAGGAAGTTTGAGAAGGTTTATGGTAAAGGAATGAAATTGGTGAATGAAGTTGTGATTTGTAAATACCATGTATAGTGAATGTTTCATTTTGCATCGGCAATTTTGATTCAATGGCCTTTAGAAATGTCCCTTTGTTGTGAACCCGACCAAGTTACAACCCTTAAAGCCGTTTGTGATCTTTTTGCTTCCATGTTTTCATTTTTGGTTGTTAGATGTTGTATGAATTGAGTTGATATTAACATTGTTTGTCAGGTGAGTGAAATTTCCCCGCGGTTGCAAACGCGTCAATTTCTTCATTCTATTTTGAAGAGGAGTGTTAGAGTGATTCAAGTATGAAAATTTAGTTGTTCTTTGAACCATTATGATATTTGTTTAAGAACTTAATTCTTTGTCATTGTTCGATTCTATTGAGTGGTGAACGTTGCTTGTGCGCATTTTCATGCTTGACTTTGGTTGAATTAAATGCTTGAGCAAATCCTCTTGTTTTCATGAGGGGCATACTTTGCTTGAGGACAAGCAAAAATCTAGTTAGGGAGAGTTGTTAGGTGCGGATTTGACCTAAAAATGAACTATATTTCCTTGCACTTTTTCCACTCTTTTCTCATGTTTTCATTGGTTTTGCTAATGATTGTTGTTGTTCTTCTAAACAATGAGAATATACCTTTGGTGCTTATAATGTGTGTGTTATTGTGCAGGAAGAGTAACTAAATGATCAAAGTGTAAGACACAAGAAAATGATGCAAGCTGCCAAAGAGCAGAGGAAGACATCAGTAAGTTCGCTTTGCGAACTTGAAAGCGAGTGCCAGCGAAGGTTCGCTTTGCGAACTCTGGAGAGGTCTCTAGCGAATGGTCCAAGAATTTGGCAGGGGAAAAAGGCACTAAAGTTTGCTTTACGAACGGGAAAGCGAGTGTTTGCTTTGCGAGTGATCTTTCGCATTGCGAACTCACGAGAATTTCTGGGGCGGTTTAACTATTCAGAGGCACTTGAAGTGCCTATTTTTGCCATTCGTTGTGCGAATGAAGAGGTTCGCTTAGCGAACATGAAAATTCCTGATGCACTATATAAGTAACTTTTTAGCAAATAATCACAAGTTTTTATAGATTTAGATATTTTTCAGAGAGAAACTTTGCATCTCTTCATTTTCAAGGGAGAGAAGGTAAGAGCTTGGATTTTTGGTTGGTGTTGGATGTAATCTGTTGATACCTTATACATTTCATCTAATGTATGTTTGCGAATATGTTTCGATTCTCTATTGTTGTTGTCTTTGATTTATTATTTGTGGTCTTGACAAAACCTTTACAAATCCTTGATCTTAGATTTTCATCTATCAATGAGTAAAACTTTTGACATGGTTTTGTGAGTTGATATTTATTGTATCTTTTGTTGTATTGTGTTGATTAAGTAGCATGGCTAGCATGAGTAGGATCGATACAGTATTGCGAGGATGCATGATAATAGTGATGAAGAACGATATTCACATCCATTTGGCAAATTAGTTTAATACATGTAAAAAGAGTTAAACTTATGTACGTATTCTTATAGTTGGCATTTTATATGAAGCAGTTATTTATCTGATGTGGGTGTCATCTTTGCTTACCTGTTTATCTTTGATTTGAACCGCTATAGACATATACTCTTCAGATCTAGATCTAAGATGATTATATGTTTTGTTCTGAACTCTAGAAATAGATTTAGACTTAACACTTGCGTGAGTATCAACTCTTAATGCTCTGTGTTGGTTTTTGTTGCGTGAGACATCACCAATGAGGCAATACGGTCGATCTCTTGATGTTGCGTTAGACATAACCTCGGTTGTGGGTGATACGTGAGGATATTAGGCGAATGATTGATCTATGTATAATATGATTAGAAGAATGCATGCGTTATCAATTGATGAGATCCAATTCCAACAAGGCTCCATTTATAATTCAGTCTTTACTTTATGTTTTTTGTCTTTACATTTTCCGCATTTGCTTTTGGTTCCGCTTTAAACCAAAACTTTTGAACCATGAGCTTAGAAACATAGATACCGTCAAATGGCATTCTTTCCCTCGCACTGATCCCTGTGGAGAACGACAAAACTGGGTTACTTATATATTTTTGCTTGCTGCTATTCTAGCTTCAACAAAATGGCGCCATTGTCGGGGATCGGTGTTTAGAAATTAAATCGCATTGCGATAGTTTCTATATTTTTGAGCTTTGTACATTTGTTTATATTGTTTGTATTTATTTTCTTTTATGTTTTCTCTAGTGTGATCAGGAATGATGAGAACTCCTTCTAGATTGGTTGCTATTTATATAAAAGTATTCAATGAAGCTTCGACCGAGTCTTGATGGTGAAATTTGAATGTATGCGAGGTAAATTTTACCGCTTTATAGAATGTTAGATTGATTTAAGAATTTTGTGCTTTGTGCAAATGTGTATTTTTGTTTCATGTTGCAACTTGTTTGAATGCTTGTTTCACTTAGGTCCAAAAGCCACAAATTGTGAGAAACCTCCATTGTTTACTATATGCTAGGATGACTGATAAACTTTGTTTAACTTGTTTGATTCATGCTTTATCTTTTGATTATTGTGATTTTGTGGAAGCATTAGAAATTATCAAGGCATTTGTTTATATTGAGCACAACGGTATCCAAAAGTATCTTACCCGTGAGTAGTGAGAATCTGTTATCCCTTTGAGCCTAAACAGTTTAGATCTCATTTTAGTGATGAACTTTGTGTTGTACATAATTTGAAAGTGTAGTTCATCATTGAATTTTGTGAGGTTCTAAAAATTTCTTCTTGAACCTTTGAACTTTGTTTTAACTTGATTTCCTTGCCTTAAAAAGCAAGGAGCATTCACTTGAGGTTTGGTTGAATTTAAGTTGGGGAGAATGAAAAATAAGATTGGTAAGTTGCTAAAACTTTTGAAAAAGTTTAAACAAGCATGAAAAGAAAAAGTGTGAATATGAATGTGAAAAACAGAAGAAAAAGAATGCTTGTTTGAATGAGAAAAATAGAGAATGAAATAATTGTGCATAAGGAAGTTTGAGAAGGTTTGTGGTAAAGGAATGAAATTGGTGAATGAAGTTGTGATTTGTAAATACCATGTATAGTGAATGTTTCATTTTGCATCGGCAATTTTGATTCAATGGCCTTTAGAAATGTCCCTTTGTTGTGAACCCGACCAAGTTACAACCCTTAAAGCCGTTTGTGATCTTTTTGCTTCCATGTTTTCATTTTTGGTTGTTAGATGTTGTATGAATTGAGTTGATATTAACATTGTTTGTCAGGTGAGTGAAATTTCCCCGCGGTTGCAAACGCGTCAATTTCTTCATTCTATTTTGAAGAGGAGTGTTAGAGTGATTCAAGTATGAAAATTTAGTTGTTCTTTGAACCATTATGATATTTGTTTAAGAACTTAATTCTTTGTCATTGTTCGATTCTATTGAGTGGTGAACGTTGCTTGTGCGCATTTTCATGCTTGACTTTGGTTGAATTAAATGCTTGAGCAAATCCTCTTGTTTTCATGAGGGGCATACTTTGCTTGAGGACAAGCAAAAATTTAGTTAGGGAGAGTTGTTAGGTGCGGATTTGACCTAAAAATGAACTATATTTCCTTGCACTTTTTCCACTCTTTTCTCATGTTTTCATTGGTTTTGCTAATGATTGTTGTTGTTCTTCTAAACAATGAGAATATACCTTTGGTGCTTATAATGTGTGTGTTATTGTGCAGGAAGAGTAACTAAATGATCAAAGTGTAAGACACAAGAAAATGATGCAAGCTGCCAAAGAGCAGAGGAAGACATCAGTAAGTTCGCTTTGCGAACTTGAAAGCGAGTGCCAGCGAAGGTTCGCTTTGCGAACTCTGGAGAGGTCTCTAGCGAATGGTCCAAGAATTTGGCAGGGGCAAAAGGCACTAAAGTTTGCTTTACGAACGGGAAAGCGAGTGTTTGCTTTGCGAGTGATCTTTCGCATTGCGAACTCACGAGAATTTCTGGGGCGGTTTAACTATTCAGAGGCACTTGAAGTGCCTATTTTTGCCATTCGTTGTGCGAATGAAGAGGTTCGCTTAGCGAACATGAAAATTCCTGATGCACTATATAAGTAACTTTTTAGCAAATAATCACAAGTTTTTATAGATTTAGATATTTTTCAGAGAGAAACTTTGCATCTCTTCATTTTCAAGGGAGAGAAGGTAAGAGCTTGGATTTTTGGTTGGTGTTGGATGTAATCTGTTGATACCTTATACATTTCATCTAATGTATGTTTGCGAATATGTTTCGATTCTCTATTGTTGTTGTCTTTGATTTATTATTTGTGGTCTTGACAAAACCTTTACAAATCCTTGATCTTAGATTTTCATCTATCAATGAGTAAAACTTTTGACATGGTTTTGTGAGTTGATATTTATTGTATCTTTTGTTGTATTGTGTTGATTAAGTAGCATGGCTAGCATGAGTAGGATCGATACGGTATTGCGAGGATGCATGATAATAGTGATGAAGAACGATATTCACATCCATTTGGTAAATTAGTTTAATACATGTAAAAAGAGTTAAACTTATGTACGTATTCTTATAGTTGGCATTTTATATGAAGCAGTTATTTATCTGATGTGGGTGTCATCTTTGCTTACCTGTTTATCTTTGATTTGAACCGCTATAGACATATACTCTTCAGATCTAGATCTAAGATGATTATATGTTTTGTTCTGAACTCTAGAAATAGATTTAGACTTAACACTTGCGTGAGTATCAACTCTTAATGCTCTGTGTTGGTTTTTGTTGCGTGAGACATCACCAATGAGGCAATACGGTCGATCTCTTGATGTTGCGTTAGACATAACCTCGGTTGTGGGTGATACGTGAGGATATTAGGCGAATGATTGATTTATGTATAATATGATTAGAAGAATGCATGCGTTATCAATTGATGAGATCCAATTCCAACAAGGCTCCATTTATAATTCAGTCTTTACTTTATATTTTTTGTCTTTACATTTTCCGCATTTGCTTTTGGTTCCGCTTTAAACCAAAACTTTTGAACCATGAGCTTAGAAACATAGATACCGTCAAATGGCATTCTTTCCCTCGCACTGATCCCTGTGGAGAACGACAAAACTGGGTTACTTATATATTTTTGCTTGCTGCTATTCTAGCTTCAACAAAATGGCGCCATTGTCGGGGATCGGTGTTTAGAAATTAAATCGCATTGCGATAGTTTCTATATTTTTGAGCTTTGTACATTTGTTTATATTGTTTGTATTTATTTTCTTTTATGTTTTCTCTAGTGTGATCAGGAATGATGAGAACTCCTTCTAGATTGGTTGCTATTTATATAAAAGTATTCAATGAAGCTTCGACCGAGTCTTGATGGTGAAATTTGAATGTATGCGAGGTAAATTTTACCGCTTTATAGAATGTTAGATTGATTTAAGAATTTTGTGCTTTGTGAAAATGTGTATTTTTGTTTCATGTTGCAACTTGTTTGAATGCTTGTTTCACTTAGGTCCAAAAGCCACAAATTGTGAGAAACCTCCATTGTTTACTATATGCTAGGATGACTGATAAACTTTGTTTAACTTGTTTGATTCATGCTTTATCTTTTGATTATTGTGATTTTGTGGAAGCATTAGAAATTATCAAGGCATTTGTTTATATTGAGCACAACGGTATCCAAAAGTATCTTACCCGTGAGTAGTGAGAATCTGTTATCCCTTTGAGCCTAAACAGTTTAGATCTCATTTTAGTGATGAACTTTGTGTTGTACATAATTTGAAAGTGTAGTTCATCATTGAATTTTGTGAGGTTCTAAAAATTTCTTCTTGAACCTTTGAACTTTGTTTTAACTTGATTTCCTTGCCTTAAAAAGCAAGGAGCATTCACTTGAGGTTTGGTTGAATTTAAGTTGGGGAGAATGAAAAATAAGATTGGTAAGTTGCTAAAACTTTTGAAAAAGTTTAAACAAGCATGAAAAGAAAAAGTGTGAATATGAATGTGAAAAACAGAAGAAAAAGAATGCTTGTTTGAATGAGAAAAATAGAGAATGAAATAATTGTGCATAAGGAAGTTTGAGAAGGTTTGTGGTAAAGGAATGAAATTGGTGAATGAAGTTGTGATTTGTAAATACCATGTATAGTGAATGTTTCATTTTGCATCGGCAATTTTGATTCAATGGCCTTTAGAAATGTCCCTTTGTTGTGAACCCGACCAAGTTACAACCCTTAAAGCCGTTTGTGATCTTTTTGCTTCCATGTTTTCATTTTTGGTTGTTAGATGTTGTATGAATTGAGTTGATATTAACATTGTTTGTCAGGTGAGTGAAATTTCCCCGCGGTTGCAAACGCGTCAATTTCTTCATTCTATTTTGAAGAGGAGTGTTAGAGTGATTCAAGTATGAAAATTTAGTTGTTCTTTGAACCATTATGATATTTGTTTAAGAACTTAATTCTTTGTCATTGTTCGATTCTATTGAGTGGTGAACGTTGCTTGTGCGCATTTTCATGCTTGACTTTGGTTGAATTAAATGCTTGAGCAAATCCTCTTGTTTTCATGAGGGGCATACTTTGCTTGAGGACAAGCAAAAATTTAGTTAGGGAGAGTTGTTAGGTGCGGATTTGACCTAAAAATGAACTATATTTCCTTGCACTTTTTCCACTCTTTTCTCATGTTTTCATTGGTTTTGCTAATGATTGTTGTTGTTCTTCTAAACAATGAGAATATACCTTTGGTGCTTATAATGTGTGTGTTATTGTGCAGGAAGAGTAACTAAATGATCAAAGTGTAAGACACAAGAAAATGATGCAAGCTGCCAAAGAGCAGAGGAAGACATCAGTAAGTTCGCTTTGCGAACTTGAAAGCGAGTGCCAGCGAAGGTTCGCTTTGCGAACTCTGGAGAGGTCTCTAGCGAATGGTCCAAGAATTTGGCAGGGGCAAAAGGCACTAAAGTTTGCTTTACGAACGGGAAAGCGAGTGTTTGCTTTGCGAGTGATCCTTCGCATTGCGAACTCACGAGAATTTCTGGGGCGGTTTAACTATTCAGAGGCACTTGAAGTGCCTATTTTTGCCATTCGTTGTGCGAATGAAGAGGTTCGCTTAGCGAACATGAAAATTCCTGATGCACTATATAAGTAACTTTTCAGCTTTTTTAGAAAATAATCACAAGTTTTGATAGATTTAGATATTTTTCAGAGAGAAACTTTGCATCTCTTCATTTTCAAGGGAGAGAAGGTAAGAGCTTCGATTTCTTGTTGGTGTTGGATGTAATCTGTTGATACCTTATACATTTCATCTAATGTATGTTTGTGAATATGTTTTGATTCTCTATTGTTGTTGTCTTTGATTTATTATTTGTGGTCTTGACAAAACCTTTACAAATCCTTGATCTTAGATTTTCATCTATCAATGAGTAAAACTTTTGACATGGTTTTGTGAGTTGATATTTATTGTATCTTTTGTTGTATTGTGTTGATTAAGTAGCATGGCTAGCATGAGTAGGATAGATACGGTATTGCGAGGATGCGTGATAATAGTGATGAAGAACGATATTCACATCCATTTGGCAAATTAGTTTAATACCTGTAAAAAGAGTTAAACTTATGTACGTATTCTTATAGTTGGCATTTTATATGAAGCAGTTATTTATCTGATGTGGGTGTCATCTTTGTTTACCTGTTTATCTTTGATTTGAACCGCTATAGACATATACTCTTCAGATCTAGATCTAAGATGATTATCTATTTTGTTCTGAACTCTAGAAATAGATTTAGACTTAACACTTGCGTGAGTATCAACTCTTAATGCTCTGTGTTGGTTTTTGTTGCGTGAAACATCACCAATGAGGCAATACGGTCGATCTCTTGATGTTTCATTAGACATAACCTCGGTCGTGGGTGATACGTGAGGATATTAGGCGAATGATTGATTTATGTATAATATGATTAGAAGAATGCATGCGTTATCAATTGATGAGATCCAATTCCAACAAGGCTCTATTTATAATTCAGTCTTTACTTTATATTTTCTGTCTTTACATTTTCCGCATTTGCTTTTGGTTCCGCTTTAAACTAAAACTTTTGAACCATGAGCTTAGAAACATAGATACCGTCAAATGGCATTCTTTCCCTCGCACTGATCCCTGTGGAGAACGACAAAACTGGGTTACTTATATATTTTTGCTTGCTGCTATTCTAGCTTCAACAAAATGGCGCCATTGTCGGGGATCGGTGTTTAGAAATTAAATCGCATTGCGATAGTTTCTATATTTTTGAGCTTTGTACATTTGTTTATATTGTTTGTATTTATTTTCTTTTATGTTTTCTCTAGTGTGATCAGGAATGATGAGAACTCCTTCTAGATTGGTTGCTATTTATATAAAAGTATTCAATGAAGCTTCGACCGAGTCTTGATGGTGAGATTTGAATGTATGCGAGGTAAATTGTACCGCTTTATAGAATGTTAGATTGATTTAAGAATTTTGTGCTTTGTGCAAATGTGTATTTTTGTTTCATGTTGCAACTTGTTTGAATGCTTGTTTCACTTAGGTCCAAAAGCCACAAATTGTGAGAAACCTCCATTGTTTACTATATGCTAGGATGACTGATAAACTTTGTTTAACTTGTTTGATTCATGCTTTATCTTTTGATTATTGTGATTTTGTGGAAGCATTAGAAATTATCAAGGCATTTGTTTATATTGAGCACAACGGTATCCAAAAGTATCTTACCCGTGAGTAGTGAGAATTTGTTATCCCTTTGAGCCTAAATAGTTTAGATCTCATTTTAGTGATGAACTTTGTGTTGTACATAATTTGAAAGTGTAGTTCATCATTGAATTTTGTGAGGTTCTAAAAATTTCTTCTTGAACCTTTGACCTTTGTTTTAACTTGATTTCCTTGCCTTAAAAAGCAAGGAGCATTCACTTGAGGTTTGGTTGAATTTAAGTTGGGGAGAATGAAAAATAAGATTGGTAAGTTGCTAAAACTTTTGAAAAAGTTTAAACAAGCATGAAAAGAAAAAGTGTGAATATGAATGTGAAAAACAGAAGAAAAAGAATGCTTGTTTGAATGAGAAAAATAGAGAATGAAATAATTGTGCATAAGGAAGTTTGAGAAGGTTTATGGTAAAGGAATGAAATTGGTGAATGAAGTTGTGATTTGTAAATACCATGTATAGTGAATGTTTCATTTTGCATCGGCAATTTTGATTCAATGGCCTTTAGAAATGTCCCTTTGTTGTGAACCCGACCAAGTTACAACCCTTAAAGCCGTTTGTGATCTTTTTGCTTCCATGTTTTCATTTTTGGTTGTTAGATGTTGTATGAATTGAGTTGATATTAACATTGTTTGTCAGGTGAGTGAAATTTCCCCGCGGTTGCAAACGCGTCAATTTCTTCATTCTATTTTGAAGAGGAGTGTTAGAGTGATTCAAGTATGAAAATTTAGTTGTTCTTTGAACCATTATGATATTTGTTTAAGAACTTAATTCTTTGTCATTGTTCGATTCTATTGAGTGGTGAACGTTGCTTGTGCGCATTTTCATGCTTGACTTTGGTTGAATTAAATGCTTGAGCAAATCCTCTTGTTTTCATGAGGGGCATACTTTGCTTGAGGACAAGCAAAAATCTAGTTAGGGAGAGTTGTTAGGTGCGGATTTGACCTAAAAATGAACTATATTTCCTTGCACTTTTTCCACTCTTTTCTCATGTTTTCATTGGTTTTGCTAATGATTGTTGTTGTTCTTCTAAACAATGAGAATATACCTTTGGTGCTTATAATGTGTGTGTTATTGTGCAGGAAGAGTAACTAAATGATCAAAGTGTAAGACACAAGAAAATGATGCAAGCTGCCAAAGAGCAGAGGAAGACATCAGTAAGTTCGCTTTGCGAACTTGAAAGCGAGTGCCAGCGAAGGTTCGCTTTGCGAACTCTGGAGAGGTCTCTAGCGAATGGTCCAAGAATTTGGCAGGGGCAAAAGGCACTAAAGTTTGCTTTACGAACGGGAAAGCGAGTGTTTGCTTTGCGAGTGATCTTTCGCATTGCGAACTCACGAGAATTTCTGGGGCGGTTTAACTATTCAGAGGCACTTGAAGTGCCTATTTTTGCCATTCGTTGTGCGAATGAAGAGGTTCGCTTAGCGAACATGAAAATTCCTGATGCACTATATAAGTAACTTTTTAGCAAATAATCACAAGTTTTGATAGATTTAGATATTTTTCAGAGAGAAACTTTGCATCTCTTCATTTTCAAGGGAGAGAAGGTAAGAGCTTGGATTTTTGGTTGGTGTTGGATGTAATCTGTTGATACCTTATACATTTCATCTAATGTATGTTTGCGAATATGTTTTGATTCTCTATTGTTGTTGTCTTTGATTTATTATTTGTGGTCTTGACAAAACCTTTACAAATCCTTGATCTTAGATTTTCATCTATCAATGAGTAAAACTTTTGACATGGTTTTGTGAGTTGATATTTATTGTATCTTTTGTTGTATTGTGTTGATTAAGTAGCATGGCTAGCATGAGTAGGATCGATACGGTATTGCGAGGATGCGTGATAATAGTGATGAAGAACGATATTCACATCCATTTGGCAAATTAGTTTAATACATGTAAAAAGAGTTAAACTTATGTACGTATTCTTATAGTTGGCATTTTATATGAAGCAGTTATTTATCTGATGTGGGTGTCATCTTTGCTTACCTGTTTATCTTTTATTTGAACCGCTATAGACATATACTCTTCAGATCTAGATCTAAGATGATTATATGTTTTGTTCTGAACTCTAGAAATAGATTTAGACTTAACACTTGCCTGAGTATCAACTCTTAATGCTCTGTGTTGGTTTTTGTTGCGTGAGACATCACCAATGAGGCAATACGGTCGATCTCTTGATGTTGCGTTAGACATAACCTCGGTTGTGGGTGATACGTGAGGATATTAGGCGAATGATTGATTTATGTATAATATGATTAGAAGAATGCATGCGTTATCAATTGATGAGATCCAATTCCAACAAGGCTCCATTTATAATTCAGTCTTTACTTTATATTTTTTGTCTTTACATTTTCCGCATTTGCTTTTGGTTCCGCTTTAAACCAAAACTTTTGAACCATGAGCTTAGAAACATAGATACCGTCAAATGGCATTCTTTCCCTCGCACTGATCCCTGTGGAGAACGACAAAACTGGGTTACTTATATATTTTTGCTTGCTGCTATTCTAGCTTCAACAAAATGGCGCCATTGTCGGGGATCGGTGTTTAGAAATTAAATCGCATTGCGATAGTTTCTATATTTTTGAGCTTTGTACATTTGTTTATATTGTTTGTATTTATTTTCTTTTATGTTTTCTCTAGTGTGATCAGGAATGATGAGAACTCCTTCTAGATTGGTTGCTATTTATATAAAAGTATTCAATGAAGCTTCGACCGAGTCTTGATGGTGAGATTTGAATGTATGCGAGGTAAATTTTACCGCTTTATAGAATGTTAGATTGATTTAAGAATTTTGTGCTTTGTGCAAATGTGTATTTTTGTTTCATGTTGCAACTTGTTTGAATGCTTGTTTCACTTAGGTCCAAAAGCCACAAATTGTGAGAAACCTCCATTGTTTACTATATGCTAGGATGACTGATAAACTTTGTTTAACTTGTTTGATTCATGCTTTATCTTTTGATTATTGTGATTTTGTGGAAGCATTAGAAATTATCAAGGCATTTGTTTATATTGAGCACAACGGTATCCAAAAGTATCTTACCCGTGAGTAGTGAGAATCTGTTATCCCTTTGAGCCTAAACAGTTTAGATCTCATTTTAGTGATGAACTTTGTGTTGTACATAATTTGAAAGTGTAGTTCATCATTGAATTTTGTGAGGTTCTAAAAATTTCTTCTTGAACCTTTGAACTTTGTTTTAACTTGATTTCCTTGCCTTAAAAAGCAAGGAGCATTCACTTGAGGTTTGGTTGAATTTAAGTTGGGGAGAATGAAAAATAAGATTGGTAAGTTGCTAAAACTTTTGAAAAAGTTTAAACAAGCATGAAAAGAAAAAGTGTGAATATGAATGTGAAAAACAGAAGAAAAAGAATGCTTGTTTGAATGAGAAAAATAGAGAATGAAATAATTGTGCATAAGGAAGTTTGAGAAGGTTTGTGGTAAAGGAATGAAATTGGTGAATGAAGTTGTGATTTGTAAATACCATGTATAGTGAATGTTTCATTTTGCATCGGCAATTTTGATTCAATGGCCTTTAGAAATGTCCCTTTGTTGTGAACCCGACCAAGTTACAACCCTTAAAGCCCTTTGTGATCTTTTTGCTTCCATGTTTTCATTTTTGGTTGTTAGATGTTGTATGAATTGAGTTGATATTAACATTGTTTGTCAGGTGAGTGAAATTTCCCCGCGGTTGCAAACGCGTCAATTTCTTCATTCTATTTTGAAGAGGAGTGTTAGAGTGATTCAAGTATGAAAATTTAGTTGTTCTTTGAACCATTATGATATTTGTTTAAGAACTTAATTCTTTGTCATTGTTCGATTCTATTGAGTGGTGAACGTTGCTTGTGCGCATTTTCATGCTTGACTTTGGTTGAATTAAATGCTTGAGCAAATCCTCTTGTTTTCATGAGGGGCATACTTTGCTTGAGGACAAGCAAAAATTTAGTTAGGGAGAGTTGTTAGGTGCGGATTTGACCTAAAAATGAACTATATTTCCTTGCACTTTTTCCACTCTTTTCTCATGTTTTCATTGGTTTTGCTAATGATTGTTGTTGTTCTTCTAAACAATGAGAATATACCTTTGGTGCTTATAATGTGTGTGTTATTGTGCAGGAAGAGTAACTAAATGATCAAAGTGTAAGACACAAGAAAATGATGCAAGCTGCCAAAGAGCAGAGGAAGACATCAGTAAGTTCGCTTTGCGAACTTGAAAGCGAGTGCCAGCGAAGGTTCGCTTTGCGAACTCTGGAGAGGTCTCTAGCGAATGGTCCAAGAATTTGGCAGGGGCAAAAGGCACTAAAGTTTGCTTTACGAACGGGAAAGCGAGTGTTTGCTTTGCGAGTGATCCTTCGCATTGCGAACTCACGAGAATTTCTGGGGCGGTTTAACTATTCAGAGGCACTTGAAGTGCCTATTTTTGCCATTCGTTGTGCGAATGAAGAGGTTCGCTTAGCGAACATGAAAATTCCTGATGCACTATATAAGTAACTTTTCAGCTTTTTTAGAAAATAATCACAAGTCTTGATAGATTTAGATATTTTTCAGAGAGAAACTTTGCATCTCTTCATTTTGAAGGGAGAGAAGGTAAGAGCTTCGATTTCTTGTTGGTGTTGGATGTAATCTGTTGATACCTTATACATTTCATCTAATGTATGTTTGTGAATATGTTTTGATTCTCTATTGTTGTTGTCTTTGATTTATTATTTGTGGTCTTGACAAAACCTTTACAAATCCTTGATCTTAGATTTTCATCTATCAATGAGTAAAACTTTTGACATGGTTTTGTGAGTTGATATTTATTGTATCTTTTGTTGTATTGTGTTGATTAAGTAGCATGGCTAGCATGAGTAGGATAGATACGGTATTGCGAGGATGCGTGATAATAGTGATGAAGAACGATATTCACATCCATTTGGCAAATTAGTTTAATACCTGTAAAAAGAGTTAAACTTATGTACGTATTCTTATAGTTGGCATTTTATATGAAGCAGTTATTTATCTGATGTGGGTGTCATCTTTGTTTACCTGTTTATCTTTGATTTGAACCGCTATAGACATATACTCTTCAGATCTAGATCTAAGATGATTATCTATTTTGTTCTGAACTCTAGAAATAGATTTAGACTTAACACTTGCGTGAGTATCAACTCTTAATGCTCTGTGTTGGTTTTTGTTGCGTGAAACATCACCAATGAGGCAATACGGTCGATCTCTTGATGTTTCGTTAGACATAACCTCGGTCGTGGGTGATACGTGAGGATATTAGGCGAATGATTGATTTATGTATAATATGATTAGAAGAATGCATGCGTTATCAATTGATGAGATCCAATTCCAACAAGGCTCTATTTATAATTCAGTCTTTACTTTATATTTTCTGTCTTTACATTTTCCGCATTTGCTTTTGGTTCCGCTTTAAACTAAAACTTTTGAACCATGAGCTTAGAAACATAGATACCGTCAAATGGCATTCTTTCCCTCGCACTGATCCCTGTGGAGAACGACAAAACTGGGTTACTTATATATTTTTGCTTGCTGCTATTCTAGCTTCAACAAAATGGCGCCATTGTCGGGGATCGGTGTTTAGAAATTAAATCGCATTGCGATAGTTTCTATATTTTTGAGCTTTGTACATTTGTTTATATTGTTTGTATTTATTTTCTTTTATGTTTTCTCTAGTGTGATCAGGAATGATGAGAACTCCTTCTAGATTGGTTGCTATTTATATAAAAGTATTCAATGAAGCTTCGACCGAGTCTTGATGGTGAGATTTGAATGTATGCGAGGTAAATTGTACCGCTTTATAGAATGTTAGATTGATTTAAGAATTTTGTGCTTTGTGCAAATGTGTATTTTTGTTTCATGTTGCAACTTGTTTGAATGCTTGTTTCACTTAGGTCCAAAAGCCACAAATTGTGAGAAACCTCCATTGTTTACTATATGCTAGGATGACTGATAAACTTAGTTTAACTTGTTTGATTCATGCTTTATCTTTTGATTATTGTGATTTTGTGGAAGCATTAGAAATTATCAAGGCATTTGTTTATATTGAGCACAACGGTATCCAAAAGTATCTTACCCGTGAGTAGTGAGAATTTGTTATCCCTTTGAGCCTAAATAGTTTAGATCTCATTTTAGTGATGAACTTTGTGTTGTACATAATTTGAAAGTGTAGTTCATCATTGAATTTTGTGAGGTTCTAAAAATTTCTTCTTGAACCTTTGACCTTTGTTTTAACTTGATTTCCTTGCCTTAAAAAGCAAGGAGCATTCACTTGAGGTTTGGTTGAATTTAAGTTGGGGAGAATGAAAAATAAGATTGGTAAGTTGCTAAAACTTTTGAAAAAGTTTAAACAAGCATGAAAAGAAAAAGTGTGAATATGAATGTGAAAAACAGAAGAAAAAGAATGCTTGTTTAAATGAGAAAAATAGAGAATGAAATAATTGTGCATAAGGAAGTTTGAGAAGGTTTATGGTAAAGGAATGAAATTGGTGAATGAAGTTGTGATTTGTAAATACCATGTATAGTGAATGTTTCATTTTGCATCGGCAATTTTGATTCAATGGCCTTTAGAAATGTCCCTTTGTTGTGAACCCGACCAAGTTACAACCCTTAAAGCCGTTTGTGATCTTTTTGCTTCCATGTTTTCATTTTTGGTTGTTAGATGTTGTATGAATTGAGTTGATATTAACATTGTTTGTCAGGTGAGTGAAATTTCCCCGCGGTTGCAAACGCGTCAATTTCTTCATTCTATTTTGAAGAGGAGTGTTAGAGTGATTCAAGTATGAAAATTTAGTTGTTCTTTGAACCATTATGATATTTGTTTAAGAACTTAATTCTTTGTCATTGTTCGATTCTATTGAGTGGTGAACGTTGCTTGTGCGCATTTTCATGCTTGACTTTGGTTGAATTAAATGCTTGAGCAAATCCTCTTGTTTTCATGAGGGGCATACTTTGCTTGAGGACAAGCAAAAATCTAGTTAGGGAGAGTTGTTAGGTGCGGATTTGACCTAAAAATGAACTATATTTCCTTGCACTTTTTCCACTCTTTTCTCATGTTTTCATTGGTTTTGCTAATGATTGTTGTTGTTCTTCTAAACAATGAGAATATACCTTTGGTGCTTATAATGTGTGTGTTATTGTGCAGGAAGAGTAACTAAATGATCAAAGTGTAAGACACAAGAAAATGATGCAAGCTGCCAAAGAGCAGAGGAAGACATCAGTAAGTTCGCTTTGCGAACTTGAAAGCGAGTGCCAGCGAAGGTTCGCTTTGCGAACTCTGGAGAGGTCTCTAGCGAATGGTCCAAGAATTTGGCAGGGGCAAAAGGCACTAAAGTTTGCTTTACGAATGGGAAAGCGAGTGTTTACTTTGCGAGTGATCCTTCGCATTGCGAACTCACGAGAATTTCTGGGGCGGTTTAACTATTCAGAGGCACTTGAAGTGCCTATTTTTGCCATTCGTTGTGCGAATGAAGAGGTTCGCTTAGCGAACATGAAAATTCCTGATGCACTATATAAGTAACTTTTTAGCAAATAATCACAAGTTTTGATAGATTTAGATATTTTTCAGAGAGAAACTTTGCATCTCTTCATTTTCAAGGGAGAGAAGGTAAGAGCTTGGATTTTTGGTTGGTGTTGGATATAATCTGTTGATACCTTATACATTTCATCTAATGTATGTTTGCGAATATGTTTTGATTCTCTATTGTTGTTGTCTTTGATTTATTATTTGTGGTCTTGACAAAACCTTTACAAATCCTTGATCTTAGATTTTCATCTATCAATGAGTAAAACTTTTGACATGGTTTTGTGAGTTGATATTTATTGTATCTTTTGTTGTATTGTGTTGATTAAGTAGCATGGCTAGCATGAGTAGGATCGATACGGTATTGCGAGGATGCGTGATAATAGTGATGAAGAACGATATTCACATCCATTTGGCAAATTAGTTTAATACATGTAAAAAGAGTTAAACTTATGTACGTATTCTTATAGTTGGCATTTTATATGAAGCAGTTATTTATCTGATGTGGGTGTCATCTTTGCTTACCTGTTTATCTTTGATTTGAACCGCTATAGACATATACTCTTCAGATCTAGATCTAAGATGATTATCTGTTTTGTTCTGAACTCTAGAAATAGATTTAGACTTAACACTTGCGTGAGTATCAACTCTTAATGCTATGTGTTGGTTTTTGTTGCGTGAGACATCACCAATGAGGCAATACGGTCGATCTCTTGATGTTGCGTTAGACATAACCTCGGTTGTGGGTGATACGTGAGGATATTAGGCGAATGATTGATTTATGTATAATATGATTAGAAGAATGCATGCGTTATCAATTGATGAGATCCAATTCCAACAAGGCTCCATTTATAATTCAGTCTTTACTTTATATTTTTTGTCTTTACATTTTCCGCATTTGCTTTTGGTTCCGCTTTAAACCAAAACTTTTGAACCATGAGCTTAGAAACATAGATACCGTCAAATGGCATTCTTTCCCTCGCACTGATCCCTGTGGAGAACGACAAAACTGGGTTACTTATATATTTTTGCTTGCTGCTATTCTAGCTTCAACAAAATGGCGCCATTGTCGGGGATCGGTGTTTAGAAATTAAATCGCATTGCGATAGTTTCTATATTTTTGAGCTTTGTACATTTGTTTATATTGTTTGTATTTATTTTCTTTTATGTTTTCTCTAGTGTGATCAGGAATGATGAGAACTCCTTCTAGATTGGTTGCTATTTATATAAAAGTATTCAATGAAGCTTCGACCGAGTCTTGATGGTGAGATTTGAATGTATGCGAGGTAAATTTTACCGCTTTATAGAATGTTAGATTGATTTAAGAATTTTGTGCTTTGTGCAAATGTGTATTTTTGTTTCATGTTGCAACTTGTTTGAATGCTTGTTTCACTTAGGTCCAAAAGCCACAAATTGTGAGAAACCTCCATTGTTTACTATATGCTAGGATGACTGATAAACTTTGTTTAACTTGTTTGATTCATGCTTTATCTTTTGATTATTGTGATTTTGTGGAAGCATTAGAAATTATCAAGGCATTTGTTTATATTGAGCACAACGGTATCCAAAAGTATCTTACCCGTGAGTAGTGAGAATTTGTTATCCCTTTGAGCCTAAACAGTTTAGATCTCATTTTAGTGATGAACTTTGTGTTGTACATAATTTGAAAGTGTAGTTCATCATTGAATTTTGTGAGGTTCTAAAAATTTCTTCTTGAACCTTTGAACTTTGTTTTAACTTGATTTCCTTGCCTTAAAAAGCAAGGAGCATTCACTTGAGGTTTGGTTGAATTTAAGTTGGGGAGAATGAAAAATAAGATTGGTAAGTTGCTAAAACTTTTGAAAAAGTTTAAACAAGCATGAAAAGAAAAAGTGTGAATATGAATGTGAAAAACAGAAGAAAAAGAATGCTTGTTTGAATGAGAAAAATAGAGAATGAAATAATTGTGCATAAGGAAGTTTGGGAAGGTTTGTGGTAAAGGAATGAAATTGGTGAATGAAGTTGTGATTTGTAAATACCATGTATAGTGAATGTTTCATTTTGCATCGGCAATTTTGATTCAATGGCCTTTAGAAATGTCCCTTTGTTGTGAACCCGACCAAGTTACAACCCTTAAAGCCCTTTGTGATCTTTTTGCTTCCATGTTTTCATTTTTGGTTGTTAGATGTTGTATGAATTGAGTTGATATTAACATTGTTTGTCAGGTGAGTGAAATTTCCCCGCGGTTGCAAACGCGTCAATTTCTTCATTCTATTTTGAAGAGGAGTGTTAGAGTGATTCAAGTATGAAAATTTAGTTGTTCTTTGAACCATTATGATATTTGTTTAAGAACTTAATTCTTTGTCATTGTTCGATTCTATTGAGTGGTGAACGTTGCTTGTGCGCATTTTTATGCTTGACTTTGGTTGAATTAAATGCTTGGGCAAATTCTCTTGTTTTCATGAGGGGCATACTTTGCTTGAGGACAAGCAAAAATCTAGTTAGGGAGAGTTGTTAGGTGCGGATTTGACCTAAAAATGAACTATATTTCCTTGCACTTTTTCCACTCTTTTCTCATGTTTTCATTGGTTTTGCTAATGATTGTTGTTGTTCTTCTAAACAATGAGAATATACCTTTGGTGCTTATAATGTGTGTGTTATTGTGCAGGAAGAGTAACTAAATGATCAAAGTGTAAGACACAAGAAAATGATGCAAGCTGCCAAAGAGCAGAGGAAGACATCAGTAAGTTCGCTTTGCGAACTTGAAAGCGAGTGCCAGCGAAGGTTCGCTTTGCGAACTCTGGAGAGGTCTCTAGCGAATGGTCCAAGAATTTGGCAGGGGCAAAAGGCACTAAAGTTTGCTTTACGAATGGGAAAGCGAGTGTTTGCTTTGCGAGTGATCCTTCGCATTGCGAACTCACGAGAATTTCTGGGGCGGTTTAACTATTCAGAGGCACTTGAAGTGCCTATTTTTGCCATTCGTTGTGCGAATGAAGAGGTTCGCTTAGCGAACATGAAAATTCCTGATGCACTATATAAGTAACTTTTTAGGTTTTTTAGAAAATAATCACAAGTTTTGATAGATTTAGATATTTTTCAGAGAGAAACTTTGCATCTCTTCATTTTCAAGGGAGAGAAGGTAAGAGCTTCGATTTCTTGTTGGTGTTGGATGTAATCTGTTGATACCTTATACATTTCATCTAATGTATGTTTGCGAATATGTTTTGATTCTCTATTGTTATTGTCTTTGATTTATTATTTGTGGTCTTGACAAAACCTTTACAAATCTTTGATCTTAGATTTTCATCTATCAATGAGTAAAACTTTTGACATGGTTTTGTGAGCTGATATTTATTGTATCTTTTGTTGTATTGTGTTGATTAAGTAGCATGGCTAGCATGAGTAGGATCGATACGGTATTGCGAGGATGCGTGATAATAGTGATGAAGAACGATATTCACATCCATTTGGCAAATTAGTTTAATACATGTAAAAAGAGTTAAACTTATGTACGTATTCTTATAGTTGGCATTTTATATGAAGCAGTTATTTATCTGATGTGGGTGTCATCTTTGCTTACCTGTTTATCTTTGATTTGAACCGCTATAGACATATACTCTTCAGATCTAGATCTAAGATGATTATCTGTTTTGTTCTGAACTCTAGAAATAGATTTAGACTTAACACTTGCGTGAGTATCAACTCTTAATGCTCTGTGTTGGTTTTTGTTGCGTGAGACATCACCAATGAGGCAATACGGTCGATCTCTTGATGTTGCGTTAGACATAACCTCGGTCGTGGGTGATACGTGAGGATATTAGGCGAATGATTGATTTATGTATAATATGATTAGAAGAATGCATGCGTTATCAATTGATGAGATCCAATTCCAACAAGGCTCCATTTATAATTCAGTCTTTACTTTATATTTTTTGTCTTTACATTTTCCGCATTTGCTTTTGGTTCCGCTTTAAACCAAAACTTTTGAACCATGAGCTTAGAAACATAGATACCGTCAAATGGCATTCTTTCCCTCGCACTAATCCCTGTGGAGAACGACAAAACTGGGTTACTTATATATTTTTGCTTGCTGCTATTCTAGCTTCAACAAAATGGTGCCATTGTCGGGGATCGGTGTTTAGAAATTTAATCGCATTGCGATAGTTTCTATATTTTTGAGCTTTGTACATTTGTTTATATTGTTTGTATTTATTTTCTTTTATGTTTTCTCTAGTGTGATCAGGAATGATGAGAACTCCTTCTAGATTGGTTGCTATTTATATAAAAGTACTCAATGAAGCTTCGACCGAGTCTTGATGGTGAGATTTGAATGTATGCGAGGTAAATTGTACCGCTTTATAGAATGTTAGATTGATTTAAGAATTTTGTGCTTTGTGCAAATGTGTATTTTTTGTTTCATGTTGCAACTTGTTTGAATGCTTGTTTCACTTAGGTCCAAAAGCCACAAATTGTGAGAAACCTCCATTGTTTACTATATGCTAGGATGACTGATAAACTTTGTTTAACTTGTTTGATTCATGCTTTATCTTTTGATTATTGTGATTTTGTGGAAGCATTAGAAATTATCAAGGCATTTGTTTATATTGAGCACAACAGTATCCAAAAGTATCTTACCCGTGAGTAGTGAGAATTTGTTATCCCTTTGAGCCTAAACAGTTTAGATCTCATTTTAGTGATGAACTTTGTGTTGTACATAATTTGAAAGTGTAGTTCATCATTGAATTTTGTGAGGTTCTAAAAATTTCTTCTTGAACCTTTGAACTTTGTTTTAACTTGATTTCCTTGCCTTAAAAAGCAAGGAGCATTCACTTGAGGTTTGGTTGAATTTAAGTTGGGGAGAATGAAAAATAAGATTGGTAAGTTGCTAAAACTTTTGAAAAAGTTTAAACAAGCATGAAAAGAAAAAGTGTGAATATGAATGTGAAAAACAGAAGAAAAAGAATGCTTGTTTGAATGAGAAAAATAGAGAATGAAATAATTGTGCATAAGGAAGTTTGAGAAGGTTTGTGGTAAAGGAATGAAATTGGTGAATGAAGTTGTGATTTGTAAATACCATGTATAGTGAATGTTTCTTTTTGCATCGGCAATTTTGATTCAATGGCCTTTAGAAATGTCCCTTTGTTGTGAACCCGACCAAGTTACAACCCTTAAAGCCCTTTGTGATCTTTTTGCTTCCATGTTTTCATTTTTGGTTATTAGATGTTGTATGAATTGAGTTGATATTAACATTGTTTGTCAGGTGAGTGAAATTTCCCCGCGGTTGCAAATGCGTCAATTTCTTCATTCTATTTTGAAGAGGAGTGTTAGAGTGATTCAAGTATGAAAATTTAGTTGTTCTTTGAACCATTTATGATATTTGTTTAAGAACTTAATTCTTTGTCATTGTTCGATTCTATTGAGTGGTGAACGTTGCTTGTGCGCATTTTCATGCTTGACTTTGGTTGAATTAAATGCTTGAGCAAATCCTCTTGTTTTCATGAGGGGTATACTTTGCTTGAGGACAAGCAAAAAACTAGTTAGGGAGAGTTGCTAGGTGCGGATTTGACCTAAAAATGAACTATCTTTCCTTGCACTTTTTCCACTATTTTCTCATGTTTTCATTGGTTTTGCTAATGATTGTTGTTGTTCTTCTAAACAATGAGAATATACCTTTGGTGCTTGTAATGTGTGTGTTATTGTGCAGGAAAAGACACTAAATGATCAAAGTGTAAGACACAAGAAAATGATGCAAGCTGCCAAAGAGCAGAGGAAGACATCAGTAAGTTCGCTTTGCGAACTTGAAAGCGAGTGCCAGCGAAGGTTCGCTTTGTGAACTCTGGCGAGGTCTCTAGAAAATGGTCCCAGAATTTGGTAGGGGCAAAAGGCACTAAAGTTCTCTTTGCGAACGGGAAAGCGAGTGTTCAATTTGCGAGTGATCCTTCGCATTGCGAACTCACGGGAATTTCTGGGGCGGTTTAACTATTCAGAGGCACCTGAAGTGCCTATTTTTTCCATTCGCTGTGTGAATGAAGAAGTTCGCTTAGTGAACATGAAAATTCCTGATGTACTATATAAGTAACTTTTCAGCTTTTTTAGAAAAGAATCATAAGTTTTGATAGATTTAGATATTTTTCAGAGAGAAACTTTGCATATCTTCATTTTCAAGGGAGAGAAGGTAAGAGCTTCGATTTCTTGTTGGTGTTGGATGTAATCTCTTGATACCTTATGTATTTTATCTAATGTATGTTTGTGAATATGTTTTGATTCTCTATTGTTGTTGTCTTTGATTGGTTATTTGTGGTCTTGACAAAACCTTTACAAATCCTTGATCTTAGATTTTCATCTATCAATGAGTAAAACTTTTGACATGGTTTTGTGAGTTGATATTCATTGTATCTTTTATTGTATTGTGTTGATTAAGTAGCATGGCTAGCATGAGTATGATTGATACGGTATTACGAGGATGCGTGATAATAGTGATGAAGAACGATATTCACATCCATTTGGTAAATTAGTTGAATACATGTAAAAAGGGTTAAACGTATGTACGTATTCTGATTGTTGGCATTTTATATGAAGCAGTCATTTATCTGATGTGGGTGTCATCTTTGTTTACCTGTTTATTTTTTATTTGAACCGCTATAGACATATACTTTTCAGATCTGGATCTAAGATGATTATCTGTTTTGTTATGAATTCTAGAAATAGATTTAGGCTTAACACTTGCGTGAGTATCAACTCTTAATGCCATGTGTTGGTTTTTGTTGCGTGAGACATCACCAATGAGGCAATACGGTCGATCTCTCGACGCTGCGTTAGACATAACCTCGGTCGTGGGTGATATGTGAGGATATTTGGCGAATGATTGATTTATGTATAATATGATTAGAAGAATGCATGTGTTATCAATTGATGAGATCCAATTCCAACAAGGCTCCGTTTATAATTCAGTCTTTACTTTGTATTTTCCTTCTTTACATTTTCCGCATTTGCTTTTGGTTCCACTTTAAACCAAAACTTTTGAACCATGAGCTTAGAAACATAGAAACCGTCGAATGGCATTCTTTCCCTCGCACTGATCCCTGTGGAGAATGACAAAACTGGGTTACTTATATATTTTTGCTTGCTGCTATTCTAGCTTCAACAGGAGGCAACATTCAAACAGGCAGGGTGAGTAATCACGAATCAATATATAAGATATAGGTAAAAGATAAAATAGCAGCACAAAATATCATCAAGTCATCCAAAAACATCTTTCACACCTCAAATACATTCTAGAATACAATGCCACATAGTATGCAAATGCAACATCATAGACTCATGCATGTGGTACCAATTCGTCATAATTGATGGACACTGGACCATCACCGTCCAAAGATCCCCACCAATAGGATCGATTCTACACAAGAACCGGAGCACGTCACAAAACACTTTAATCCACACAATGGGATTGAAGCCACCACTGGACCGTAGTCCCAAATATGCCATGAATGAATGATGCAAAGCGTCATAATAATCATCATCATAAAATCTTCATATTTGCATCACCATTCATGAATAATCATCAAACACCAAGATACAACATCAATTCACACTCATCACAATTCGTCACTATACCTCACCATTCGTCATATCATCATCGTCACATCAAAATTTACCAATTTTATCCCATTCATCATCATTACTAGCTCACTCATGTTTTATTATCTCATCTTAGTCATATGTTTTAAGGCAACTACTTTACAAGCGAAATTGGGACGGAAATTGCAAAAACACACAAATATGTCAACAACTCTGCCCATACGCGTATGGCTCTCTCCCTCGCCCACTGGCCTACGTATCACCCTGCTTGATACGCGTACAAGCAGAGAGGGTTCTCCTCTCCAAACTCCTTACAACCCTCCCCTACGCGTAATGGCTAGCCCATACGCATAGGCTCCCTTCCCAAGAATCCCATACGCGTAATGGCTTTCCATACGCGTATACCCCTTCCCTTCAAGCTTCCCATACGCGTAATGGCTCCCCATACGCGTATGACCCAACTCTCCTTACGCGTATCCTACGCGTATTGGCAGAGGGTCGGGCTGGCCCTGGGGACTGATGCGTATGCTACGCGTAGCACCCTGGGGATGTCCCCTTCATACGCGTAATATTCCCCCCTTACGCGTATGGCCAGAAACCACTCCAAAACTTAAACTTCGCATCTGAACGAAATACTTCCCATTACAACACCTTCAATCTCCCAAAATCAGACCCAAAACTGTTTCGATTCATCACAGATCTAAGTTCTTATCTTACTTCAGTGTTTTCATCAATTTCTTTCTAATTATCAAGCCCTATTTCGTTAACCCCCACCCTCAATCTCAGATCTGGGTTTGTTTTCATATTCGCCACAGTAACAACAACCATTCACACGAATTTCACAAAAATTACAGCAACTTATACAAATTCATGACAGAAATCAAACACACACAGATTCACGAAAAATCATCACAAAATTCATCACAGATCCATCACAAGATTCGTCAAAGACACATAACACACAAACTACCTCTACCTTAAACCCATATCAGACATATTAACCCAGATTAAGCCCCCATACCTCGAATTGCTCAGCAAAAGATTCTTCCTCGGGGTTCTACGGTTGATTTTCTCATTCTCTGTGCCCTACCCTCATTTTCTCCGTTCTCTTCACTTCTTACGATTGCACAGAATAATTTCCCTAATTCTCACTTTCTTTTTGTCAAACTTATCCCTTGGACCCCAATTATGCCTTCCCCATAGTACCCTCACTAACCTTCTCAATAATACCATCTTACCCTTAATGGTCCTCTTAATTATTTTAAATAATAATAATAATAATAATCTAAATAATAATTTAAATATTCGAATTATTCTATTATCGTTACTAAATAAAATAATCCTAATTAAATTACTAATTCTAAGATACCTCAATATTCCCTTAACTCAATACTACTCCACAACACTACACAATTTCACCCTGCGTCGCAATATTCATCAAAATCCACCGAAACACCGAATAATCATAATAAATCAATTAAACAAATATTATAATTAATTTGGGGTGTTACACCTTATGCTCAATTAAATAACTTATAGTATGAAAAACCACAGAGTACCATTGGTTGCATAATTGGCTAATTATAAGTAGGTTGCGTTTAAGCCCTTTTACTAAATGCACATTTTCAATGGTGATTGTGGAGGGATTTACCACAATACCTTCATCTAAAATTTTACCTCATGTGTTGTCCCCATAAATGACGTAACCGCTTTCCTTCTCATCGAACTCTATGAACATGGAAGCATCTCCTGTCATGTGTCTTGAACATCCGCTATCTAGGAACCATAACCTTTTTGTGGAGACAAGACCTTCCCATAGACAATTAAATAGGCAATTTAGGTACCCAACTAGTGGATCCTTTAGGGTTAGTTGTTGTACACTTAGATATCCATTTCATTTGACCATTGGGAACTGATAAGTGCAAATTGTACCTATTTTTGTATATAAGTTTTGTTGCACTTATTGTTACTTCGTGTTAATATTGGTTGAATAAACCCCATTTTATGTGTAAATACGTTTACTTTACGTTTTCGTGTGTATTTTGCATTTTCTCGTATATATCATTGAGTTTAATTGATTTATCTCATTTTTGTAGGTATTTAAGCAGTGGGATTTTGCCATTGTTGTATAGAGCATTGAATAAGCTTTCCAACGCTTCGAACCGGGCAAAAAACGGAATTACGGTTCAAAAGTTATGAAGAAAGTAAGCTTTGGATTTTCAAGCATGCTACGAGCGCGCTTAGCGCGCTCCTAGCCCAAGGAAGGAGCAAATTCCAGCGAGTAGCGCGCTTAGCACACTTCGAGCCTGCTTAGCGTGCTTTTAAGGCGGTTTAACATTAATAAGAGCGCGCTTAGCGCCCAAAACTGCGCTTAGCGCGGTCTGCGACTTTGACAGTCCATAAATAGTGGAAAAACAGATTTTTTAGGGGATGGTTTGGGTATTTTTTGCTCCCACTCTATCAAACTTCATTTCTTCATTGGATTTACTTAGAAAGCATCATGGAAGCTTGCATTTGGATGATCCAGGGTGGATTTCTCATCGATCGGCTCTGACAATCCGTGAAGTGTTTGATTCATTTCTGATTTTCTTCATGTCTTTCTTCTTTGTTGGGTTTGTATATGTTTTTACTTTGATCTTATGTACATTTGTCGCCCATGGCGTTATATTTAATTTGCTTTACAAATCTTTGTTGGTGATTGTTCTTGATTTTTGCTTAAATGCTCGGGGTTTAGGTCGTGTTAGAGATAAACGTCACAAACTTCGATTAAGGATAATTATCTGTTAGTTTCTGGATGCTAGAGATAGATTTAGGGCTAACAATCCGTATGGGTGTCAGAACTTAAATGCCTTCCGTATTTCGAGGCTTCGTGCGCAAGAGTGACGAAGAGAGTGATATAGTTGTTTCTCAGCTCGGTGTGTCAGAGATGAACACTATTGTGAGCGATACCGGGTGATATTGAGGAGTATTGTAAGTTGAGTGCAACTGGTCGATAAGTTTAATTCTGTGACGAGTGGAATATATACATGCTTGATAAGTCTTTTCTCTCCGATGAATGAATTTTCTTATGTTCTTATTTACTTTTCCGCATTTACGCTTTAAACCATTTAAACCCAAACTCATTAACAATTAAATTGTCGAATGGCAGTTCAGTAGCACCGATCTCCGTGGACACGATAATTCCCGAAAAAACACTTCCAAAACTTTTGTTGCTTGCCCTATACCGCACCAACAAAATGGCGCCGTTGCCGGGGATTGGTGTTTTTATTGGATTGCATTGCGATAGTTTCTTTGTTTTTGAGTTTTGTAGATATCGTATATATTGTGTATTTTCACTTGTTTATATTGATACTTGTATATGTTTACCATATTTGTGAATTTTAAATGTTTTGCATAATTATGAATATAGTGTATATATGTGTTTCTCTTCACGTTTGCCAAAAGTGTGGTTAGATGTGTAGTTCCGGTTAGAGCTCGAAGAGATGAGAGTAAAGGTGGGAGTGGAAGCATTTGGCTCTTCCAAAGCAATGTGTTGGTTTGTAAATAATAGGCGTCGAGCTTACGACGTAAAACAAGCATGTTTTATCATTTTTTGTTCCGTTATTACTTTTTCATTATGAGATTTTGTATATGTGATTGTGTAGGTGTTAAGTGGAGGCCTACACCAGAACCTTGTTGCTGTACTGGTTTTTCTGGTTCTGGTGTAGCGCGCTTAGCGCGGATCTGCAGACTTAGCGTGCCCTGTTGTGCTGAGCCAGTGAATTCTTTTAATTGTTCACTTGGTTCCCCCTTCTTCCCACTTCTACCAAGGCCTTATATATTAGTAATTATTAGTAATTTTTCTAATTCTTTTGTTGATTGTTTGGACTCAAATTTTGGCCCGATTGCTTGAAGTCGCATTCGGTGTTTGTCCATTTTTTATCGTTTCAACTTGCGAATGCGTGGTAATGATAGTGTTTAAAGTTTGGTACGCGTCCAAGGTATGTGTTTATCGCTTTCTTGACTTTAGCATATTCATGATATTTAGGCTTTTTATAAACTTTCATGCCATTCATTTTTTTGTATTCTTGTTCATTTTGTGAATCACTTTAGTTCTCACCCTTTTTGTGAGGAAGCCTTCCATTGTTCATATATGCTCGGAGTACCAATATTCTTGTTTTAACTGGATTTTATTATGCTTAATCTTTTGTTTGTGTTGATTATTTAAAAGCAAGAAAATGATTAAGGTACTTGTTTCATTTTGAGCACAACTACCCTAGCCAAATAGTCAATTCACCTTGTGAGTGTGTGATCATTTTTAACCCCTTTGAGCTTTTTGATCTATGTTTTATTTGAACTTAATGCTTGTCTATGAGTGTTTAGTTCACTTATTTTTGATTGGATTTTGTTTTTTCTTGAACCCTCAACTTTATGTTGTTGTATGAATTTTTACCTTGCCTTAGAAAGTAGGGAGTATTCACATGATGATGTGGTTGAATTCAAGTTGGGGAGAGAATGATTGTTTACTCATTGGTTGGATTATATGGACATTGAAAAAGAAAAGAAAAAAAGAGAAAAATATGACAAAGAAAAAGAAAAGAAAAAAAAAAGAAAGAAAAAGAAAATCCTTGAGAAAGGAAACAAAAAGAGTTCAAATAATTGTGCTAAATAAGTATTGTGTTTTGTGTAACACTTGGGATTTTGGAAGAAGTTAATTGGAATTTTGTGTTTGAGTCTTTGTGAGTTAATCACTCCCTTAGGTTTAGGCAAATTTTTGTTTCAATTACCTTTAGAAATTGCCCCTTGTTTGTTTACCCGACCACGTTACAACCTTGAAAGTCCTTGTGATTCTTGCCTTTGTATGTTTAATGTGAATTTTTGGATGAGTGCATAATTTAGTCTTTTGTTTGCAAGATTGTTGTGTGAGTGAAAAATCCCTCATTTTGTATTTTTCATCTACCGATTATTGTTTTTGCTAGGTGTGATTCACATTTGAACTTGTGTTGTTTTAGAATGTTTGGCATGATTTTTGTATTTTGCATTTGTTTCGTGACTAGGTTACCGTTGTAGTGTAGTGGTAAGTATTTACTTTGTGTGTACCCTTTTTATTTGAACCATTGCATTTGTTTTCTGTTTTCAAAACCTGTTGATTTGTGATTCTTTGGTTTTCACTCGGTTTCTTTGAGTTGTTTGATATTTTTTTAGGACAAACAATTATGTAAGTTGGGGAGAGTTTGATAAGTGCAAATTGTACCTATTTTTGTATATAAGTTTTGTTACACTTATCGTTACTTTGTGTTAATATTGGTTGAATAAACCCCACTTTATGTGTAAATATGTTTACTTTACGTTTTCGTGTGTATTTTGCATTTTCTCGTATATATCATTAAGTTTAATTGATTTTTTCTCATTTTTGTAGGTATTTAAGCAGTGGGATTTTGCCATTGTTGTATAGAGCATTGAATAAGCTTTCCAACGCTTTGAACCGGGCGAAAAACGGAATTACGGTTCAAAAGTTATGAAGAAAGTAAGCTTTGGATTTTCAAGTATGCTACGAGCGCACTCCTAGCCCAAGGAAGGAGTAAATTCCAGCGAGTAGCGCGCTTAGCGCGCTCCGAGCCCGCTTAGAGTGCTTTTAAGGCGGTTTAACATTAATAAGAGCGCGCTTAGCGCGGTCTGCGACTTTGACAGTCCATAAATAGTGGAAAAACAGATTTTTTAGGGGATGGTTTGGGTATTTTTTGCTCCCACTCCATCAAACTTCATTTCTTCATTGGATTTGCTTAGAAAACATCATGGAAGCTTGCATTTGGATGATCCGGGGTGGATTTCTCATCGATCGGCTCTGACAATCCGTGAAGTGTTTGGTTCATTTTTGATTTTTTTCATGTCTTTCTTCTTTGTTGGGTTTGTATATGTTTTTACTTTGATCTTATGTACATTTGTCGCCCATGACATTATATTTAATTTGCTTTACAAATCTCTGTTGGTGATTATTCTTGATTTTTGCTTAAATGCTCGGGGTTTGGGTCGTGTTAGAGATAAACGTCACAAACTTCGATTAAGGATAATTATCTGTTAGTTTCTGGATGCTAGAGATAGATTTAGGGCTGACAATCCGTATGGGTGTCGGAACTTAAATGCCTTCCGTATTTCGAGGCTTCGTGCGCGAGAGTGACAAAGAGAGTGATACAGTTGTTTCTCCACTCGGTGTGCAGAGATGAACACTATTGTGAGCGATACCGGGTGATATTGAGGAGTATTGTAAGTTGAGTGCAACTGATCGATAAGTTTAAGTCGGTGACGAGTGGAATATATACATGCTTGATAAGTCTTTTCTCTCTGATGAATGAATTTTCTTATGTTCTTATTTACTTTTCCGCATTTACGCTTTAAACTATTTAAACCCAAACTCATTAACAATTAAATTGTCGAATGGCATTTCAGTAGCACCGATCTCTGTGGACACGATAATTCTCGGAAAAATACTTTCAAAACTTTTGTTGCTTGCCCTATACCGCACCAACAGGAACTTGAATGTGCCTAATATGAAAAAGAGGCCTAATTTGACCCTTATCACCACAATTATAACATACAGCTTTAGACGAAATACTTTTTCTATTTATTATAGTGACATGAGGGGTTTTCTTAAATTCGGTGCCTCTATCACTAGAAGAACATGAACTAGTAGTAGATAGTGAAATAGCATGTGTTAATTGTCTTTTGAGAATCTCAATTTCAAGTTTTAAAGTTGGATAAGTAACACACTATACTTTTTTCTATATTTTCAACTAAAGTATCAGAAACAATAAAACACTCTTCAACTAGAGATGTATGTGCTTCTTTAAGGGAATCCAAATCGCTATTAAGGCTGCTTATCTCCTTTTTCAAGTTTTAAATTAATTTCTTTTAAGAAGGAAATTTTTTAAAATAATTTATAGAACCAAAATATATATCATTAAACGCTTTCGAAAATTCGCTATAGGAATATTTATCATCCGGATTAGAAATATATACATGCGAGCTTTCACCTTTCTTTCATGCCATTAAACATAGGTTGACACACTCATCATCTGAACTTGAGCAAGAATCAGAGAAAGAGCTCTCATCCTCTTCTTCCCACGTGATATGGGATCTATGACCTTTGACTCTTTTGCCTTTCGTCTTGTAGATTTACTTATCTTTCTTTTTATGACGTTTGGTGAGACTTAGACAAGCAGTTCTATAATGCTCGAATTTTCCGCACTCATAACATGTAATATGATTATCGTTTTTCTTGTGTTCTATTTTAGGAGGGTGAGTATTTTTAAAATTTACCAAACCTTTGTCGGAATCCTTGAGCTTGTTTCTTTTCAAGTATTTATTGTAGCGTCTAACGAATAAAACCACCTCCTTTTCTTTAGGAGCGTTTTTGTCAGAGTTATCTCTTTCTTCCTTTGACTTATTTTCTTTAGATGACAAAGCTTTCAAAGAAAGATCATTTTTCTCTTCTTTTATTTTCTCTTTCTTTTTCAACTTTACTTATCTGCGAGTCGTTTCAGTTCATTTTCATACTCGGCTAGTTTCCCAAATAACTTTATAATGTCAAAAGTACTAAGATCGTTAGATTCTTTTATAGCGATAACTTTTGGTTTAAACTCGCTGCACATATTCGTTAGAATTGATTTTTCCCAAGTTGTTTAGTTTGTTGATTAAGTGGAAGAAACTAGTCTACATGTTGATTTTAGAATCATTGACATCATTCGTTCCCTCAAAAAGGGTTTGGAGAGCGTCCCACATACCTTTAACACTCTTATAATGTGAAATTGAGTAGAATAATTTCATGCTTACAGCAGACATAAGTATGTTCCTCACTTTTAGATCATATGAAGTCTGCTTGATTTCATTATTTCTTCAACCCTTTGGGTGTTAACAACGTCATTGTCGCCTTTAAGAATAAAAAGTCCTTCGGTAACAGCTACCCATAGATTTTTGTAAACTTATAGTAAATGTACATACATGTTATCTTTTCAATAAGCACAATTCTCGCCTTTAAAAAATAGGTGCTCTATTATACGCTCCCTTTGGATCGTCATTGTCCGCCATATTCTCAAACTTTTAGGTCGATTAGACTTAATAAAAAAACCATCTCTTGATGCCAATTTTTGAGTGAGAACATGGAGGAGAAAAACGGTCTAGAAGGGGGGGGGGGGTGAATGACCCTCATTAAAAATTCAACAAATTTTCCAAAAATAGAATATCATAAGGTTTTAAAAAATAAGCGGAAGTCTTAAAGCAAAAATAGAGATCTAATGCTTGTATTAGAATTCAACCATGTTGACAAATACACAATTAACAAAATTCACATATTTTTCAAAGACAATTATTAATTGAAATTTTTAGATTACACGATATGTGTCCTGTACAATGATTCAATTGATACCAGATTCTAACAACACTAGTTTTATAGGGTTTAATCAGTATTAAAGCTCAATTAGGTACCCATTCTAATAAAACCTAACCTTACGTAATAAATCACTACTAACTAAATAAACGATAAACTATGCTAATAATTAAAAACCTAAGCATGCAATATATTACGTAAATTAAAATGCAAGTGTGTGTGTGTGAGAGAGAGATAGAGAGAGAGAGAGAGAGAGAGAGAGAGAGAGAGAGAGAAATGTATAGTGGTTCAGAGTTCGTCTTCTCTTTTCCTACTCTACTATTCATTGGTTTTCCATTGGAACATATTTTGTTCCTTTTTATTTTATCAAATATTACAAGAGTTCATACAATCACTAATCCAGAACAATCCTGAGAAAAATAAATCTACTATCTAGATCTTGACTTGTATACAAATTAATGCGAAACTCTTCAAAATCTTTACTCGATTCTCGCTTCTTGAATCTTCCAGCTCACCAATTCGCACGCAGTGTACGTGTGTGGCAATCACCTCTTGATACTACCGATTTCTTGAGCGATGAACTATTTGAAGATTTGAGAAGAACTCTGCCTTGTCTGTAGCCTTCCACATTGTCACTACCAAGGTCAACTGGATAGAATAACATCATTCTTTTCACTAGAATTTGCCAACAACAATGACAACAACCTCAATCTTGCAAGCTTCTTGAAAATCCTTACCAAACCTTCAAGAATGATTAGTTTCAAGACAACGTCTCCATTAAGAATTACAAATCTATCATTATTAAGATCTGAAATCAAACTAGAGGTTGAAGATGAAAGAAGTTATGTTTGCGAGAGTCTTTGAGTTTTAAAAAATGAGAGGGTGTTGATTTTCACAAACTCAATGTTGATTATGAAAGTATTTTTGAAAATATGATGACAAAAAGAATTTATATGTGCTTGAGATTAAGCACAAAAATGGATGTAAGAAGTTAGATAGATTAGAGTCAAGAATATTTAATGATTTGAGTCAAATGAGCAAGTGAAGTAGAATAAGAAAACATAAGGAATTCGAACCATTTCTCCTATGATTTGAATTACCTTATAACTCTGATTCGAGTCATGAAGGCTTATGATTGGAATCAAGTACAAAGTCTGATTCGAGGCAATTTGAACCGAGTCAAACAGAGAAATGTGAAAAACTATCTGATTTGAGTCAAGTGTAAAGTCTGACTCGAATCAAATGAAGTAGAGGTGACCCATATCTGTCTGATTCGAATCAAATTCAACTTGTGATTCAAGTCACAAGGTTGTCTGATTCGAATCAAGTTAAAACAATGATTCGAGTCAAAGAATTTGAAAAAGTTTGGTTTGCCTCTAATCATTTTGATTCGAGTCAGGATATCTACATGATTCGAGTCATGCATACAAAATCTCAAATTTTCATGATTTTCAAAATACTTTGAGATTTTCTTTTCAATCTAACTTGAATCTATAACACATATGATTCTTATTCCACTAACTTAACCAATTGACTAAAAGCTTCATGATGAAACTCAAATATAACAATTGAATTATACATTATAAAAAACAAATCTATTTAAAACTTAATTCAAAGATGTGCAATCATGAAAGAGACTCAATAAACAGTAATAAACATAATAATTAAAACAATAAGACAAACACCAATTCTTCAATTTCAAATTAATACACATAATTATATTATCAATATTTGAACTTGCATAATAATACATACTTAGACAATGTCTAATTGCATGTCAATATTTGAACTCTATTTGCGTGTCAATATTTGAACTATGTTTTGTTGGTATCAAACTAGTTATAATAAAATCCTAAGAAAAAAATGTGTATATATGTGTTGTTATATAAAATGAATTGAAGACTTTTATTTATATAACTTGTAGTTATATTACCAGACTTATATCACATTTATAAGAAAATTATAATAGGTTGAAAACTATTCAACTTGGCCCGACATATTAAAACTATTCAACTTGATAATACAGGGAAAAAGTCAATTTGGCCAAACTTTTCCAAGTACTGTTTGCAATTTGAAATGATCTTGCAATAACCATATGTATCTAAGTTCTAATTCTTGGCTTCTCACAAAAATCATTAATGGAAATAACATTTGCACCTCAATTTTCTTTAAAAATGTTCTCATTTAGTTTCTTCGTAAACATTTATTAACTTATAGTAGTATTGTTAAATAACAGCTATAGCAACCGTGTAACGCTACAGCATAACTAATTTTGATAAATCTACTATGAATTCCAGTTTCTCTTCTAAGCATTCACATCCATCATACTCATTTAAATTCTTTAAATGAAATTCATTCCATTTTTTATATTATATTACACTTTTACATTTTTTTAAACAATTCAACTATATTTTTTTAAATATTTATACAACTCATTAAAAATTTTAAAATAGATCCCACAATATACCCCATATTTATTATTATTTGTTTTATTCTTATCATTTTTATTAATTTATTATCAATTGACCCATATGAGATCGTTTACAAATGTAAAAACAGAATTTTTTATCAATTATCCATCTATTCTGACACAACATGGCATTGGATATTGCATAGAAACGGTAGCATAGCGGGCGATATTCATACTCTAAGGCAATAGCAGCCACTATTATAGTTTCTATTAGCGGATTTAACGACAATAATGAAAAGAGATTTTCAGGGCTTTTAAAAGTAGAGAAATGTTAACGAGTGTCCTTAAAATGCATTGAAAATTAAAATAATAGACTTTTTTTTAAAGAAAAAATGGTATATCTATAATATAAGAAAATAACATGTTGTGGAAATCTCATTTATGCCCTTCTTTCAAATTTTGACACATCCCCAAAATGGGGGCAATTTAAGTCCTAAATTTGTTTTTTTCAACCAAACTAGCTATGTCAACCGGATTGGTTTGTATTTGTTCTACTTTCTTTCACTTGAGCAATGCTATGAACCGGTTTCTATACAATTTGGTTCCAATCCAATGCTACTTTTTCAACTTCTGTACTTTTGTACTTGAAAAAATCCCTCCAAAGATTGAAATTTGTCTTATTTTCTACCAAAAATTTCCTTCTTTCTCTCTCTTGGTTCAGAGAATTTTCTCTGCTAAATCTCAGCTTATTGTTCATCTTCTTCAAACATTTATCATATTCGACTTTCACAATTTCTAGGTGATAATTTCTTCTTTTACTTGAAGTTTGAGGTAACCATTCAAGTTCTTCTTCATCTCTGCTTTCATATCTACTTTCATCTCTGATGCTTCATCAATATATTTTTTAGGGTTTAGTTTTCAAATGTCTTTTTGCTTTCTCTTTGAAAAGCTATGAATGAAACTAAGTTTGCGCTTTGCGGTATTTTTCTTCTTCTTTATTATTAATCCTATTTTCCGGTCTTTTTCTTCTCCATTTTTGCCTTCTTCTTCGCAAACTTAATCATTTTCTTGTAAGGGTTGTAATGTCAGATATGTACTTTTGTTCTCATTTTGCATTTATATTAATTGCTATTTTATTTGTGCGGATTTTAGGATTTCTTCTCTAAGCGTACCTTACTTTTCCATCCTCTTTCAGTTTATACCCACCAGGTGTTTGATAAAATTCTTCTGCATTGAGCATTACATTACATTGTATTTATTTTTCCAGTTTGTCTCTGTAGAGTTGGTTAGGCATTACAGGCATGCAGCTGCTACTGTTGGTGACCTAATGTTTATTTACGGTGGTGGTAAGTCATAAACAATTGTTGTTGTTCGTAATTACTTTTGAATAATTTTATTTTTATAATTTGTTTTCTAATTTCATTTGGTATTATTCATCCTAAAGATTCAGATAAAATTATATTGGCAACATAAACCGGCTTAACTCGAAACCCAGTATAAAAATTAATGTTTTCTATTGTTGTTAACTGATCTCTTCATGCATATGAGATCACAAAATTGTATCCATTTCTATTTGGATAACCTTCGGCTGCTTTGGTCCCTGCTGATTCAGTCAATGCACTTCCTAATCAAAAGTTGAAGATTGGTGTTGTTCTCTCCGGTGGTTAGGCTCTCAAAGGTCACAATGTTATATCTGGAATTTACGGTAAAGATCAATTTCAATCCAAATTAATCAATCAATGTATACTTATATATAAGAAATGTATTTACAATCCAAATTAATTAATCAATCAAGGCTTGATGCTTTAAACCCCATAACAGGTATGTCGTTGATAAATCTTTATTAATGATATTTAAAGCATGCAACTCTGAAGACATATATAGGATATGCTCCAAATACAACTTGTCACTTTTTCTGTGTCCAAAGTATAATTTATATATGTTTGTCCCTCTTGCAGTAATGTTTACTAAAATTATGTGATTTTTTTTACAATAATTAGTTTTTGTGATAACTTATGAGTGAAATTTAATTGGATTTATAAATTATATTATCAGGGGAACATTGTTGACTCTGTTGGGTTTGGAGACAATTTTGTAGCTGCTGTTGCATACAGTTTTATACATTCCAATTATACATTAGCAATTGTGGCATTACAATTGAGATTGTTGTCGTTGCAGTTGCTGCGTTACAAGCATTGTGGTTGCAGCATTACAATTTTGATTGCTTCCGTTGCGGTTGTGGTGTTAGAATTTCGGTTGTGGTGTTACTTTTGAAGATTGGTGTCTACTATAGAAATCCAGAAGTGACAAGTGGTGAAACTACATTGAAATTTTTTGCATCGGTTCGGCTAGAAGTTCATCTTACAATAAAGATAAAGTTTGTAAGTACAATTCCCTTAATTTATTTTTAATTTCAACTTATATTTGTTGCATCCACCTTAATATATATGAATTTGTTTTCATTTTCGGTGATGGAATGTGTTATAGCGATCAATTGTTAACAATATAGTATATACTATAATTGTTAATTTGATATGATTTGATTTATCTCTTAAGGTGTGGTCACTGTAAGCACCTTGTCTCCAGAGGTGATTTATTTATTTTCCCTTTTTCTATAATTATTTTGGGATTTTGTTTTATGTTCAAGTTCTACAATTATACAAATGCAAATGTTAAGGTTCTTTCATGTTGATTTTCTGCAGTATGAAACATCTGCTTCTATCTTGAACACTCTTGAAACATGGATTGCTTTGGCTAAAGTTGATGCCAATGAGGAGAAGAACAAGGATCTTGCATCTGAATATGAAACCAAAGTGTTTATTAATATATTTGTGAGAATTTTAATATGTTAATGTTTCATATATCTTATATCTTGTGATTAACGTGACAATTTCAACAGAAGATGTCTACTTCTGTTATTAATGGAATTTCAAACATGTAATACCTTTTGTAAATCATGTTGTGCTAATAACATTACAGTTTTGAGTTTGAGTATTTTCGTTGATTTGTTAATAATTCCATTTGACATTTTTCATGATTTACAAGTTTAATATCTTGTACAATGATTCAGCCACTTGAGAATGTGAGTTGTCACTATGTATTTGAATAAAATGTTTTTGATTTGCTGGTTTTTTTTACATCGGTGTGCAGTTTCGAGGTGATAGATATGTGGTGGCGGCAACACATTTCCAACGGCGACTGTGGTGGTGGTTGGAATTGAAATGGTTGCTGTGTTTTACGGGCCATCCTGCCACAGTTGTACTGTGATTAAAATGGTGGTGATGTCGGTATAGTGAACCGTCAAACAGGTGACTTAGGAAGTTTAACAGCGTTAATAATCAAATTAATTTCAAATATTTATGTCAAAATATAATTTCTCTAATAATTAGGAACATTTTTTCTTTATAATCATAATTCATTATTAGTTTAGTTTAGTTTGTTATTTCTTCTGCAATATGGCAAAAAGAACACATGATGGTACTGGGGCTATCATTACAACAATTATGGTGGTTGCCTTTGGAGTTTTTATTGATATTATCATTCCATCTTTGCATTTGACTAAGGTAATATTTTCTACTTTTAAATCTTCAATGATGTATAGGAAATTAACATGCCTTTTTCATATATTATCCTTAAGTTTTTCTTTTCTTGAATTTTGCAGATTAATTTTTCTTCAGCCTTAGGACAGTGTTTTGTTGAGAATTCCAAGAGCTTTCTTTTTCTATATTTTTAGTTTGTGAAAGTTAGGTGAGTCAAATATTTCAATGTGAGAATTCACACATTATTAAGTTTTTTTTCTTAGAGTTAATATGAACTTGGAATATTATATATATGCAGGTTGCCACATTGTTTATGGTTATGTGGGAAACAAATCACATGCTAACGAAAAATACAAGGAAATTTTTTTGGACTGACTGGCAGAAGTTGCTGGGAAAGAATCTCACATGAGTTAGAATTTGAAAGATTGTGACTTTACACCAATTTATGATTGGTGCCAAATTGAAAAGAATAAGTCAAAACAACTGAATACAGAGGTAAGTTGTTTAGTGTATTCTCATATGAAAATGATAAAAGTGAATATCTCCAAACATCAATTGTTTTTTAAGTAGATATCTCCAAACATCATTCTTGTCGGTGAATGCACATCAGATCCAGTTGGTTTCAAGGAAGTTAGCGGAGAAAGATTATTTACCTATTGCATGCTTATATGCTCTTCATGAATTAGTTGTCTTTAACATGTATCACCTTTAGAAATATTTCGATGAATTTTGAACCTTCTGGAACCTGGCAAGCATCTTTTGGAAAACAGGAAAAATGAAAGAGTTCTTATGTTGTATCAACCAACAATGATGAATACACAACCAAGAAATTACTTGGACACTAGGAGGCTATCAAGGTTTGTTTGTTATTTGAGGTTGTAAATGCTAAATGTCTGCTTAATTACCATTGATCATCAAACTGCAAGCAAGCTGTTGGGGAGGAAGAAATATCAAATGGTTTGATACTGCCTGGATGAAGGTTATGGATTAGTGGACCCGAAACTGGTGTTTCTTGGACCATTGTATTTTAATTGGTGGGTCTGAAATTGGATGAAGATTAACTAAGATACAAGTAGTCAACAAATATTTGAGATCTTGCTAAATTGTATTTTAATTCGACCATTATATGAAGATTATTTTTAGTCATAAATACAAACTTTTAGCAGTAAATACAAAAGATCTAATATGTCTATTATATATTGTAACCATAGAGATTATTAAGTTATTTGTCCTTTTATAAAACTTATTGTATTATGTTTGACCGTCTGAATACTTATAACTTAACGAGGGTATACAATTAGGTGTTATTACAATTTCTACTGTTGTGCAGTTGTATCTATTTATGTCTGTTTGTTTATTTGTGTTGCAATTTTATTTTTATTGAATTAGAAAGCAATAAACAAAGGTAAATTTTTAGATATCCATGAATCTAAGTTGGGTACTGATATTTTTAGTGTAAATTAGAATAAAATTTTAGTTTATTTTAAAATAAAATAAAATAAAATAATGATGTGACAAATTAATAAATGTCCTAATCACCATAAATAAATGTCCTAATCAATTTATTTAATTTCCTTTAATGTGTGAATTTTAATATTATTCTTATCTTGAATTGGAAAACAGCTAATAAATACACTAATCAATTTATTTAATTTTTTTTAATGACCATATAAATTTTAATGTTTTATACTATATAGTATTATATGTTTATTAAGTAGTTGCATTTTAATGTTTATTAACTAAGAAAAATAAACTTTTTAAATCAATTTCATAAAGATAAATGAATTAGTTTTATTATTATTTTAAAAAATAAATGAAATTATTTACTTTATAGAATAAATTATTTTACATATAAAAAAATTGAAAAATAAATTTAAACAAGATTATAATAATTTTATTTAAATGTTTTTATAAATGTTTTATCTCTAGCCTCAACGTACGTTGGGGCGGCACTGGCTTCTGTGTGTATAAACGCCAAGCTATCATTGAATAAGTTAAAACTATGATGTACTATCACCAAGATGTGGAATATGGTCTTCAAAATAATGATTGGATAAGCTAGAATAATAATATATCAAAGCAATAACTTAAGTTATTATTATAACAAAGAAATTATTGTATACCTTGAATTTTATAGATAAAATTGAGTTAAACTTAAATAATTTTTTAAAAATAATATATGAAAGAATAAATGACAATTTAATGATTTGACAATGAATACCAACAAATTTGAAATTTTTGTCCCTCTATTTTCATTTTGTTTGAGTTTTAATCCTCTTATTTTCATTTGTTTTAAAGTTTTGATCCCCCTATTAAATTAGTTCCAAATTGAAAAGGGGATTAAAATCCAAAACAAAACTTAAAATTGGGGAACAAAACTAAACAAAAATGAAAATAGAAGATCAAAATTCTGAATTTTAAAATAAGGGGATCAAAACTCAAAAAAATTAAAAATGGAGGGACAAAAATTTCGAATTTAAAAATAAGTGGATCAAAACTAAAAAAATGAAAACATAGGGACCAAAATTGCAATTAAGCCAATAATATATTATGCAAATATTTTTTTAATCAAAGATATATAATAATTCAAAACACAATACAAACCTAGTGATTCCAAGGATTCAACCGACAAAATTTTTATATACATGAACAACTTTATTATTGAATCAAATATTTTTATAAATATTGTCAAAACAAAAATAATATTTATATACGGGAAAAAATATATTTATGATTCAAATATTTTTATATACGGGTACAAGTTTATAATTGATTAAAAAATTTTTATAAATTTTTTCAAATTAAAAGTAATTCTTATATATGAGAAAAAAATACACTGTTGATTCAAAAAAATTTATATACGAGAACAAATTTAATATTTTTTAAAATATTTTTATAAATTTTTTCAAACCAAAAATAATATTTATATACGGAAAAAAATACATTGTTGATTCAAATATTTTTATATACGTTAACAACTAGACTGTTAATTCAAATATTTTTATATACAAAAAGTATACTATTGTTTTAAACGTGTGCAACTTTACTACTGATTCAAATATTGAATAATAGAAATTTATAGATCATTTTTTTCAAATATGTGAAAAAATTAAGGGAGATTTAAAAAGATTTAGTATATATTTTAAATTTGTTTTCTCTCTTATAAAATCATTGTCTTATTTACAAAAATATTAAAATGATTGATCTAATACAAATTTTTATAGTTTTTATTTTTAATCATACTATTTATAATATTGTTGTTTACATTTCATCTTCTACATGTATTACTATTTTAATTTAAATTTACTATTATTCTTAAGTTTATTCTTTTTTCAACTTCTTATTTTTATGACAATTTGCAAACAAATACGCGTACAAAACCATAATCCACTCAAAAACGTACCCCGTGAGTAGGCACGACTTTGTTACTAGTTTTTATAGAAAAGACTTGTATTCAATGTAATGTTTTTTTTTATTATTTGGAATCATTAAATAGTGACTTTGAAGCACTTGTTAGCATGACCCTTAAAAATAATAAAACTGAAGATTTTAATAAATCCACGGAGGAGACGAAGAGTTTACTCATCTCCAATATGCGGATGACACACTAATCATTGTAGAGAAGAGCTTGACCAACAACAGATCAATAAAGGCAATTCTTATGCTATTTGAATCCATATCAGGCCTTAAGGTGAACTATAATAAGAGTATGCTGATTGGGACTAATATATGTCAGCATTGGTTAGAGTCAGCAGCTAGGCTGCTAAACTGCAGAATCGGTGATGTTCCTTTTAGTTATCTAGGACTCCTGATTGGGGACAATCCTAGAAGGTTAGCAATGTGGCAGCCGGTAGTTGACGTGGTGAGGAGTAGATTATCGAGATGGAAGAATAATCAACTGTCCATTGGCGGTCGGGTGATCATCATAAAATCCATTTTGTCTGCGCTTCCAGTCTATTATCTTTCTTTCCTTAAGACGCTTGTAGGTATTATTTCTAAACTTGAATCTATGTTCAAATAGTTTTTTTGGGGCGGGGGAGAGGAGGAGAGGAAAATAAATTAGGTGAAATAGGATACAATTTGTAAACCGATTGAGGAGGGAGGGTTGGGGATTAAAAATCTTAGGCTATTTAATCTTGCATTGTTAGGCAAATGGAAGTGGAAACTAATACAAGAGAAAAGTGGATTATGGGTGAGGGCAATATCAAATAGGTATGGGGAGTTAAATGGAACTGACAGTGCTTGTAACTTAGAGCCTTCCTGGTGGTGGAAGGAGATAGATCAATTAGATATGGGTAGGATTACATTTGCTAAAAAACTACTCTGTTAAGGAGGCCTATGATAATCTCTTGAATCCAAACCAATTCACAATGGCGCATAATTGGGCGAAACTTTGGAATAAGCTGATACCGTCTAAAGTATCATGTTTAATTTGGAGATTAATGCAAAATAGACTTGCGACTAAGGATAACCTAGTCAAAAGGGGAGTGTTAACTTTGGATCATATTAGGTGCAGAGGAAATTGCGGGTGTGAGGAATCGGCAAAACATGTTTTTTTCGAATGTCCTATGTATGCAGGTGTATGGAGCGAAATTCTTAATTGGATTGGCATTAAATCAGCATTGCATAACCAAGATTAGAATCATATGCAACAATTTGAAGACATGCTGGGAGGAGGAACCAAAAGAAACAAGTTGATGTTTATAATCTGGTGTGCTGGAGTTTGAAGAATATGGAAAGGATGGAATGATACTATATTCAAAAATAAAGAATTTTGCACTGACAAGGTCGTAGAAGAGGTAAAGATAACAGCTTGGAACTGGCTTAAAGTGAAAGCAAAATGGATTGAAGTGGATTTAGCAGTGTGGTGTATGAACCCAAGGGCGAGTCTGGGCATACAGAATTGATTTGGATATTGCCTATAGGCTGATGATAGAGGCGACAGAGCCTATGGTCTGCAAAGTTGAGGAATTATGATGGGTGCACACTTTGTCTGTTGGCTGGAGGATATTATGGATGTTGTGGCCCTGGATTTACTTGTGCAGGATCTATGTATGTGGTGATTGTGGATTTCAAATCCAATGGCCTACAATGAATACAGGTGGAGTGGTGGAATGCTGAGTAATTTGGGACATAGAGCAGTTTTCGGGTTGACGACAGAGATTGTGTTAGCTGGTCGTGACTTTATGTTGCCAAGGAGAATAAGCCTCAATTTTCAATCTAGATTGAGAGGCTTGTTGCTAACTAGTGACCTTAATCTGAGTGGTCTGGAAGTTAAAAGTTGACTTGGTGTGGTAATGTTTGTACCAGTAGGTTGGGTGTCTAAAGTGCAGATATTGCTAGGTATTGGTGAATGGTGTTCCATAATCTCCAGAGTCTCGAGGCAGGAACGGTGAGCTGATGCCCCTCACCGTTAACACTGGCAGCTTCCTTGGATGGGTTATGATTGCGGACAAATGGTCCAGTTTTTCGCTTCTCTATGTCATCGTTGCAGCTGTTATGGATGACTTGGTGTAATCCTTAGTCGCAGCTCTGTCAGGTCAGTCGGATAGAAGTTTATCAATATGGTGTAGGAATTGATTTGTGTTAGGCTGGTGTCAAGTAATAGTTGTTGTCTTAAAAAGTGGCTCTGATGCAAATTTTGGTTTCTGAGTTCTTGTCTTTGCTATGTTTCAGTGGTTTTGCTATGGCTTGGAATTGTTGTTGTTGAGAAAGGAGTCTTTTGGTGAGCGCCGGTTGTGGTTTGGCTGGAATTATGCAATGCATACATGGTGACCGCATGGCTCACAAATCATTTGGCATTCAGATACTTTGCTAAGGAACAAATAGTTGGGGCTGTTGACAAAGTTTTCTATGGACCATTAGTCATGTTTCTGTTTCCTGGTTATCGTTGCAGAAGCGGATCATCGCAGGGTATTATTTTGTTTGCTGTTTGGTAATTTGGAAAGTTTACTAGTTTATAAGTAGTTTATTTGCATTGTAACTGAGAAAAGATAGCGAGCTCGAGTTTATTAGTATCATGATGTTTACATATACAATAATTAGATATCATTGATAGTTTTTGAACTAGGCTTGATACAGTGTTGCTTGGTCTTGGTGCTGAGGTTATCGTAGTGAGTTAGTTGTTGGGGAGCTGTCTTCGTAGCTATGTAGTTGGTGTGGTTGATTCATTGTAGTATTGTCTGGTGTTGAACTGAAATTAGGCATATCTTATGCCAAGTTAATAAAGTTTTAGCTGTTTCAAAAAAAAAGTTTCTCTTTGTTTAACTAACTCCCTAACCACCACACCTTATATGATGTATAAGTACTGATACAGTCTCTGATGCGGGTACTGATATCGGTACAGGATATGATACCGATATAGGATATGATATTTTTTAAAAAATTAAAATACGAATACGTTAATAAAAAATAAGACTTTTTTATAAAATATATGAATAAATAACTAAATTGTTAGTTTCATAATAAAATATCATTATAAAAGTTTAAAAAAATTAATTAAAATATTTAAATTTATTATATTGTTATTTGAGAAAATCATAAATTTCATTCAAATTTGACTAATAAAAAAATTAAAATACCACAAATATAAATCGTGTATCCGGTACAGGTGCATATCCAGTACCGATACTTCCCTGTTTTAAAAGTATTTGAACACCACACTAATCACCAACTACAATATAAACCTTATATCCAATTTCGTGTCGTTGGATGTGCACCTTTATAGATACCCACATGTTCACATGGATGAAATTGAGGATAAGGTCACAAATGTTGAATACATGGTGAAATAAACCAAACACAAGTCCATTTTACTCTCATATTCTCTTCTTGGATAAGAAAGATGTGACATGGCACATGTGTGTTGACTATCATGCCCTTAATGAGACTGTTTTCCCTTACTCACAATCGATAAGTTACTTTACCAGGGTCCGATCATGTGTAAGAGCAACAAATTCTATCGTACAGAATTTAAATATTAGAGTTTCAAAGTTTTATAGGTGTCATTTTTTTATTAATACTAATAGACAAAAAAAATTTATTATAATAAAAATTTATTAAAATAAATAAAGGGTATGATAAAAATTCAATATATAAAAAAAAAAGATGAATCAAAGTTAAAATAATTATAATTAACTTTATTTTTAATTAATATATAATCATATTTTTATATGTCATTTTTAATTATTTTAACTTTTTTTTTAAATTAAATAAATTTTTAAAATAAAAACAGAACCTTTAATTTTATTGAGCTCACCCTATTTATGAGATTGGAGAGGCCGGTATGTTTTTCAATTTAGACTTGATTTTTGGGTTTCATCATATTCTCTTAGCCCCATAAGAACTTTCGAAGACGGCATTCAAAACTCACAACCACCATTAAGAGTAATGTGTGATGTTATTAGGACACTGTAATGTGCCGACTACCTTTCAGGCCACATTGAATTGCATTTTTCTACAATTTTGGCCTAATACACGGACAGTCTTCTTTGATGATTGTTGGTGATATTTTAGAGGTGATATTTGATAAAATATACTGTTGCAAAATTTAAACTAAGAAAATATTTTTCGGTCACTTTTTTCACCGATGGAAGTTATACTTTAAAATACTCCGATTTTATTAAATTCAGTACACACTCGTTGTTCTCTTTTTTCTTGTTTGCTTAATATTACAAAACCTTTATATAAGCTTGACGGATACTGATAGAGAATATACGAAGTTGGTAATCAAGATGAAGACTCTTTAGTTCTCTCAATCTTAATGATATGATTCTATTATAAATCTAAATAAAAATAATAATTATAATGTGGTGATTTCAATTTCTTCATAATATTTACTAAAGATAGGAGTGGTTACAACCCAATAATTTTAACAATGATATATTGGATTTCATCTCATCTCTCAAGCTTCACCTTTAACATTTAGAACAAATTTTCAAGACCCTATCTCAACACTAGTTTCACTTGAAGGTTTACAAATGTTCATTTTTTCATCCTCATATATCCTACTTATGTCACATTGTGACGTTCAAAATGGTAGCTCTGGATCCCATTAAAATTCACAAAACTGTACATTGACCTCCTCCTAAGACACTCAAGGTGTTAGCAGGCCCAATAGGATTAAAAACAAGCCCAAGTGGATGATAGACTACAATTTATAATAATAGGAATTTCTTAATTTTTAGTATTATTATTACGTTGTCTTGTCTAATTGGGCCTGCTTTGTATTCAGCCCATTAGAAATTATGTTTTGTATTTAAGCTAGTGACTTGTTGGAAGGAGTAAGAATTAAGTTGAAACTTATAATTTTCTCTCTTTCTTTTATGTTTTGTGTGTATTTTGGAAGAAACCCTAGATCTAAGAAAATATTTGTGTGTCTATCTTATCAATTTGGTGCTTTCATCACTTGTATTCATGGCTCCTCCCCCCAAACCACCCAACCCTAGAGATATTATAGATGAGGCTGTTCAAACTGCTCATGTGCATCTAGACAATGCAATGACCCAAGCGCAGCAACAAATGGATGAGAGGTTTGATAAAACCACTGCAGATTTGGAGCTCATTCAAACCCGTATGGACAATGAAAAACAAATCTCAGATTCAAGGTATGAAAACATCATGGGTATGCTAAACAAACTTGCTCTTCAAAGGGAGCAGCAGCCAGCTACCACCGTTGCAGCAGCAGCCAAAACCGCTACTGTTCATCCGGCCGCAACCACTGTTCACCCAGCAGCAGCAACAACATCCCCTTCAAGTGTAAGTCATCTTTCCCAATTTATACCTAATTCTGCTACCATTCACAGCCCCATTGTAACTTCTGCACCCACCTCCTTACATTCCCCTCATTTCACCCAGCCCTACACACCGTTGCATTCCACTACTATCCCTAACAGCTTACTTCAACCCCATTTTACCACTGCCCCAATCAGACCTATCCCTACCCATATACCTAGATTTTTTTCTTCACCCTACATCACTCAAACCAATAACGTTCCAACCACACAAAATTATCATATCCCAATGTTCCAACAGCATATACCCTACCCAAATATTCTACCCAACAACCCTTTACCACCCTTTCGAACACCCAAATTAGAACTTCCCATGTTTGATGGCTCAAACCCATTAGAATGGCTATTTCAAGCAGATCAATTTTTTGATTTTTATCAATTGCCACCTGATAATAGACTTGCTATGATGTCATTCTACATGAAATGTGAGGCTTTGGGATGGTACAAATGGATGTATCAAAGCCAATTGTTAAGTGATTGGCCTTCTTTTACTAAGGCATTGGAACTGCGTTTTGGTCCATCAACATATGCCAATCATCAAGCAGAATTATTTAAATTAAAGCAAGTTGGTTCTGTGGTGGAATATCAAGCAGCTTTTGAAAAATTGGGTACTCAAGTAGTTGGATTATCACAAGAAGCCATCCTTAATTGTTTTATTTTTGGTTTAGCTTCGGAAATTCAGAATGAAATTGCTATCCACAAACCCACTTCTATATCCCAAGCCATTGGATTAGCAAAATTAATTGAGTCTAAGCTAAAGGACGCAAAACCTAAATACCAAAAATTTCTTTCCAACACTCCTCACAAATCAATTACTGCCACACAAACAGCACAACAACCAAACCAATCCCCAAAAACTGCTGCAACTAACCAACCCGCCAAACTTCCAATTCGAAAGCTTTCTAATGCTCAACTTCAGGAGCGTCGTGCACAAGGTCTTTGTTTCAATTGTGACGAAAAATTTATCCCAGACCACCGTTACTCCACCGGCAAATTTCTTTTACTCGTTGAAGACGAGGAACCTCAAATTGGGCTTGAATCCTCAAACACATTGGAGGACACGGTGGAAATCAATAACACTTCTACTGAAGTGGATGACACTTACTTTCAACTCTCACCACAAGCTGCTATTGGTCAATTTTCTCCCAAGACTCTCAAATTCACCGGCATGTTAAATGGCCTTACCGTCACTGTCTTAATTGACACCGACACCACCCATAATATTCTACAGCCCCGAATCGCCCAACACCTCAAAATCCCAACATTACAAAACCTATTCCTAATTTTTCTGTAATGGTGGGTAACGGATCCAAATTATCTTGCTCTGGACTTTGCCCTCAAGTCCCGATCACATTACAAAACAACCTGTTCCACATACCCTTCCATTTGTTACCAATTGAAGGGGCTGATGTTGTGTTAGGCATGGAGTGGTTAAGAACCCTTGGCCCTATAATGGCTGATTTTTCCATCCCAAAATGATCTTTCACATATAAAAACAATGCCATTACAATCACAGGCGACCAAAAGTCCTTACCCACCCAATCCTCATACAACCAACTTTGCCACCATATGCAAACAGATTCCATTGCTTCAATTCACCTCTTGTTATACCAGCCTTCCGATGACATTAAAATCAACCAGCCATTTACCAATCAAAACCCTCTTGACTCACTTCCATCATCACTCCCCACACAAGTCAAAGATATTCTGCAGTCCCACTCAGCCATCTTTCAACTACCCCAAGGCCTACCCCCATCTCGTTTTCATGACCATCACATACCTATCATACCCAACACAACCCCAATTAATGTCAAACCGTACCGTTACCCACACTCTAAAAAAGAAGCCATGACCACCATCATCCATGACATGTTAAAGGAAGGAATCATTAAACCAAGCAATAGTCCATATTCCTCACCGGTGCTCTTAGTACGAAAAAAAGATGCCTCTTGGAGATTTTGTGTTGACTACAGAGCATTAAACGCAGTGACAGTCCGTGACCGTTTCCCTATCCCTACAATTGATGAACTCTTTGATGAGTTAGGATCCGCAACTATTTTCTCTAAGATTGACCTACGATTTGGTTACCACCAAATCCGGGTAGCTTTCGAAGACACACACAAAACAGCTTTCAGAACGTTTGATGGGCACTATGAGTTTTTAGTTATGCCATTTGGCCTTACTAATGCTCCTAGTTCGTTTCAAGCGGCGATGAATGATTTATTGAGGCCATACCTACGTCGGTTTGTACTTGTTTTCTTTGATGATATTCTCATTTATAGTTCTTGCATTGCTGATCATACACACCATTTAAAGTTAATTTTAGAGTTGCTGTTATCTAACCAGTTTTATGCCAAATTGTCCAAATGTGTCTTTGCTGTTCCTTCTATAGATTACCTAGGTCATGTTATCTCTACTGAAGGTGTAACCCCAGATCCAGCAAAAATTCAAGCAATCAATGATTGGCCGAGGCAACGTTCACTCACGCAACTCAGGGGTTTTTTAGGTCTCACCGGCTTTTATCGTCGTTTTGTACGACATTACGCCTCTCTCGCCGCTCCCCTCATCGATTTATTGCGTTGCAGTAAATTACATTGGAGTACATCAGCAGACATTGCATTTACAACATTAAAGAAAAAGATGACGGAAACTCCGGTCTTGTGCCTTCCAGACTTCTCCCAAACTTTTGTGCTGGAGACCGACGCTTCAGCTGTTGCTATTGGTGGAGTCATATCTCGGCAAGGCCATCCACTGGCATTCTTCAGCAAGAAAATGTGCAACCGTCTTCAAGCTTCTTCGGTGTATGTTCGCGAGATGTACGCCATTACATAATCTGTAAAAAAATGGCGTCAATATTTAATTGGGAGGCATTTTCACATATATACTGATCAAAAGAGCTTAAAAAGCTTACTGGTGCAAAATATTCAAACCCCTGAACAACAGAAATGGGCTGCTAAGTTGCAAGGGTTCAACTTCGAAATTTTTTACAAACCTGGTAAATCGAACCAAGTTGCTGATGCTTTGAGCCGAATGCATTCTGATGAAGCTGCCATTCTCCTCTCCATCTCTTCACCAGTTCCTCTTTTGCTAGACCAGCTCAGACAGTACTATGAAAAGGACACAGAAGGTCAGAAACTTAGAGTCAAAGTTTTGGAAGAGCCTTCAGCCCAGCCATGTTTTCAGTTTAAGGACTGACTTCTATTCTACAAAAATAAAATCTACATACCACAGGTGGACGAGTTAAGACACAATCTCCTGAAGGAATTTCACTCTACTCCCACAGCCGGTCACTCTGGTTTCCACCCAACTCTTGCACGTATCTCTTCTTCTTTCCTCTGGCCAGGGATCTACAAAGATACAAAATAGTTTTGTCAACAATGCTTAGTCTGTCAACAAAACAAGAACCTTACAACACGTAAACAGGGATTGCTACAACCATTACCGGTTCCAACAAAGGTTTGGGATGACTTAAGCATGGATTTCATAACCCACTTACCAAGTTCCTTTGGTCACACAGCGATCTGGGTAATCTGTGACAGACTCACAAAATTTTGCCATTTCATAGGCCTCCCAACAAAATATTCAGCAAAGGACTTGGCTCTACGCTTCTCCATCGAGATTTGTCGGTTACACGACATCCCAAACTCGATAGTCTCAGATAGAGACCCACTGTTCCTCAGCTCCTTCTGGAAAGAGTTGTTTCGCTCTCAAGGCACCACCTTGAAATACAGCACCGCCTACCATCCTGAAACAGGCGGGCAAACAGAAGTCACTAACCATTGTTTAGAGACGTATCTACGGTGTTTTACTAGTGAACAACCCAAACAGTGGTTTAAATACTTACACTTAGCGGAATATTGGCACAACACCACCTTCCATAGTGCAATCAAGATGACTCCTTTTGAAGCCCTCTACGGTAGATCTCCCCCGTCCTTTCCGCATTACACTTCCGGATCTGCGGCGCTTGAGGCACTTGATATGTCCTTACAACAAAGAGAGGAAATGTTAAACCAGTTGAAACATAATCTCGAGAAGAGCAGAAAAACCATTGAGGGTCCAAGTAACAAAAAACGTTCGGACGTTACCTTTAGAGTTGGAGACTTGGTGTTGCTTAAACTGCAACCATACAGACAGACATCCGTTCAACGCCGTGTTTCGAACAAGCTTGCCAAAAGGTACTTTGGTCCCTTCAAAATACTGAGTCGCATAGGAAAGGTTGCGTACAAGTTGGAACTCCCTTCTTCATCAAAGATCCATCCCGTCTTCCATGTTTCTCAGCTGAGAACCTTCCATGCAAGGCCAGATTCGCCAACTTTCGGTCCGATCCCTCCTGAGTTCGACACCGTATACTCGGATCCGCTACATGCAAGTGCAAGAACTGAGTCACCTGAAAAACAATCAACAAGAGGATTAGACCTTCACAAAGCTAATCAAATGGTACAAGTGGTAAACAAAGAAGACTCACCAAAGCTCAACTCGGAAGAACAAAACGAAACTCCAACACCAAAAGTCGCCGTCGAGGAAGAAAGGCTTTTGATTCATCAAGATAGTTCTAAGGGTGTGACTCAGAATAGGGAGAAGTGTTGGGTTTTGAAGAAAAATAAGAACAACAATGAAAGGGAGATAAACGAAAAGGAAAGGAAGCAAATGACTGAGAGAGGAAATTCTCATTCACTTAACAATACTTCTCAAGATTTGGCTGTACTTGAGGATCCAACCCACGTGAAATTTCAGTCCGTGGGAAACCGTGCCTTGCATGCGTCTGACCTTGGAAACCTACTTTCACCTAATCCAACACTTATCCCTTCAATTCCACTGCCCATATCTTCAAAAAATCCACTTCCCCAACCAATGCATGACAACTCACTTATCCAACCTGTTCCCACCACTCCCTCACGTGTTTCCAATACATCTAACCCCAATATTACCGTTCCAATTTCCATTCCCCATACTATTCAGTCTTCAGCGCCCCTTCAGTTATCAAGTGGTGGGCCTACGCATTAGGCTTCGTCCTTCAAACAGTCCAAGCAATCTCCAACACCCATCCTTGAGGACAAGGATGTCCTTGGGCCGGACAGTACTGTTAGCAGGCCCAATAGGATTAAAAACAAGCCCAAGTGGATGATAGACTACAATTTATAATAATAGGAATTTCTTAATTTTTAGTATTATTATTATGTTGTCTTGTCTAATTGGGCCTGCTTTGTATTCAGCCCATTAGAAATTATGTTTTGTATTTAAGCTAGTGACTTGTTGGAAGGAGTAAGAATTAAGTTGAAACTTATAATTTTCTCTCTTTCTTTTATGTTTTGTGTGTATTTTGGAAGAAACCCTAGATCTAAGAAAATAGTTGTGTGTCTATCTTATCACAAGGGGTTTGTGTGGGTTTTGGGACTGTCCTAGTTTTTACCGTAAGGAAGGCTTCTGGTGTTTCTGTTTTAGCGTTGTCCATGCTTCAATTTGTGTTCTTAAATGAGCTGAAATTGGATTTAGAGAAAGATGTTGATTTACATGCCTAATAAGGAATAAAATGCATGTACAATTTATTGTGGTTCAGAGACATACCATAAAATCAGAATCATAGTTGGCAAATTAATTTATGTTTGATATATCTTAATACTGTAATTTATGTCTTTTAACTTGAATGTTAACATACACCACTTTTTTAATTTTCACTATTTTTTATGGAAAAGTATTTTAACATACCTCAAATTATTTTAATAAAGTTTTATTTATTATTTATTAATATACTTTTTAAAAATTAATATATTTTAATACATATCTTGCATTTCTTATATTCAAATAGATGTTTATATTCATTAACATGTTTTTTTAAATAGAGTATGTTAGTATGCTTCAAATTTAAATTTATTTAAATGCTTTTAAATTATAACTACCATCTCAGTGATGATTAAAACGAGAAAAAAAAAAGAAAAAAAATTATAATTAACAAAAATACATCATACGAAAAACTAATAGATGTATGTTAAATCTAATTTTACATTTTTTTTTTATATAAATAATATATAATTATTGAGGGACTAAAATTTTTAATTTATTTAAAATAAGTGAACCAAAATACATTTTAATAAAAATCAAGATTATTTGATAAAATATAAATTTTTATTTTGAAATCTACTATTTATGATAGAAATACAGTGTCATCAAGTTATGCTAAAATATTATGGATTTGTTTGATGTTTTGAAAAGGAATTTTTTTTTTTATAATAACCATTTTATTTAAAAAAAAAAATCCAAAATAACACTCATTTCCAAGAAAATACCAAAATGACTATGTTTGAAACCAAATTAATAGGGTGATGCCATATGAGATGGCGCCTCAGACAAAATGCAAAAGGAAAAAATCATCTCATATGGCGCCTTAGTGTATGATGGTTATGCCCTAGGTTTTTCATGCAGAGGGGAGGCGCCACACCATATAGTGCCTCAGTTCATTTTTTTTTAATTAGAAAATTGAAAATTTTAATGAAAAAAAAATAAGGGTAGCCAAAAATACATAACGATGTTCAGAATAAATAATAGTACAATTGATGGTAAACAATGTTGGACAATGGCTATGGATCTAGAAAGGGGGGGGGGGGGGGGGGGTTGAATATATCCCTTGAGTTTTACACGCAAATGGTTACCAAAAATTTAGTTTTAAAAATATTTAACGGAAGCAACCACTGGATAGAACGTCTACAACGAACCTTCTACTAAAAGGATATATGCACGAATATATCGAGAGTGAGTATGGAAGAGAAAAATTCAGTTTGATTACTACACTTAAAAACGCAGTCAACAAAATATCGCTTGCTTGATGTTTAATCCAAACCAATGAGGTAAAATGATAAGCAACTAAAAGCAATGTGTTCGATTTTTGCTTTGGGGGGGGGGGGGGGGGGGTTGAATAGATCCCTTGAGTTTTACACGCAAATGGTTACCAAAAATTTAGTTTTAAAAATATTTAACGGAAGCAACCACTGGATAGAACGTCTACAACGAACCTTCTACTAAAAGGATATATGCACGAATATATCGAGAATGAGTATGGAAGAGAAAAATTCAGTTTGATTACTACACTTAAAAACGCAGTCAACAAAATATCGCTTGCTTGATGTTTAATCCAAACCAATGAGGTAAAATGATAAGCAACTAAAAGCAATGTGTTCGATTTTTGCTTTGAAACAAATTATCAAACACCTAGTGTGCGTAAAACACACTAAGTGCATAATTTCTATGGAATGTAATATAGAGCTGCTCCAAGATACAATTCAAGGAATTGTATCGATTTAACAAATAGTTTCTCAGCTCGAAATTACACTACGACAGAAATTTCGATAAATTGCGACTTCATAAATTCGAACAAACTGAAATGTAGAAGAGTTAAGGGAAAGAGAGAACAAACGAGATTTGATTAGGCAATTCCCCAATCGTCCTCGCTTTGGGTACCTCTGCCCCCAATTCCACAATTGGAATTGATATATATATATATAGTTGTTGCAAATTGTTTATTACAAAAGAAAACTATGAACATCCAAACCCTCGAACGTCTTAGATCGTTGATGCAGAATTTTCTCTTCCCTTGATTCAAGATGAATCAAGTCCTTTGAATATGGTTGATCCAATTATCGTCCCACGCTACTAAACCGAACGAAACCACCGTTCTTCGGTTACCTTCACTCGATCAATTGCGATCTACCAAATTTCGAACCCAAACCTTTCTTCTACAATCCTCTGATTACAGCTACTAAACCGAACAATTGCTCCAATTGTCGGTTACCTTCGCCCGGCTGAATCCCTGTAGAACAAAACGGTTTGTGCAAAAACCCCCAAAATCTTCCCGATTCTTGGAGGAGAAAACATAGGGTTTTATTCAAGAAACACCTACCAAAATCTCAACTCAGAAATGAAGATCACGCGCTTCCAAAATCTGAACGTTATCACCTTGAAACAAAGAACAACTCAAACAAAGATTGTTATGTGTAATTGTTTGTTCACTCAATATTGAAGATGAAGATGAAGAGAAATGGCAATGTATTTTCACGTTTCTTGTTGGTTTTAAAAAATGAGCTAAAATGATATATATATATATATATATATATATATATATATATATATATATATATATATATATACACACTATCCTAGACAATACAATAGAAATAACAGAGTTTTAAAATGAATAACACAATAAAATTTTGGTGACATTCAGCGAACGGTCGACCTATACAGATGGTATAGTCGACCTGAGCAATGTCGCGTGCTCACTAAGCAAAACTGCATGTTATGCGTCGACTGAACCAAGCTATGAGTCGACTCATAGCTCCCAGTTTTGGGCAAACACAAATGCAGAAAGTGTGAGTCGACCGGAGGGTCGACGCGAGCACTCCCGCGGGTTGTACTAACATATGCTATATGTTTAGGTCGACCTATACAGGGTTGTGAGTCGACTCACACCCTTGGAACATGCAAAACTCACATTTTTTACTTTCCTAAAAGAGTTAAACCATATCTAATGAACCTAGACCATTACTAAACATGATCAAACACTCTTAGACCACTTAATGAGCATTTCATATGACGTTTTTCACGTGAATCTCTATATTCTAATCATGATAGTTTTGACATCATTAAAATCGAGTACATAGAGAGAATCTTCCCTCACATACTCCCCCTTTTTGATGATGGAAAAACGGCCATATGTCCTCCCCCTAACTTTATGCATCCACTATTGTTTGTGTTGAAATACAAATAGAGTCAGGGGTTTGTTATCGTTCCACAGAGATTGTTCGGAGATATCGCAGTCGTTCTACAGTTGTATACGTTTTAAACTTCAAAGTAACAAGGGTTTTTGGTTGTTGTTAATCGAAACGTTTGCATTCAAATTTAAGTAATAGCGGTAAAAAGATTTGTTTTAACGATTTATAAAAAGCATGTCAAGATTTGGGTTCGACAAACCTATTTTGCACTGATAGAATCGACAAAGCTAATAAACTCGTTTAGACGGTAAATGTAATCACATATCCTCCCAATATGTTTATCTCTAACACATATTGTGAGTTTTGCCATTTTGATCCTTTGATGATCTCTCACTCAAACTATCAAAATGACAACATTCAAGTTCAATATTTATGAACATCAACACTCATTACTATCTCTAGCCAATGTGCATTGATGGATGAATAACCTAGGTAAAGTGTAAGAGCATGTTTCTCAATCATGAACCAACACAAAGAATAAACCATAGAAACAAAGTTTTTCATCATACATTCATCATCCAAGAGTTCACAAGCTAGAGTTAATACATATACATGCAAAAGAAAGGTTTATCTACCATCTAACCTTGACATAAAAGGAAAATTAGCTCTCCATTGTCATGGGAGCTAAACAAACAAGAAGATGAAGAAGAATATCAAGCATCAATACCGATCTCTCGACGAATGATGCTTCCAATCTTCCAAAATAGGATGCTACAGTGTTTACAATGTATTTGGCTCTCAAAAGTATCAAAGATCCCAAGAAAAATACAGAAAAGTCTATTTATAAGGAGGCAGAGGATCGCAGAGCGCGCTAAGCGCGCTGCACCGCGCTGAGCGCGGTCTCATTTATTGCCAAACCGACCTAAAGCGCGCTTAGCGGGCTCAGGACCGCACTAAGCAGGCTACTCTCTGTAACTAGCTCCAACACCGCGCTAGGAGCGCGCTTAGCGGGCTCCAAGCATGCTCAAAAAATCATTTTCTTCACAAACTGCTTCAAGGGGGCCTTCCTTGCTCCAACTACACATTTCCATGTAAAAACCTTCAATTAAAACACAAAAGTTAAATAGATAAGTTAAATAATGTAATTAACTATACTACGGTTATTAACCGGAAACAATTGGAAAAGGCATTGATTATCAAATAAAGATCACAAAAAGGTGCTAAAAACTTAACTAAATATTAACACAATTTAACACCTAACAACTCTCCCCAACTTGTTTCTTTGTTTGTCCACAAACAAAGTTAAAATAGACTAGAAGCAAGAGGAAAAACGGATAAGCAAACACAAACAAAAATCAATGGTTCAAACCGAATTGATACGCCTGCAAGTAATGCTCAGCTCCGACAGAATAAAAATATGTATATGAACTAACTTCTAAACATAAATAACAAACACTCATCATAAGCAAACAAATGTTCAAACGGGAATCACCTAATTTATTCAAATGAGCCAAGCTCAATATATATAAGGGACGAAACACACTCATAAGCAATTGTGCCACATCCAAAACAATTTATACACTAATCTCATAATTTAATGAAAATAATGGAAACAAAGATCACAAAAGGACTTTTATAGGTTGTAACTTAGCTGGGGTTAAGAAACAAGGGTCATATGTACACGACCTTTGAACAAGAAAGGGTAAAATTCATGAAGAGCATTTTCTTTTCTAAACAACCATCCTTGCTCAAACTTTTAATTTATTCTCACAATGCATTCTACCTCATTCTCTTTTGATTTCTACAATTTTCTTTTTCTTTCTTTTTCGATTTTTCATTTATTTTTCCTTTTCTTTCTTTTTCAAACTATTTTTGATTTCAATTGAGAATGCATTGCCCACAATTCCTTCTTCTCTTTTCACAATGAACCAATCTCCCCAACTTCAACAATACTTAATACTTAAATCAAGAATGCTCTTCAAAGCGATTAAAGTTCGGGTTCATGCTTCACGGATACAAAAATTTTAGTTTTAGGCTCAAGAGAGGTTTTTAATGATCACACCCTCACAAGGTGACTTGAAGTGATTTATGGAAATATGGTTCTACTCATAGTACTCAAAAGTTGCCTTGATCATTTCCAAGTTTCCAAAATTTCAAAACCAAAAGTAAGATTAAACATAAAAAATTTGAGTAAGCAACAATCACTTAAATCCCTCAATAATTTGTAAACAATGGAGGGAACTCACATTTGTGGCTATGTCCTAATTGATTCCAATATGAACAAATATGCAAAATGAAGAAAAACTTGAAAATTATGTAAAGCAAAAAGTTCATGTACGTATTAACATTCTACAAAGCACAAAACAGAGTACCTTTTGTGCATCAATTCAGAAACTTATCATCACCATCAATGTATGGTGAAGCACATCACTTTTCTACCAAGAAATTAACTCGCTTCATCCATTAATTACCTTAAAATAGAGAACAAACAACAACAAAAAATTTTGTACCAAAAATTATAACATAGAACATCATCCGCCCGGATGGAAAATTCATTAATAACCAAAAAAATTTTGTAACAATTATCCAAAATCAACATCCGCCCGGATGGAGAATACAACAATCCTAAACCAAAGTAGATAATAATAGAAACATACTAATCATAGCAAAATACAAGAAAAAAGACACATCAAACCCATCATCAATAAGAACTAGAGCTAGATGCTCCATCGTCTGCTCCATCATCACCATCGTCATCATCAACACCTGCCCCATAACCTGCCCCCTCCGGAAAACCATGCCTGCCCTCAGGCCATCTCGCATAAGCCATGAGGTCCTCTCGCGACCTCAAAGAATGATCAATATGTGGCTCCCGGATTTGGAGCTGCAGCTGCATCATCGACTCGTGCATGAATAAGAAAGCACGCTGGTGAGCCTCGTGCAGGTTATGGGGCAGGTGTTGATGATGACGATGGTGATGATGGAGCAGGCGATGGAGCATCTAGCTCTAGTTCTTATTCATGATGGGTTTGATGTGTATTTTTTCTTGTATTTTGTATTTTGCTATGATTAGTATGTTTCTATTATTATCTACTTTGGTTTAGGATTGTTGTATTCTCCATCCGGACGGATGTTGATTTTGGATAATTGTTACAATATTTTTTTGGTATAAATGAATTTTCCATCCGGGCGGATGATGTTCTATGTTATAATTTTTGGTACACATTTTTTTTAAACCATAGAAACAAAGTTTTTCATCATACATTCATCATCCAAGAGTTCACAAGCTAGAGTCAATACATATACATTGAAAAGAAAGGTTTATCTACCATCTAACCTTGACATAAAAGGAAAATTAGCTCTCCATTGTCATGGGAGCTAAACAAACAAGAAGATGAAGAAGAATATCAAGCATCAATGACGATCTCTCGATGAATGATGCTTCCAATCTTCTAAAATAGGATGCTACAATGTATTTGGCTCTCAAAAGTATCAAAGATCCCAAGAAAAATACAGAAAAGTGTATTTATAAGGGGGCAGAGGATCGCAGAGCACGCTGCACCGCGCTGAGCGCAGTCTCATTTATTGCCAAACCGACCTAAAGCGCACTTAGCGGGCTCAGGACCGCGCTAAGCGGGCTACTCTTTGTAACTAGCTCCAACACCGCGCTAGGAGCGCGCTTAGCGGGCTCCAAGCATGCTCAAAAAATCATTTTCTTCACAAACTGCTTCAAGGGGGCCTTCCTTGCTCCAAGCTACACATTTCCATGTAAAAACCTTCAATTAAAACACAAAAGTTAAATAGATAAGTTAAATAATGTAATTAACTATACTACAGTTATTAACCGGAAACAATTGGAAAAGGCATTGATTATCAAATAAAGATCAGAAAAAGGTGCTAAAAACTTAACTAAATATTAACACAATTTAGCACCTAACAGTTTGTTCATCTCAATACCTGTTATGTCTGTGTTCTTCTCCCCCTTTGACAACATCAAAAAGAGAGAAAGATAAAGTGTCAAGAATAGAAAATCGAGAGCTGCATTTTAAACATAATTGCAACAGTTACCATTAACGCACATTCACATATAATGCAAGCTAATGAATATCTAAATAAAATAAAACACATAAAAGGCACAAATTTGATTAATAGTACATTGTCACGACATGGAACAGCCATAAGGAACAATAAAGCAGTACGAACATAAGGTACACATAGCTAAAATCAACATATTTAAGTCATAAACCGAAACAGTGCAAGAAACAAAGCATTAAAAGACATGATGCGAAATGTAAGGATGATTCGCATGGCCTCTTCCCCCTAAACGAGTGGCCCCTCCCGTGAAACTGGCGAGGATGATGAGGTGGTGGAGGTTGCATATCCATCTGTTTAGTCAACTCCAACACGGATTGATTCAGGATGTTGAAGATGTTAATGAGAGCACGGTGTTGAGTTGTAGAAGTTTCAGCCATAGTGTTGAACTTACCCATCACATTAGTGGCAAAAGGGTCAAAGTTGGTGGTGTGATTCTGAAATTCTTCATGCAAGGATTGAAACTTTTCCTCTTGAGTTGTGGCAAACCTCTGTTGGTCAAGTTACATAGTCCTCATCAGTTCAAGAATATCCTCATGGTTTTGTTGAGGACGCTGAGGTGAAGGAGGAGTATAATAGGATTCTTCATAGTCCAACCCTTGAGTTGCTGGCATATAGTTAGAACCAAGAGTGGTCCAGCCATTATATTGCCATTGACCCCATCCTTGGTCAACTTCAGCTTCCATTGGAGAGGATTGAGGCATGTAATTAACTGCATATTGCCGTTGGTTCCATTCAGGGGCTTTCTCTGACACCATAGCAGATGAGTTAGGCATCCAAGCACTATTGTCTTCAACACCAATATCCATTTGCTGTTGATCATTATCCCCTTATTCCTCTTCAGCATCGCTTTGTTCCTCCCCACCTTCTTCTTCATCTTCATCGTTCTCGTCTTCTTCTTCCTCATCGCTTTCGTCAAATTCTTCTTCCAATACCGTAGTGCTTGCTTTCACCACATACTTATACCTTTTATCTCTGACATCCCAAACATGACCGATCATAGTTAATGTTTTCTGACAGAATTCTTGATTGATAGTGATATATTTGTACGGAATACCAGGAACAACTATTCTAGCATGGTTGAGTACTTTTTGAATGAATGATGCGTAGGATAACGCAGTTCCCCTACCGGAGTCACGAAGAGAATACATTCTGCTTGCAAAATAATAGGGCCAACTAATCCTTATTTTATTCTTCAAAATGTACATCAACTGAACCTCAGGTTGATCCACCCTAGAGTAACCTCCTATCTTTGGTCTAAGAATGTGAGAAACAATCCATTGTAAAATCCTTGCAGGAGGAGTCAGTTTCCCTGTTGTCACAGTTTTGGGAAAAAGACTGCTAGCCACAACCTGATCCGAGTATGGTCGCTTCAACATAGAGTTCAATGCTTGTTTAAAATCATAGTCCTTAACATGATCAGTATCAGTTATATACTAAGTAGGTTGATCATTGGTCACAGACATATGGAACAAATCTCTCCAAATAGTTTGATCAACAACGACAGTCTTATTCCCTAATTTGCAGTTAAACATGTAATCCTCAAACTTTCCAACTAAACCAGAATAAAAGATTTGGACCAAATCTTCATTGTACTTAGTGTTACATGATAAAAACCCATGGAAATTCTGAAAATCCAATAATTCTAAGATTTCTGCTATGCGCATGCGTTCAACAGTACCGCGATAGCAAATAAATTGCTTAACAACAGACTGTTTGCTCAACTTTTCTTCATATAACTCAGCATACTTATCAGAGAGAAGAGATGAAAGTATTACCAGTTGATTTGAGGGAGGTTGAGAAGTACCCAATTGAGATGAAGACTCTCTTGTGACCCTTTTTCGAGATGTTCTTCGAGAAGCCATTGGAAGTGATGTGAGAAAGAGATGAACAGTGACGAATTTGTTCAATTTTTGTGAACCCCAAATGTTGTTTGTGGGAAAGGGAAGTTAGGGTTTGTGTAGCGAGGAGTTAGAGGAGAGGAGAAGATGAGATAATGTTGGAACAATGCATATGTTTGGGTTATGCCACATAGAAAATCAGAAGAAAAAAAATTAAATGGAAAAAAAAACGCACAGTGACCAAGAAATTTTTCGCAGCTTTTTAGCGAACGGTCGACCTAAAGGTCTGTATGTGTCGACGCATATTGTAGTGTTTCTTATAATTTTGAAAATTTTGATCTATGCGTCGACCTATGGGTCGACCTGAGCATTCCCGGCCAAACATGCTAACAATACAACAAGAGTGAGTCGACCAAAAGCATTTGTGAGTCGACCCAAACACTAGAATTTTGAAAAAATCAATTTTTTGTGACATTTAAGCTATGATATTGAATAAATAGAAAGCCAACACAAACATCAAACATCTAAATGGATAAAGTATGCTCAATATGTGCAACAAACATCAATGTAATCACTCAATATGGTACATTTAATTAGAGAGAATTTTTGAAACGGAACGATATTACCTTGATCACTATTGACGATGAGAGCCCTCAAATATAGCTTAAAATTTCTTTGCATTGTTAGTTAAAAGAATAAACAAGCATGTATATATATATATATATATATATATATATATATATATATATATATATATATATATATATATATATATATATATATATATATATGTGTGAAGATCACTATCTTAAAAGATTATTAAGCACAATCCGAGATATCGAGAATGCCAAGTTCCCTACGGATGTGAAAGAAAGGTTCTGTAGCTAATGGTTTTGTAAAAATATCAGCAAGTTGATTTTTAGTGTCAACGTGCTCAAAAATCACATCACCTTTCTCTACATGATCCCTAAGAAAATGATGGCGTATTTCGATATGCTTGGTGCGTGAATGCAAAACGGGGTTCTTAGTTAGATTAATCGCACTAGTGTTATCGCACAAAATTGGAATACGCACAAGTTTTAAATTCAAATCAAGCAATTGTTGGTTAAGCCATAGGACTTGAGCACAACAACTACCGGCGGCAATGTATTCCGCCTCGGCTGTTGACAAAGCAACGAAAACCTGTTTCTTGCTGTGCCAACTCACCAAGGAATTTGCGAAAAGGTGACACGTGCCACTAGTACTTTTCCTATCCAGCTTGCACCCGGCAAAGTCGGAATCGGAGTAGCCAACTAAGGAACAAACACTACCTTTAGAATACCATAGCCCATACTTTGGAGTACCAGAGAGATATCGAAGTATGCGTTTAACTGCCTTTAAGTGGGATTCCTTGGGATGTGTCTGATACCTCGCACACATCCATACACTGAACATAATATCGGGACGTGATGCGGTAAGATAGAGAAGGGATCCTATCATACCTCTATACCTTTTTACCTCTACGTCTTTACCATTCTCGTCATGATCAAGGTTCGCACTAGTCGGCATTGGAGTATCTATTGCTTTGCAGTTTAGCATATCGAAACGTTTTAGAAGCTCAAGACAATATTTCGTTTGACTCACGAATGTGCCCTCTTCGAGTTGTTTGATTTGCAATCCGAGGAAATAGTTGAGCTCCCCCATCATGCTCATTTCAAACTCCCCCTGCATCAAACTAGAAAACTCCTTGACCAAGGTCATGTTAGTAGACCCAAAAATGATATCGTCAACGTAAATTTGTACCAAAATTAAATGTTTTCCTTGACGTTTAATGAAGAGAGTCGTGTCAACCTTTCCTCTTAAATACCCTTGATCAAGTAAAAATTTGCTTAGACGTTCATACCAAGCCCTAGGGGCTTGTTTAAGTCCGTACAAAGCTCGTTTAAGTTTATAGACATGATCAGGATATTTGTGGGATTCAAAACCCGGAGGTTGGGCTACATAAACCTCTTCATTTATGTATCCATTAAGGAACGCACTTTTAACATCCATTTGAAATAATTTGAAGTTCTTTGTGCAAGCATAGGCAAGTAGAAGGCGTATAGCCTCGAGTCGGGCAACCAGCGCATAAGTTCCCTCATAGTCGATTCCTTCCTCTTGGTTATAGCCTTGCGCTACAAGCCTTGCTTTGTTACACGTTATTACTCCATTTTCATCAAGTTTATTCCTAAACACCCATCGGGTGCCGATTACTCGATGATCTCGCGGAGGGGGGACAAGGTCCCAAACCTCATTTCTCCTGAATTAATTTAGTTCATCTTGCATTGATAGAAACCAATGCTCATCGAGTAACGCCTCCTTAGCGTTTTTAGGTTCAACTTGTGACACAAAAGCAGAGTAATAGTAAAAATTACTAAGTTTAGAGCGAGTAGTTACTCCCTTAGAGATATCACCGAGAATGTTGTCAATTGGATGGTCTTTTGATGACTTCCAAGCTGGAGGAAGTTCATCTTTATCAGCATGATGATTATCCTCACTTTTCACTGGTTGGTGATCCTTTTCCTCCTCAATACGCGTTGCTTCAGGCTGATCAATTCCCTTATCAGTGTCTTTGAGTATGTCTTCAGTAGGTACACATGCACCATGAAAAGAACTACCTTCTCCGACATTTCTCGGATAAGACTCATCAAAGGTAACATGAACTGACTCTTCAACTACACATAACCTCTTATTATAAATTCTATACGCTTTACTTGACTGAGAGTATCCAAAAAAAATACCCTCGTCGGCCTTGGCATCAAACTTACCAAGAGTCTCTTTTCCATTGTTTAACACAAAGCATTTGCAACCAAATACATGAAGGTGAGAGATGTTTGGCTTACGCCCTTTTAAGAGCTCATACGGTGTCTTGTTTAGAATAGGTCGGATGAGCACCCTATTCAAAACATAACAAGCCGTACTTATGGCGTCGGCCCAAAAGTATTTTGGTAATCCACTATCACTGATCATAGTCCTTCCAAGTTCCTCCAAAACTCTATTTTTACGTTCCACTACCCCATTTTGTTGAGGGGTACGTGGTGCGGAAAAATTATGATCAATTCCGTTGGAATCACAAAATGCTTCAAACAAATGATTTTCAAACTCACCCCCATGGTCACTTCTAATTAACCCAATGTTTGTGTTTAACTTGTTTTGAGATAACTTAGCAAATCGTTCAAAGGCCGAAAAGGTATCACTCTTATTTGCTAGGAATATAGTCCAGCAAAACCTAGAAAAGTCATCGACTATTACAAAACCATAATAGTTACCACCTATGATTTTAACCCTAGATGGTCCAAAAAGGTCCATATGAAGGAGCTCAAGGGGTCTCATAGTTGAAATGATGCTTTTAGATTTAAATGAGATCCTTGTTTGCTTCCCCATTTGGCACGCATCACATAGATGATCCTTTGTGAATTTGATTTTGGGCAAACCGATGACTGGGTCTTTTGAGACTATTTTGTTGAGCAAATCAAAGTTGATGTGAGCCAACCGTCTATGCCACAACCATGAATCTTCATTCAAAGTGACTAGACATTTGTCTCCATTCAACGATACTTCATCTAAGTCTAGCATATAGACGTTGTTCACCCTCAAGCTCTCAAACACATTCTTTTTGTCACTATCTTCAACTATGCAACAATCCTTTGAAAAAGGTACTTTATAATTCTTGTCTCATAGTTGACTAATGCTTAAAAGGTTGTGTCTAAGGCCTTCCACAAGAAGTACATCAGAGATAGTAATAGATGAGGGGTTACCTACCCTACCTTTACCAAGTATTTGTCCCTTGTTGTTATCTCTGTAGGTGACAAACCCCTTTTTCTTCGCCACAAAGTCGATAAAAAGAGATATGTCTCCGGTCATATGTCTCGAGCAGCCACTATCCAGAACCCATCTTCTTTCGGTGATCTCAAGACTTTGTACCTACAAAAACAATCAAGGGAGAGTAGGTACCTAATTCTCATTGGGTCCTTTAAGGTGAGTGAAACCAAGACCGCACTTGGGCAACCATTGGTAGATGCCTTTAGGAACAAGAAACCTCCTGAAGCGACATTTTGCAATAGTATGACCAGGCTTACAACAGTAAAGACAATTATGGTTCATTTGGAATTTACCTTTGCTATCACTATCTCGAATCACATAGGTATACTTTTGATATGGGTTATTCATGCTCTCACGAAAATGTGCTCGATCGATAGCAAACATAACTTTTGGCTTAAGAGCCTTGTCCAATTTGGCCTTGAGGGTTCTCACCTCTCGTTGCCAAATGTGACAAGTATCACAACCCCAATTGAACCAAGAGGTAGGGTCCTCTTCAACCTTGGCTTTTGATGTGTCCACTATAGAGTTTTTGAGGGCTTCCAATTCCTTTTCCGGAATCGGAAACCTTCTTCTCCAAATACGTGAAAATCTTTTTATTTTAGGCTAAACGTTGAAATGCTTCCTTAGCCTCATAGTGTAACATGTCAAAAGCCTTTTGTAACTCTAAATGTGACATAGTATTAGCATGATCATATTTAGAATGCTTTACCTCTTTTGCTTTGTTGTGGCGTGCCATAAGACAAAAGTTAACGGATTCACTTTCGTCACTTGAGGAATCATCTTTCTCCGACTCACTATCGCTTTCCCATGCGATGTATGCTCGTCGAGACTTGTTGGACTTTTTGTTTGAGCGACTCTTGTCATTATCCTTATCTTTGTCTTTCTTTAGGGACGGACAATTCAGCTTGTAGTGCCCGGATTTTCCAAAGTTGTAGCACGCCCCTTTTACCTTGCCATTTTTATTTCCTTCGCTTCTAGATTGCTTCCTAAACTTGACTAGATTTCTATCCGAGTGTTGAATATCGTTCTTACGAACATATCTATTGTACCTCTTCACAAATAAGCCCATATCACCACCGGATTCTTCATCTTTGTCATTATTGGCTTCATCATCACTTAGCTCTTGATGTGTGGACTTTGAACAAGAAGCCTTAAGAGCTATCGACTTCTTCTCCGTATCTTTTACCTTTTCTTTCTTGACACTCTTTTCATGTTTATTCAAGCTAATGAGCACTTGCTCGTGCTCATCGAGTTTACCAAAGAGTGTTGTGAGGTCTAGTGTAGCAAGATCGTTGGCCTCCTTGATAGCGGTGACCTTCGGTTGCCATTCCCTGTTAAGACACCTCAGAATTTTGTTAGTAGCAACCTCATTTGGAATTGGTTTACCAAGAACATGCAAGTGTTGATAATATGAGTAAATCTTTTTTGCATATCCGTAATGGTTTCCCCTTGCTTCATGTAAAACAAATCAAACTCTTGCGTTAGTGTATTAATACGAGCCATCTTAACATCATTAGTGCCTTCGTGAGCTACTTGTAAAGCATCCCACATGGCTTTGGCCGTTTCACAATGGGAGACTCGATAATACTCGTCAACTCCCAAGGAGGAGATGATCATATTACGAGCCTTCCAATCACAACTGTACTTTTTCTCGTCCTCCTCACTTCATTGGTCTTCGGGTTTATGAACGACAATGCCTTCCGCATTTGTCATAGTAATTTGCATTGGACCGTTTAAAATAACGTCCCAAACCTTCCGATCTATGGAATTAATATGAATGCGCATACAATCCTTCCAGTAGCTGTAATTCTCGCCTGTAAAAACTGGAGCTCTATTATAAGCCCCTTTAGGTTCGTTCGCCATGATCCAAGAAGTTTTACCGAAGCACCATAATTAACCGGAGCTCGTGATACCACTTGTTAGACGATGGCTATGGATCTAGAAGGGGGGTTGAATAGATCCCTTGAGTTTTACACGCAAATGGTTACCAAAAATTTAGTTTTAAAAATGTTTAACGGAAGCAACCATTGGATAGAACGTCTACAACGATCCTTCTACTAAAAGGATCAGATATGCACGAATATATCGAGAATGAGTATGGAAGAGAAAAATTCAGTTTGATTACTACACTTAAAAATGCAGTCAATAAAATATCACTTGCTTGATGTTTAATCTAAACCAATGAGGTAAAATGATAAGCAACTAAAAGCAATGTGTTCGATTTTTGCTTTGAAACAAATTATCAAACACCTAGTGTACTTAAAACACACTAAGTGCAGAATTTATATGCAATGTAATATAGAGCTGCTCCAAGATACAATTCAAGGAATTGTATCGATTTAACAAATAGTTTCTCAACTCGAAATTACACTACGACAGAAATAACAGAGTTTTAAAATGAATAACACAATGAAATTTTGGTGACATTCAGCGAACGGTCGACCTATACAGATGGTATAGTTAACCTGAGCAATGCTGCATGCTCACTAAGCAAAACTGCATGTTATGCATCGACCGAACCAAGCTATGAGTCGACTCATAGCTCCCAGTTTTGGACAAACACAAATGCAGAAAGTGTGAGTCGACCGGAGGGTCGACGCGAGCATTCCCGCGGGTTGTACTAACATATGCTATATGTTTAGGTCGACCTATACAGGGTTGTGAGTCGACTCACACCCTTGGAACATGCAAAACTCACATTTTTTACTTTCCTAAAAGAGTTAAACCATATCTAATGAACCTAGACTATTACTAAACATGATCAAACACTCTTAGACCACTTAATGAGCATTTCATATGACATTTTTCACGTGAATCTCTATATTTTAATCATGATAGTTTTGACATCATTAAAATCAAGTACATAGAGAGAATCTTCCCTCACAAACAAAAATTTAATGTTCGTGCCTATCTAAACGTCCACCGGTTCCACATGTCAGGGCTCTTGCGCGGTGTCTTTGTCTACCATGATTTTGTTGAGGTGTCTCTGGCCTTTGCGTGTTGACCTGCGGAAGAGGTATCTGTTGAGATGGTCCCGACGTATTAGACAAATTTTGAAGCATCTGTCCCCAATAGCCGGGGGGAGGGGGATGTTGCCAATGGCGCTTCCGTAATCCAGATGCATGCCCATGTTTTCGTAGTTTGTAAGGGGGGTTGGGTTGGTTGTAGACGATATGGTTGGCCAAAATATTGCATTGAAGGGTGTTGGTACCGATCCAGTGGTTGATGTGGGGTTTGGTAGTCAAATAGTGGGCGGGTGGGTTTGTTGGTTGTAGGACAATTGTGTTTGTTGGTTGTAGGACGAGGGGGTGTTCATTTGCATGGGGGCTATGGTGGGTTGGGGTGGGTTCGAAAGAGTTGTCAGGGCTATAAGCATTAGTGGGGTCGGTGTAGGTGGACTGGCGGTATGGGTGAGGCTCTTTTTGCTGTGACTGTGTTAGTGGCATAATAGGGTTGCGGCTTTGGAAGATTGATTCGGTTGGTATACCTTGTTGTTGGGTATAATAAGGTGTATGATATTGGACATGTGGCTGGGCACGTGGCTGTGAGGAAGAGGCACGTTGGTGCGGATCAATTAGATACGTCGGCTGAGAGAGGAATTGTTGGGGTGCTGTAACAGACCTAAACCATGTCATATATTGTTGAACTGGTATAGGATCTTCCATAACAGGGTCAGATAAGATGTGCTGGTGTCGATTCTCCCAATGTTGACACATCTCTGTTGCAAAGTTCATCCAGTGACCCACAACCCACTGTGTGTCCACTCTATATAGATGCCACTCTCCCAAACGTGTCGGAGCGACCGAAATATCCTGATGCATTCTGAACTGCAGTTTTACCCAATCGCTTTGATGCATCTCCGCAGTGGTGAACCGAATGATGGGTGTCTTTAATGTCCACACTTCAGCATCATTCGTGTTAGGCTGGTGGTCGAGACCTTCGTACGGCCTCCAGACAAACTACAAGAAGAAAATAATGTTTAATTAGAAATTCGGCGGTGTTTCAATTTATGAGACAAAATTATGGTATTTCAAGAAAAAATTACATCGTCTGGGCCAATGTGATCTCTTAGGTTTCGGTAGATGCTTATTGCACTCGTGGGATTTTGATGATAAGTCATTCCCTGAACTGACCACCTAAAAAACGTGACACAAATAAGTTAGTTACAAATAAACATCTCATTAAACGACATAAGTTCGAGTAGTAAAATTGAGCATACTTGTTTCCATAGGGAAAACTAAATGGATTCCGGTTAACAGGAGCTAGTGTTATCATTCTGGACCAACCCCACGCTTGAAGGAGATAAGCGCAGCCATAAAAAGTACAAGTGTCTTTTTTGAAGTTTTACAGAGGGAACTATAGAGATGGGACATGACAGCTGAACCCCAACTATATTCGCGCACTTTGTACGGAAAATATAAGGGCACGCTACTGATGGCCATGGCACAGGATGGCAACAACAACATTTTCCCTATCGCCTTCACTCTAGTTGAAGGGGAGACTGCTGGAGGTTGGAGCTTTTTCCTAAAAAATCTCCGACAATACGTTGCTCCCCAACCTAACTTATGTTTGATCTCTGATAGACACCCCTCAATCGAGAGTGCTTACAATAATCTTGATAACGGTTTGTAGGATTCTCCCTCAAGCCATGTGTATTGCATTAGACACATCGGTCAAAATTTCATGCGGGAGTTCAAGGACAAAGGGATAAAGAAGATGGTTACTAATGCGGGCTATGCACTAACAGAGCCTACCTTCAGATACTACCGTGACAAGATTAGTCTGACAAATGTAAATGCATTGAGATGGATTGATAATATTCAACGGGAGAAGTGGACAAGGGCATACGACAATGGGCAGCGATAGGACCACATGACAACAAACCTCGTTGAATCTATGAACTCTGTATTCAAGGGCGTCCGAAACCTACCGATAACCGCTTTGGTGAGGTCAACATATTTTAGCCTCGTTGCACTCTTTGATACCAGACGTGCAAAGTGGGGTTCGGTCTTGCAATCTGGGCAGCTGTTTAGTGATAGTTCAATGACATTCATGAAGGACGAAGCTGCAAAGGCCAACACACAGGTGGTCATGGTCTTTGACTGTACTAAAGGTCACTTCAGTGTTGCAGGGTCTATTGATCACAATGAAGGAAGGCCTAGGGGATGTTACCGAGTAGAACTGGATAGGAGTTGGTGTGACTGTGGAAAGTTTCAGGCATTTCGTATGGCTTGCTCCCATGTAATAGCAGCATGTTCCAAGGCCCGGCTGGACCCAACCAACTATCTCTCTGTTCTTCACCAAGTCATTACTCTATGCAATGTCTACGATACTAGCTTTCAAGTGGTAGCAAAGGAGGACTACTGGCCTCCATACAAAGGCAAAATTGTGTGGCATAATGATTTGATGCGAAGAATTAAAAAGGGTCGCCCTAACAACACCCGTATTTGAAAGGAGATGGATGCAACAGACAAAATGGTGAGGTTATGTGGTTTGTACCGCCAGCCAGGCCACAATCGTACCAAGTGTCCCAATGTGGGCTCTATCACAACATCATAGTTTCAACTGTAAACTTGTCTATTTATAACAACAACAAATTTTATTTCATTGATGGCATACCTAAGCGATTACAATGACATAACATAACAGAACATAACTTAATAGCTAAACATTAACAAATAACAACGACATAACCTAATATCAAATCAGAAAATAACAATAACATACCGAAAATAAATAACCCAACGCATCAACTAATCTAGGAAATTACAACCATCAAGTTAATTTTCTTTGGACTAATCATCATCATAAGGACACCAGGATCATTTTGCACTTTTCTCCAAGTTCGAGTGACTCCATTTGGACCAGACTCCTTAACCTGCCTCTCAATCTTCCTGATCTTTTCACCTGCCTCAAATTCTCCTTCTAGCCAGCGATACAGTTCCCTATGCAAATGCTCCAACGTCTGCGTGTTCCAGAGTATCATCTTCATTGGAGGCTTTGTTGCTGAGAATACAACTAGGGCATTTCTCTTCATTAGTGGAAATATTGGAAACGGTTCCTCCGGTGCTGTTGATGATGAAGATGGACGGTGATTTAACCACTCAGACAAGGTGGGAGAGGAGAGATTAGGATATTGGTGAGAAAATGGAGGAAATTAGGGTTTTGGTGAGAAGTGTGGTGTAATAACAAATGAGGATGAACCCTTATTTATAGGCACATGATACCCTTGAAAAAAATAAAATTCATTATAAATTAAAATCAAAACATTTAAAACGTTTAAAAAACGCCGGGGGGGGGGGGGGGGGGGGCTTGAACTGAGGCGCCATACCATATGGCTTTTAGGATTTTTTTGAAATTTTTTTGCCTGAGGCGCCATATGATATGGCGCCACCAGGTTTATGGTTTTTGAAAAATAAGCCATTTTGGTAATTCATTTGAATGTTATGTTAATTTGAGATTTTTTTTTGAATAAAATGGTTATTATAAAAAAAAATTCTTTTGAAAAGAGAGAAAGAGATAATAAAGAAGTTGAAAAGAGTATTGATTGTAACAAGACAAATACATGAGAAATAGGAAAAAAGAAAAGTAGAATGATTGGACTAATTGACAAAATTAATACTTTTAAAAGAAAAAGCAAGAAATAAATTGTTTAAAATATTAATCAATTAATTTAATTATTTTTATATTAATTATATTATTTAACTAATTTACTACATTTTATTAATTAATAATTTACCTCAGTAATAGTAAATTGGTTTTTATTTTTTTTGTTTTAAAATAATATTTGTCAATTTTTTTATTATTTAAAATTTCCAATTTATACTTTATTATTTAGCCAAAAAAATATATATTATTATAAAACATACATGTGAACAGACTCCAACTACATCATGCATAACCTCTGTTGAACCAAGAAGCTATCCTTGTCGACACCAGAGTTCTATCCAAAAATACGAAAAATCTCCACTTTGGAACAAACTATACACCAACAAGGGAACAAAGTAGCTTTCATCATACAACTCTATCAACTGCATACAATGGAAGAACTTGCAACTTGGCAATGTCTTGGTGATCATATCAGTAACATTGTCATCAGTCAAAACCTTCATCACTTGGACTTCTCCATGCTCAATTATCTCTCTGACGAAGTACAACCTCACATTGATGTGCTTGGTTCGCTCATGATAGACTGAGTTCTTCGACAGGTGTATTGCATATTGACTATCACATTTAACAGTGATAATTCGACCTTAAAGTTTCTGATCCTTAGATAAACCTTCAAGCCACAATGCTTCTTTTACAACTTCAGTGATGGCGTATATTCCACGTTAGTGGTTGATAAGACAACAATCTTCTGAAGTGTTATTTTCCAACTGATTGTTATGCCTTCGATTTCAACTTTTCTATCATCACCATAGGCTCCACCATAAATCAGGACTCTACTCAGAGACTATTTGATGTACCTCAGAATTCACTTTAACGCTTTTCAGTGTGTCTTCCCAAGATTAGCCATATACCTGCTTACAAGGCTCACTTCGTATGCTATGTCTAGCCTTGTATATACCATAACATACATCAAAGAACCTACTATACTAGCATATGGAATGCTATTCATATAGGCTCTTTCGACTTCAGTATTAGGACTTTGAGTCATACTCAGCTTGAACTGAGGATTAGTCGGTGTTAGAACAGGCTTTGAATTCGACATACCAAACTTGTCGAGAATCTTTTTTAGGTATGTCTCTTGAGATAAGCATAATCTTGACTTCTTTCTATCTCTCCGGATGTCATTCCCAAGAATCTTGGAGGCAGCTCTCAAATCTTAATGTCGAACTCCTTATCGAGTTCAGCCTTCACCTTCATAACATTTTAGAGGATATTGCTTTCTATGAGGGTGTCATCCATAGTAATTAACAAAATAAGAAGTGAATTTCCATGTCGAAATCTGAAGTAAGCATAGTGGTCGAACTGGCTCCTAGTGAAACCTATTTGTGTCATGAACTTGTCGAATCTTCTATTCCATTATCGAGGAGATTGTTTCATGCCATACAAATACCTATTCAGCTTGCACACATAATATTCCTTTCCTTTTTTTGCATACCCTTCAGGTTTTTTCATCAAGACTGTTTCATCTAGATCACCATGCAAGAAGATTGTCTTCACATCCATCTGTTCGAGTTCTAGGTCGAACTTCGCCACCATAGCAAGTAGCATTCAAATGGATCTATGATTTACAACAGGTGAGAACATATCATTGAAGTCGACGCCCTCTTTCTGAGTGAACCCCCTTAGAAACCAACATTGCCTTAAATCGCTTCGACATCACTCCTTTGATTCCTTCCTTAACCTTAAGAATCCACTTACAGCTGACTAATCTGGCCCCTGCAAGTTTCTCGATCAGCTCCCAAGTGTTATTATCTTGAAGAGATTTCATCTCATCATTGATGTCTTTCAGCCATTCAGTCTTACCTCGACTCCTCATAACTTCCTTATAGTCTCTAGGTTCTTCATCCAGAACCTCACTTGTAGTGATTAAGGATAATGCTATGAGATATGTATAACAAAGTCTCTGAGGTGGCTTGATGACTCTTCTCTATCTGTCTCTTTCCAGCAGGTAGTCATTATTCGTCTCCTCATCTTCATCGGCAACTTGTGCATCTTCTTCGACTTCATCTGGGTTATACAATTCAACATCACTATGCTCCACCTCAATATGAATCTCTTCCTATGCTAGATCTTCTCCAGATATCTTTGTACTTTCGACCAACGTCATCAGTTTTCTTGAAAGCCATCTCATCTTCATTGAAAACTACACCTCGACTTGTGATACACCTCCTGTAACCTGACTCTAGGCACCATATCCTATAAGCTTTGACTCTTTCAGGGTATCCAAGGAACATACATCTCAGAGCTCTAGGTTCGCCTTGTCTTGCTCGATGTGAGCATATGCTACCAACCTAATACTCTAAGTTTGTCAAAGTCTGGTGGATGACCTGACCAAACTTCTTCGAGTGTCTTCATCCCCGAGGAAGTTGAAGGACACCTATTTATCAGGTATGCTGTAATCGCAACAACCTCGGTCCAGAACATCTTTTTCAATCCTGCGGTAACCATCATGCATCTAACTTTTTCCAGAATGGTTCGATTAAATCTTTCATCCAAACCATTTTATTGGTGAGTATGCAGTAGTTTTGTGCCTTGCAATACCAGTCTTAGCACAATAGCTCTCGAAAGCCTCATTGCAAAATTCAAGACCATTGTCGGTCCTCAACCTTTTGACCTTCCTGCCAGTTTGGTTTTCGACCAGAGTCTTCCAACTTTTGAAATTTTCAAAAGTTTCATCCTTAGTCTTCTGGATGAATACCCCTAAATTCCAAGAATAATCATAAACTATGGATAGGAAATACTTTGCACATGAGTGTGAAGGATTCTTTGCAGGCCCCAAAAGATCAGTATGAATGTAATCAAGGGATCCATGTGTTTTTTGCTTACCTTTGTTAAACTTCACCTACATGATTTACCAAATACACAAGGTTCACAAAACTCCAGTTTTTCGACATTGTCACTACACAATAGATTTTGTTTTGACAATTCGACCAGGCCTCTTTCACTGACATGGCCAAGTCTCTTGTGCCATAGTTCATCTTCGACACAAGTTTTGTGGATGCCACATCTGCTGAACATCTTAGTACCTCAGCCTCAAGGGTATACAAGTCTTGTTTCTTCACGCCTCTTGTAACACCCCAAAATAATTATAATATTTATTTAATTGATTTATTAAGATTATTCGGTGTTTCAGTGAGTTTTGACAAAATATTGTGACGCACAGTGATTTGTGTTGCGTTGTGGGGTATTTTTGAGTTAAGGGAATATTGAGGACATTTGTAGAAATTAAGTGATTATCAGAATTATTTTAGTAGTAATGATAATAGAATAATGTGAATAACATTATTTAAATTATTATTATTATTAATTAAAATAAAGGGGGAGAAACAATAAGGGTAAGATGGTAACATTAAGGGGAATAAGTGAGGGTAAAGTGGGAAAATAATAATTGGGGTCCAAGGGGGTAAGAATGACAAAAAGGAAAAGAGGGAATTAGGGAAGTTATTTTGTACGACCGTGAAAGTGAAGAGAACGGAGAAAAGAGAGGTAGAGCTCAGAGAATCGAGGGAATCAACCATAGAACGCTAAGAAGAAGTCAATTTTTGAGAAATTCGAGGTATGAGGGGTAATCTGGGTTATTATATTTGATGTTGGTTTAAGGTCGACGTAGGTTTTGTGTGCTGTGTGTAATTTAATGAAACTATGACGAATTTTATGATGAATTTTTGTGAATTTGTATGTATATGATGTCTGCTATGAATTTCGTGTTGAACGCTGTCATTGATGTTGAATTCGTATGAGTTTTTCTGTCGCTGTGATGGACATAAACAAAATCTGAAATTGTGGGTTTAGGATTAACGAAAAACTAGATTCTAATGGTAGGAAATCGATGAAAAACAATAAAGTAGATTAGAACAGTGAATCTGTAACAAGTCGAAGTAGTTTTGGATCTGATCTAGAAGTTTGAAGGTGCTGTAATGGGGGAATTTTTGTTCTGGTGAAAAAATCTGAGTTTTTGTGTGCGTCTGGCCATACGCGTAAGGGAGAGAGCCTTACGCGTATGAGGGGGACTTCCCAGGGTAATACGCGTATAATACGCACTTGTCCCCAGAGCCAGCACGACCCTATGCTCATACGCGTAAGATGGAGTGGACATACGCGTATGGGAGGACCATTACGCGTAGGGGAAAGCTTGTGGAAAGGGCCATACGGGTATGTACTAGCCATTATGCGTATGAGGAAGTTGAAGGGGCTTAGAGAGGATAATCCTCTTTGGTCATACGCGTAAGACCCAGGTTGATACCCGTATGAATGGCCTGGGCAGATGGTCCTATGTGTATGGTACGCAGGCCATAGGGCGAGGGAATAGGGCCATACACGTATGGGGCATGGCCATACGCGTATGGGCAGCGCTGTTGTCAAAATTATCTATTCTTGCGATTTCTCTCTCGATTTCGCGTGTGATGCAACTTTGCTTGAACCGTAAGACTAGTATGATGTAATTGAACATAAGGAAACTAGTGACGATACTAAACGGGGGTAAATTAAGGTATTTGTGTGGTGAAGATTATAATATGACGGATTGTGACGTATTGTGATGAAATTATGTCGAATGTGATGGATGTATATTATGATTGCTTGATGAATACTCATGAATGATGATGCAATTTTGATGATTCTAAGATGATGATTATTATAACGTTTTGCATCATGCATTCATGGCATATTTAGGACTCTGGTCCAGTGGTGGCTTTAATCCCATTGTGTGGATTGAAGTGTTAGTGACGTGCTCATGTTCTTGTGTAGAATTGATCCTATTGGTGGGGATCTTTGGAGGGTGATGGCCCAGTGTCCATCTTTATGAAGAATTGGTACCACATGCATGAGTCTATGTCGTTGCATTCCATACTATGTGACATTTGCATAATTATTGAGTAATTGACGTGTTGATGATGTTGTGAATTGATTGGTGTTTTGTGGTGACTGTGACTTTATAGTATGATGACGTTGTGAATGAGTTTATGATAATATATGTAACTACTATATCTTTTTCCTTGTATCTTATATAATGATTTGTGATTACTCACCCTGCCTGTTTGAATGTTGCCTCCACGTGGGTAACATGCAGGTGATCAGGATTAGCTCTCTTGGTGCACGAAGGTTTAGCTTTGGAGTATTTTAGTTATTTCCGTCGATTAGAGGGTCTTGCTCTGATATGTAACATCTGGTCGGGATGTTTGAGTCGAACGAGTGTGTTCTGTTGCTTGTTGACATTTATGATGTTATGAGTCTCTTATTTTGAGACAGGTTTTGAATTATAAATTATATTGAGTTCTGATTTTTCTGCTGCGTAATATTGATTGAATTTATGATGATATAACCCGCGTTACATATCAGGCTGTTATTTTGACGTCTATGATGAAATGTGGCACCCTTGTGGTGGTGTACTCTGATATGTTTTCTTATAATTATCGTGAATATTCCTTACGGTAGAAAGGGTGTCACATTAGTGGTATCAGAGCAGGTCGGTCTGTCCGGCCAGGTTTTTGCATGATGTCAGTTTCCTGTCAGTCGATGAGTGTGTGTACACTATCGATGATTTGTTTCTTTTAACGTTGTTGGTGGTGTGAAGGATGGCTGGAAGAAATGACCGTGCTATCGTTGATGCATTAGAATCGCTTGCTCAGGCGATGGCTCAGAACAATCAGAATGGTGGAGCCCCTCATGAGTTTCGTGCTTTGGGGAAGTTCTAGAGAAACAATCTATTGACTTTTGTGGGCACTTATGATCCAAAGAGTGCGCAGAAGTGGCTCAAAGTGATTAAGAAGATTTTCCGAGTGATGGGGTGTACTGACGCTCAACAAGTTCAGTTTGGAACTCACATGCTGCCAGAAGAGGGTAAGGATTGGTGGGATAACACCCGTCAGAGACCGAAAGACGTTGGTGTAGCGTGATTTTCGTGACCGCCCACATCCGCCTGCGAATGGGATTGGGTGCTACTTTCTGATTTCTTATTTATACTATGAAGCTGGAAAGGAAAGGGAAGTTATCTCAAACTAACCTTGCACGCAAATGTTTTCTTTAACAAATGCTAAGAGATTGGGGAGTTCGGGGTCAGGTTATACAATGGGGAGTTGTCAATTACCCATCTTATACATGGTTATCCATGGGTTATTAGCAATTTTCCTTACAGCTTTCTACTTACTGGTGTTTATCTGTTTTAAATGGGAAAGTTTCTCCTTTGGGAATGTTGAGAGATGTTGAAAAGATATTTTTGTAGTTTTTGGGTTTTTTGATGTTTTTGGTAAGGTACTGGACCTAAGGTTTTTTTGTTTAGTGTGCTCGCTAAGATTTCGCAATCTTATGCCTACGTATTCCCGTAATGATAACAGGGAAATCAGAGCAATCGTAGTTCCTCCTATTCTAAGGGAGGAAAAAGATGTTTTGGTGTCTTGTTCAAAGCCCAAGACAGAGGCTAAAAGGGTGTTTGTGGGAATTGATTTGAAAGAGTGAAAAAGATTAAAGATTGAGATATAAATATCCGGAAAAAATATTGGATGAAAATAGAAGGAATATCTGGGAAAGCGTCGAATGAAAAGGAAAGGAATATCCGGAAAAGCATAAGATGTTAAGAAAGAAGAAATAATTTTTTCTGTGTTTTTAGGAAACTTGAGGGTTTCTGGAGATCCAAAAGGAGATGAGACTGTCCAAGTCCACTGGTAGGAGAAGGTTGATCCTTGTATGATGCCAAAGAGGAGGCTGATGTTTTAAGGGATGAGAATCAACCCTAAATTGGTTTGATGTTTTGGCTCTAGAAATACTGCTCTAGCAAAGGATGACTAGGTTCTATTCTTATACCTTTAAGAGGTTGTTGGGTCCTTGTACTAAGCCCAAGAGAAGGCATGAGAACTTCTAAGAAGCTGAAGGGTCCTTGTACAATGCCCAAGAGGAGGCGGGGATGCTTTTAGGAAGCCTGTGGGTCCCCAAACCAAGAGAAGTTCAATAAATGAAATTCACAGAGAAGAGATCATTCCAGGAAAGTTCGAGGGTTTGGAAGAAACTTAAAAGATGCCATTCACGAAGAAAAGATCACCTCAGGGGAGTAGAGTTTCTTTGACAATTTCTAAGGGTGACAGTTTGAGAAAAGGTTCACCGAGAATACTGCCTTTCTCTTTGTTCCATATTGTTTAACCCCAAGAGAAGGGAAGAATGTATTTGGAAATCCTATAGGGATCTAGTTTTGCTTGTATTTAAAGAGTGACCAACAGGGCTTTACCTAGTTCTAGACGTAGTTGCCGGGAAAACTCTAAATAACTATACTAGTATATATACAGTTGATATATGACAAGTATATTAAAAAGGTATGAAAGAAGACTAACCAAGCGCAGCTTCCCACAATACAGTTATGTATATGAAAGCAGATAAAAGTAAACGGATAAACACTTACCCGTTGTAGAGCTTCCATTCCGTTTTGTTAGTTGTTCAAGAAATTGAAGAAAGTTTTGATAACAAATAGGAATTTGAATTTAAATCACAAGGAAAGTTGTTTTGAAAAGAAACGATATGAATATCCGGGAAGACATCAGATTGAAAGAAAAGATTACAGATATGAATATCCGAGAAAACGTCGGATGAAAAGAGACGATGAAAAAAGGAAAAGGTTGCAGATATATGGGAAAACGTCAGATTGAAAGAGATAAAATAAATAAGAGTTTGAAAATACGAATATCCGGGAAAACATCGGATGTAAAGAGATAAAAATAAAAAGGTCGCTCGCTAAGACTTTGTAGTCTTATGCCTACGTATTCTCAAACTGGATTTTGAGAAATCAGAGCAGTCGTAGTTCGCCCTTATGGGGCACGAACTACAAAAAATAAAGTTTAAATCGCACGACGGCGAGAGGGAAAATTTAACCTAAAGTTATCATGCTTGGTTGAATATCCTAATGTCTATCTTATTTCGAACCTAATCAAAAATTAAGTTTGAACTAAGAGATCCTAAGGAAGCATGCATACGCGGCAAAACATTACGGAATAAATAAATACACAGCAAAGCATTATGATAGATAAAATATACACGGAAAAACATCGTGGTAACTGAATACATGGAAAAACATCATGTGATAAAATATATACACGGCAAAGCATCGAGAGATAAAAGCATATACACGGCAAAACATCGTGTGATAAAAACAGAGATAAAATACACGGCAAAACATCGTGGAATAAATGAATACACGACAAAACATCGTGTAAAATAAACAGAAACTTCATGGCAAAGCATCGTGGAATCAGAGATATACATACATGGAAAAACATCATGTGATAAAATATACACAGAAGAACATCGTGATATCATGGCAATTGAAAATATACACGGAAAAGCATTGTGTGAATAAAAACATGGATAATGAGTTCAAGAAAACTTACCTATTGGAGCAAGGTCCAATGCCTCTTCTCAAGCTTCCAGAAGCGAGATAATGATCCTCAAAGTATCATATAAGAACTCCTGCGTCAGGTAAAAGACAAAGCAGAGAAAACCAGAGATCATAGAGAAATTCCCTAAGTCTTATCAAGTGGTTAGAATCGAATTTGAACATTTAATTAATTATTTACAAAATTTTTACTTGAAAATAATCCTAAGAATAAATTACCAAATAATTGAATAAAACAATTTTAACAATTAAATGATTAATTACAAATTAATTAAATCAAATTTAATAACTTAGAAATTATTAACATATTTTAGAATATTTAATCAAGATTAACTAAACTAAAAAAATAAAGTTGTATTAAAAAGAAAAAATGGGCCACAAGAAGAATTATCAATTAATTTAAATATTAATATTTAATAAGATTAATTAATAATTTAATTAATCAATATTAAATAAAAATATCTAAATTAATTAATAATTAAACAATATTTACCTAATTAAAACTAGAAATAAGAATATTAAAAATAAATAATGATAGAGAGAAATATATGTGGGAGAGAATTGAGAAAACAATATGAAAAAATTGTTTTGGTGTGAGAATTATGTGAAGATGTTTATGCTATTTATAGGAAAAATTGCTTGGAGAACAAGATAACAAGCTTAAAAATTAAGCTAACTTAGTTTTTAAGCTAACTTAATTTTTAAGCTAACTTAAATATCTATATAATAGAATAATATAAAAACAAAATTGTATTAAAAACAAAAGTTTTTTTAGAACAAAATATATAAAAAACAAAAATTCATAAAAAACAAAATATATGAATTTTAAAAATATATATATATATATATATATATATATATATATATATATATATATATATATATATATATATATATATATATATATATATATATATACATATAAAAAATATTAAAAATATATAAAAAATATATAAAAAATAAAAAGACAAAAAAAAACAAATATATATATATATATATATATATATATATATATATATATATATAAAATATATATACATATAAAAAATATGAAAAATATATAAAAAATAAAAAGACAAAAAAAAACAAATATATATATATATATATATATATATATATATATATATATATATATATATATATATATATATATATATATATATATATATATAAAAAATACGGAAACTTATATATATTATTATTATTATAGTATTATTTATTTTTTTATTATTTTTATTTTCATTTTTATTTTATAAATGTAAAAATAAAATAAAAATGAGAAATCAATTAAATCGTGCGAAAGATAGATGAATAATGAACATTTGTAAATTTAATTGAAAAACACGTCCGTTCATCGATTTTTCGCATAATTAACCAAAAAAGACAGAAATTTCAACATATATATTTCGACTGAAAATTCAAACAATATGCATGACAGAAAAAGATGATATGATATGCAGATGACACGAAGTGAAAACACAATTGGGTTTTGACAATTGGTGGTCAAAATTTGGGGTATGGCAGATGCCCCTATTTAATCTTCTTAGACCTGAAGGTATGAATAGCAAAGAGTTTTTAGACATTCGAGGTATAAGAGGATTAAATATCAGAGTGCGTAGAATTTTGGCCGTGAATACAGATGAAATGATAGGTGATGAATGGAATTTTGAACACTGTGGGGAATGATGCCACTGGAGACAGACCAACAAAATTTTCTTGGGATATAAGATATTGTGGAAATTTGCCGATGCGATAAAGGGTATTCAGGAGTATTTGGAAAAAGAGGGATAAACCCTGGAATAAAGATACAGACATCCGAAAAAACATCAGATGCGAAAGAAGTAACACACTCTGGAAAACATATCTGCAACATCTAGAAAAGCATTAGATGTATTAAAAATAACTTTGAGGGTAAATCTGAAACATTTAGAAAAGCGTTAAATGTACAGAAAAAAAATTTAGAAGACCGGCAGAATGATGGACATATCCGGAAAAGCATCAGATAAGCACATCAGAACAAAAGTTACATCTGAAAAAATAGCAGATGAGTAAAAGTCATATCCGGGAGAGCATCAGATAGACATTAAAGGAGTTTCTGGAAGAGCATCAGAATAAAAGAGACATATCCGGAAGAGCATCGGATGAACACAAAGAAAGTTCTGGAAAAACATCAAACGGGTTTTGGAAAAACTTCAAAACCAACAGATACATCCGGAAGAACATTGGTTATACACAAAGAAACGTTCTGGAAAAGCATCAGAATAGATAGACATATCCGGAAGAACATCGGATAGACATAGCGAAAAGTTCTGGGAAAGCATCAGAACAGATAGACATAACCGGAAGAACATCAAATAAAAACAAAGTTATATCTGGAAGAACATCAGATAAAACATAAAAGTATAGGTGCTAGATAAGTTGGACTTTGTAGAAAGGTAAGATGTTGATAATAACATGACCACTGATGAATGCAAATGAGGATTAAAACACTCTTGAATGCATAGTATACGAAAATGTTATGGTGTATGTATGTAATGCAAATGAAAATGCTAACAACAAGTTTATACTCTTTTGGGGAGTGAAAACCAACAAGTTTATACTCTTTTGGAGAGTGACAGACAAGACTGATTCCTCAACACGGAGATCACCGCCATTGCTTAGGGACTGAAAATACGATTTGTTAAACACATTTTTGTCACACTGATAAACTGTATCAAGTTTATAATCCTTGGAGGGAGGTTGGATAGCTTTCTTATGGATTTTTCCAAATAAATTGCCCCAGACTTACAGACTGTTGTAAATGAACTGATTATTGCTTCATCTTGAATGATAATGACTGTATGTTGTATACTAGGAAGGCTTGCCCCAGTAATGAGTCTTGAAATTTTTCTGAATAAACCAATTCTGAGAAGGACTTGCACTGAACAAATCTTGAACTGATTCTTAACAGGCTCTGGAAAGAACTTGCCCCTGATAGGATCACTAACCAAGTTTCTAAACTGTTTTGAAAATTCCTTGAGAGGAAAGCTAGTTTGCAATAAAAAATGTTTATTTATACATGGCAAATTTAATGTAAAGTTCATGCAAATTTTTTGAAAACAAAATCATTGTTTAGAAAAAAGGTACAGTAATATGGATTACTGGTTAGAAACACGGTGGTTTAAAATATTTTGAATGAAAAGTAAAACAGAGGTATGATACTAAAACAAATGATTTGCAAAAAATGATTTTGGAGTCAATTTACGCCACCTTGCTGTAGTATGCTCTCAAAATAACCTTACTTCAATTAGGTCTTTTGAGCGTTATAACGTGGCCTGGTTCACGGTTTATGAAAGAAAGATAAAGGCTCAAAATTTGTTTGTGCCCACCCCAACTTCGTGTTGTTCTCCATTCCTAAACTCAGTTAAACTCAGACTGTGCATTCAGGTTCCAAAATGTTTCAGAATTGTACTGATGATAGTGATGACGATGGTCCAGAAGTATTGAGATGGTAGCCACTGCGTCTTTGTAACATTTAGTTGTTTTTCATCTTTGTGGACCCTTTTTTAAAGATCGAGTATTTACGGACCTCCTATCTGTATTATCCCTAACTTTTGCTTGAACTATTTCTTTTGAAATTTATAGTCAGCGGGACGCCCTAGTTTTTGCCTAAGCTTTTTAACTTAGCGGGCTTTTTTTATTTTTGATTCTTCTTAGAAAGAAAGTGAATGCAAGATTTGATGATTACGACGGACCATCACGGGTTTTTGATTTGAAAGACGTTTTCAGCATCTACTTGTTGTATGTAAACTTTTTGAACTTGAATACACAACCCAAATTAAACTGAGAACTACCCTACCCCTGGTTAAAATTGCGGTTGTTTTATAAAGAAAGAAACTTCTACTTCAAGGCTCAAAGGGGTTAACGAGGGATTATCTTCCTTATATCTCCAGTGTTTGGGAATTGAAAAAAATGCCTTACATCCTCAACAAAGTTTTTTATTCAAAAGCGTACTGACAACAATTATGGGTATTACGTTTCGTCATCCTCCCACAAATATTTGCATAGTCAAAAATTTGAAAAAGAGGTGTATTTTTTTTGAAAGTTTTTGTTTTTTTGAAAGAGAAAGCATAAAGATGTAAATGAACAGATGATTTGAATCAAAATACTATACATGCTCATTTCATTAAAACTGACATTTAAAGATAAACAAGCTGAAAGCAAATATGATACAAACAAGGAAAATGCAAAAATAGACAGAAACAAGGTCAGTGACTAATCAAACACAAGGATGAGTTATCCTGTCTTTGGGAAGTAACTGAGCTAAAGTTGATTGAAGTTTCAGTTCTTATGTTCAGGCAGAGGATTGCACTGTACATTAGGACTAGTGTCACGAAAGCTGAGGAGGTTGTCTCCGATCAGATCCCGCACTCTAGCCTTTAGTGCATAGCATCTTTCTAAATCGTGGCCCGCAACTCCTTCATGGAATATGCAATAAAGGTCAGATCTGAATCCAGGTAGAAGTGGATTTGGAGGAAGAGGTGTTGCCTTAGTAGTAATCGCTCCTTTATGAACTAAAATAGGGTATAGTTCAGTGTACGTCATAGGAATAGGATCAAAGTGAGTCCTATTGTAGTTCTGGTTTTGTCCAACAGCCTGACGTTGAGGAGCTTGAGCTGGTCGAGCAGCCAACAGAGGAGTGATGGCAGCAATATGAGCTTGATTAGGCTGCTGAGATCTGTAATGAGGTTTACTATCCTCAACCAAGACAGAATTAGTCTGATCTTCCCTCTTCTTTTGGAAGTTCCCATAGGGTTTCTTTATAGCATTGGAAGATTCAGCGGTTTTAGAGACCTTTCCATTCTTAATGCCTTCTTCAAGTCTTTGGCCAATGATGACCAAGTTTGTAAAGTTTGATGAAACACTGCCAATCATCTTTTCCCAAAAGATGGGAGACAAAGTGTCTAAGAATATTCCGGTAAGCTCTTTCTCAGTCAAAGGGGGTTCGACCTGAGATGCTAACTCTCTCCAGCGTTGTGCATACTCTTTGAAAGATTCTTTCTCATTCTGAGTCGTGTTCTAGAGTTGACGACGGTCTGGAGTCATGTCCAGGTTGTATTTGTACTGATTCATGAAAGCATTGATAAGATCCTGCAAGCAATGAATGTTGCTTCCTTCAAGGTTCATGTACCACTTGAGTGAAGCTCCACTTAAGTTATCCTGAAAGCACTGGATGAGCAACTTCTGGTTTTTGGTGTAGGCAGCCATCTTACGAAAGTACATAACCAAATGAGCCTTTGGACAGGAGTTGCCTTTGTACTTTATAAACTCAGGGGTCTTAAATTTGGCTGGCATGACGAGGTTAGACACAAGACACATGTTGGCTGCATCAACATTGAAGAAGTCATTTCCTTCTACAGCTCTGAGCCTTTTCTCCAAAGTTTGATATTGTTCATTGGCATCCTCAGGCTTAATGTCCACATTGTCCTCTCTTTGAGCACTAGCATTGTAATCAAAGTTAGGAATCTCAAAGGGAATTCTGGCAGTCTATACCAGAGGTCTGGGTTATGAGACAATAGGGGTTTGAAACTCTGGTCTTGGAGCTTGACCGACGAAAGTGGTAGTGACCTGTTGTGGAATGAAGTCGTGAGGAAATCCAAATTCTGGCCATGTAGATGGTGGCATCTGAACAGGCGGAGGCTCAATAGCAACACTTGTGATTTCTTGGATGACAGTCCTCTGAGGTGGCTCTCCTCTGGCAATTAGGACATGAAGCATTTCCGTTAAATTAGTCATGCTTGACTTCAGATCGTCTATTTCCATCCTAATCTTTACATTGTGCACTTCTTGTTCTGACATTTTGCACCTGACGTTAGCTCTAGTCCCGTATCGGTGATGAGGAATCAGTTTGATGACTTACAGATAACTGAGAAGGTTGGAATGAATTGACGATGACCCAGACGTATGTATGAAATATGCAATGGATGCAAATGCAATGCATGGATGCAGCACACAAAAACATAGAAAAAACATGGGGTCAAAGGTTCGGTGTCATGAAGTCAAGGCTCTACCCATCCCCAAAGGTTGTACTGGTATTTTTTGTACCTGTCCTCAAAATCACTGACCCCTCTTGGGATAACGATAGCAAACGGATCGCCAGCGAGCTGTAGTATCTTAGAGTAGTCTCAAATAAGGGTAGTATCGCGTGACAACTATTCCCGATAGCTTCCGCACTACAAAATAGTTTCAGTCTACTAAAATCATCAGCTTCTCAGATAACTGAATGGAACAATCTGCTTTCAACAACCGAAGTCGTATAGGCATTGAATCCGCAAAGGGCATCTCCACTGATTCGATGGTCTACCGGGACCTCTTATTTGGGATTCACTCCCTGTAAGATTACCCGTCTCGTGCCATCACCTATCTTAGGTGCATACTCAATCTTTCTAGATGCGACATCACTCGCAGTCCCATTAGCAGAAAAATAAACACGGATATCAAGTAGGAAAAGCGATATGTATATATATATTCATTCCTAAAGCTAACATCCTAGACCTCTTAGGAATTCTAATCCTAGTTTGCGTCCCCAGCAGAGTCGCCATTTTTCTGTAGCACGGTTTTCGTGACCCCCACATCTTCCTGCGGATGGGATTGGGTGCTACTTTCTGATTTCTTATTTATCCTATGAAGCTGGAAAGGAAAGGGAAGCTATCTCAAACTAACCTTGCACGCAAATGTTTTCTTTAACAAATGCTAAGAGATTGTGGAGTTCGGGGTCAGGTTATACAATGGGGAGTTGTCAATTACCCATCCTATACAATGGGGTGTTTATCTGTTGTAAATGGGAAAGTTTCTCCTTTGGTAATGTTGAGAGATGTTGAAAAGATATTTTTGTTGTTTTCGGGTTTTTCGATGTTTTTGGTAAGGTACTGGACCTAAGGTTTTTTTGTTTAGTGTGCTCGCTAAGATTTCACAATCTTATGCCTACGTATTCCCGTAATAATAACAGGGAAATCAGAGCAATCGTAGTTCCTCCTATTCTAAGGGAGGAAAAAGATGTTTTGGTGTCTTGTTCAAAGCCCAAGACAGAGGCTAAAAGGGTGTTTGTGGGAATTGATTTGAAAGAGTGAAAAGATTAAAGATTAAGATATAAATATCCGGGAAAAACATCGGATGAAAATAGAAGGAATATCTGGGAAAGCGTCGAATGAAAAGGAAAGGAATATCCAGAAAAGCATCAGATGTTAAGAAAGAAGAAAGGGTTTTTTCCTGTGTTTTTAGGAAACTTAAGGGTTTCTGGAGATCCAAAAGGAGATGAGACTGTCCAAGTCCACTGGTAGAAGAAGGTTGATCCTTGTATGATGCCCAAGAGGAGGCTGATGTTTTAAGGGATGAGAATCAACCCTAAATTGGTTTGATGTTTTGACTCTAGAAAGACTGCTCTAGCAAAGGATGACTAGGTTCTGTTCCTATACCTTTAAGAGGTCGTTGGGTCCTTGTACTAAGCCCAAGAGAAGGCATGAGAACTTCTAAGAAGTCGAAGGGTCCTTGTATAACGCCCAAGAGGAGGCGGGGATGCTTTTAGGAAGCCTGTGGGTCCCCAAACCAAGAGAAGTTCAAGAAATGCAATTCACAGAGAAGAGATCATTCCAGGAAAGTTCGAGGGTTTGGAAGAAACTCAAAAGATGCCATTCACGGAGAAAAGATTGCCTCTGGGGAGTAGAGTTTCTTTGACAATTTCTAAGGGTGACAGTCTGAGAAAAGGTTCACCGAGAATACTGCCTTTCCCTTTGTTCCATATTGTTTAACCCCAAGAGAAGGGAAGACTGTATCTGGAAATCCTATGGGGATCTAGTTTTGCTTGTATTTAAAGAGTGACCAACAAGGCTTTACCTAGTTCTAGACGTAGTTGCCGGGAAAACTTTAAATAACTATACTAGTATATATACAGTTGATATATGACAAGTATATTAAAAAGGTATGAAAGAAGACTAACCATGTGCAGCTTCCCACAATACAGTTATGTATATGAAAGCAGATAAAAGAAAACGAATAAACACTTACCCGTTGTAGAGCTTCCATGCTGTTTTGTTAGTTGTTCAAGAAATTGAAGAAAGTTTTGATAACAAATAGGAATTTGAATTTAAATCACAAGGAAAGTTGTTTTGAAAAGAAACGATATGAATATCCGGGAAAACATCGGATTGAAAGAAAAGATTACAGATATGAATATCCGGGAAAACGTCGGATGAAAAGTGACGATGAAAAAAGGAAAAGGTTGCAGATATCTGGGAAAACGTCAGATTGAAAGAGATAAAATAAATAAGAGTTTGAAAATACGAATATCCGGGAAAATATCAGATGTAAAGAGATAAAAATAAAAAGGTCGCTCGCTAAGACTTTGCAGTCTTATGCCTACGTATTCTCAAACGGGATCTTGAGAAATCAGAGCGGTCGTAGTTCGCCCTTATGGGGCACGAACTACAGAAAATAAAGTTTAAATCGCACGACGGCGAGAGTGAAAATCTAACCTAAAATTATCATGCTTGGTTGAATATCCTAATGTCTATCTTATTTCGAACCTAATCGAAAATTAAGTTTGAACTAAGAGATCCTAAGGGAGCATGCATACGTGGCAAAACATTACGGAATAAATAAATACACAGCAAAGCATTATGACAGATAAAATATACACGGAAGAACATCGTGGTAAGTGAATACATGGAAAAACATCATGCGATAAAATATATACACGACAAAGCATCGTGAGATAAAAGCATATACACGGCAAAACATCGTGTGATAAAAACAGAGATAAAATACACGGCAAAACATCGTGGAATAAATGAATACACGACAAAACATCGTGTAAAATAAACAGAAACTTCACGGCAAAGCATCGTGGAATCAGAGATATACATACATGGAAAAACATCATGTGATAAAATATACACGGAAGAACATCGTGATATCATGGCAATTGAAAATATACACGGAAAAGCATCGTGTGAATAAAAACATGGATAATGAGTTCAAGAAAACTTACCTATTGGAGCAAGGTCCAATGCCTCTTCTCAAGCTTCCAGAAGCGAGATAATGATCCTCAAAGTATCATATAAGAACTCCTGCGTCAGGTAAAAGACAAAGCAGAGAAAACCAGAGATCATAGAGAAATTTCCTAAGTCTTATCAAGTGGTTAGAATCGAATTTGAACATTTAATTAATTATTTACAAAAGTTTTACTTGAAAATAATCCTAAGAATAAATTACCAAATAATTGAATAAAACAATTTAAACAATTTAATGATTAATTACAAATTAATTAAATCAAATTTAATAACTTAGAAATTATTAACATATTTTAGAATATTTAATCATGATTAACTAAATTAAAAAAAATAAAGTTGTATTAAAAAGAAAAAATGGGTCACAAGAAGAATTATCAATTAATTTAAATATTAATATTTAATAAGATTAAATAATAATTTAATTAATCAATATTAAATAAAAATATCTAAATTAATTATAATTAAACAATATTTACCTAATTAAAACTAGAAATAAGAAAATTAAAAATAAATAATGATAGAGAGAAATATATGTGGGAGAGAATTGAGAAAACAATGTGAAGAAATTGTTTTGGTGTGAGAATTATGTGAAGATGTCTATGAAAAAAATTGCTTGGAGAACAAGATAACAAGTTTAAAAATTAAACTAACTTAGTTTTTAAGTTAACTTAATTTTTAAGCTAACTTAAATATCTATATAATAGAATAATATAAAAACAAAATTGTATTAAAAACAAAAGTTTTTTTAGAACAAAATATATAAAAAAACAAAAATTCATAAAAAACAAAATATATATAAAAAAACAAAATATATGAATTTTAAAAATATATATATATATATATATATATATATATATATATATATATATATATATATATATATATATATATATATATATATATATATATATATATATATATATATAATACGGAAACTTATATATATATTATTATAATTATTTTTATTTTCATTTTTATTTTATATATGGAAAAATAAAATAAAAATGAGAAATCGATTAAATCGTGCGAAAGATAGATGAGTAATGAACATTTGTAAATTTAATTGAAAAACAAGTCCGTTCATCGATTTTTCGCATAATTAACCAAAAAAGACAGGAATTTTATTGTATATATTTCGACTGAAAATTCAAACAATATGCATGATAGAAAAAGATGATATGATATGCAGATGACATGAAGTGAAAACACAATCGGGTTTTGACAATTGGTGGTCAAAATTTGGGGTATGACAGTCGGTACTGAAATAACTTGGGTTTTGTTCAGGCGAGAATTTTTGGGGAAGTACTTTCCGGAAGATGTTCGCGGCAAGAAGGAGGTGGAATTCCTTGAGTTGGAACAAGGAAACATGACTCTAGTGGAATATGCTGCAAATTTTGAAGCGTTGGTGAAGTTCTATCCTTACTACAATCGTGTTGATGCTGAGATGTCTAAGTGTCTTAAGTTCGAGAATGGGCTGAGGCCAGAAATCAAGTAGGGTATTGGATACCAAGAAATTCACAGGTATGCTGAGCTGATGGATAAGAGTATGATCTATGATGAGGATAGCTGAGCTCGACCTACTCACTACATGCATCTTAGTGAGAAGAAAGAGATGGGGAAATATAGAGGAAAGCCTTATGTGACTTCAGCTGACAAAGGGAAGCAGAAGGCTTCAAATGGGAAAAAGACACGTGGGGGAGCAGCTCCCGCTTCTGTTAAGTGTTACAGGTGTGGCGAGCAAGGCCACCGTGCTGAGGTTTGCACAAATAATGTGTTGAGGTGTTACAGATGTGGTAAGAAAGGCCATAGAGCTGTTGATTGCAAAGATGAAGGTCCAACTTGTTTCAACTGTTGTGAAAAGGGACACATCAGTACTTAGTGTCAAAAGCCGAAGAAGACTGCTACTGCTGCTCAGACCAATGGCAGAGTGTTTTCTTTGAGTGGTGCTGAAGTTCCCAAGAAAGATAACTTGATTCGAGGTACTTGTTTTATTAATAATATTGAGTTGGTCGCTATTATTGATACTAGTGCTACTCATTTGTTTATTTTGTTTGAATGTGCTACTAGATTGGGTTTGAAATTGTTTGATATGAGTGGTAGCATGTTAATAGAAACTCCTGCTAATGGTTCTGTTACTACTACTTTTGTGTGTTCGAGATGTCCTTTGAAGATATTTGGGAAGAGTTTTGTGATGGATTTGGTGTGTTTACCCTTGCACCAAATCGATGTAATCCTCAGAAAGAACTGGTTGGAGTTTAACTATGTTCATATCAACTGTTATAATAAGACCGTAGAGTTTCCAGAGTTTCGTGATAATGGAGAGTTGATGTTCTTGTCTGCGAAGCAAGTAAATGAACTTCTAGAAGACGAAGCCTTAATGTTCGCTTTATTTACATCGTTGCAGGTTGATCGTGAAGCTGCGAGTGTCGAATTACCTGTTGTCCGTGAATTTCCAGAGGTGTTTCTAGATGACATAAGTGATTTTCCTCTAGAGGGTGAAGTAAAGTTTGCAGTGGACTTGATACCAGGTACGAGTCCAGTGTCAATGGCTCCTTACCGAATGTCGGCTTCTGAGTTAAGTGAATTGAAGAAACAATTGGAAGAATTGCTTGAGAAGAGGTTTATTCGACCGAGTGTTTCTCCGTGGGGTGCTCCTGTGCTGTTAGTTAAGAAGAAAGATGGTAGTATGAGGTTGTGTGTTGACTACAAGCAATTGAATAAAGTGACGATCAAGAATAAATATCCACTTCCGAGAATCGACAATTTGATGGATCAGTTAGTAGGCGCTTGTGTGTTTAGCAAGATTGATTTGAGGTCTGGTTATCATCAGATTCGTGTTAAGCCCGATGATATTCTGAAGACATCTTTCAGGACGAGGTATGATCACTATGAATACACTGTGATGCCATTTGGTGTGTCTAATGCACCTGGTGTGTTCATGGAGTATATGAATTAGATTTTTCATGAGTATTTGGATAAGTTCGTTGTGGGTTTCATCAATGATATTCTGATATACTCTAAATCTGAAGAAGAGCATGTTGAGAATTTGAGAATTGTGTCGCAAGTGTTGAAGGAGAATAAGTTGTATGCAAAACTGTCGAAGTGAGAATTTTGGTTGAAGGAAGTGAGTTTCCTTGGCCATGTGATTTCAAGTGGTGGGATTGTTGTGGATCCCTCTAAGATTGATGCTGTGCTACAGTGGAAGACCCCAAAGTCTGCTACTGAGATACGAAGTTTCCTTGGGTTGGCCGGTTATTACCGTAAATTTATCAAAGGCTTTTCCAAATTGGCATTACCTTTGACTCAGTTTACTCGAAAAGGTCAAGCTTATGTGTGGGATGTTGCATGTGAAGAAAGCTTTGTTGAATTGAAGAAGAGATTGATGACCGCTTTAGTGTTGTTTTTGCCTAATCTGAAGGAATCTTTTGTCGTATATTGTGATGTGTCGAAGATGGGACTTGGTGGAGTTTTGATGCAGAATGGTCATGTTGTTGCGTATGCTTCGAGGCAGTTGAGGGTTCATGAAATGAATTATCCTACACATGACTTAGAGTTGGCAGCTGTGGTGTTTGTGTTAAAAATTTGGAGACATTATCTCTTTGGCTCTAAATTTGAAGTGTTCAGCGATCATAAGAGTTTGAAGTACTTATTTGACCAGAAATAGTTGAATATGAGGCAGAGAAGGTGGTTTGAATTGTTGAAGGATTATGATTTTGATTTGAGTTACCACCCTGGTAAGACAAATGTGGTGGCTGATGCATTGAGCAGGAAGTCATTGCATATGTCGATGCTTATGGTGAGAGAATTGGAATTAATCGAGCAATTCCGAGACCTGAGTTTAGTATGTGAAGAGACTCCTGACAGTGTGAGGTTGGGTATGTTGAAGCTGACAAGTGGTATTCTCGAAGAATTTAGAGTGGGTCAACAATCTGACTTGAAGTTGGTAGATCAGTTAACCTTGATTAACCAAGGTAACGGAGGAGAATTCCAGATTAATGAAAATGGTGTGATGAGGTTCAGAGACAGAAGTATTCTTGAGGAAGGACATCGAAGTAGATTGAGTATCCATCCCGGTGCTACGAAGATGTACCAAGATTTGCAAAAATTGTTTTGGTGGCCGGGGATGAAGAGGGATATTGTAGAGTTTGTTTATGTGTGTTTGACTTGTCAGAAGTCAAAGATTGAACACCAGAAGACTTTGGGTATGATGCAGCCGTTGAATATTCCAGAATGGAAACGGGATAGTATTTCCATGGATTTTGTATCGGGATTTCCGAAAACTGCGAGAGGAAATTATTCAATTTGGGTAATAGTGGATAGATTAACTAAGTCGGATCATTTCTTATCGATGAAGATTAGTCATTCTATGCAGAAGCTAGCTGAGATGTACATTGAGGAAATTACAAGGTTGCATGGAATACCTTCAAGTATTATGTAGGATAGAGACCTGAGATTTACGTCGAGGTTCTGGAACAGTTTACAAGATGCTTTGGGTACTAAGTTGAGGATGAGTTCTGCATATCACCCGCAGACAGATGGTCAGACAGAGAGAACTACCCAGTCCTTGGAGGATTTACTGAGGGCTTGTGTGTTGGATCAAGGAGGATCTTGGTATAGCCATTTGTCGTTGATTGAGTTCACATACAACAACAATTTTCATGCTAGTATTGGGATGACACCTTATGAGGCATTGTATGGAAGAAGGTGTAGAATTCCATTGTGTTGGCATGAACCAGGCGAGAGTACTGTGCTCAGACCTGAGATTGTGCAGGAGACGACCGAAAAGATTAAGATGATCCGAGAAAGGATGAGAGCTTTACAGATTCGTCAGAAGAGTTACCGCGATAAGAGAAGGAAAACACTTGAATTCCAAGAGGGAGATCACGTGTTTTTGAGAGTTACGCCGGTGACTGGTGTAGGTCGAGCTTTGAAGTCTAGGAAGCTCACTCCACATTTTGTTGGTCTGTATCAGATTTTGCAGAGGATAGGAAAAATAGCTTATCATATTGCTTTACCGTCGTCACTTGCAAATTTACATGATGTGTTTCATGTGTCTCAATTGAGAAAATACATTCCAGATTCGTCATATGTGATCCAAATGGATGATGTACATGTGAGAGATAACTTGATTGTTGAAGCATTACCTATGCGGATCGATGGGCGAGAAATGAAGCAGTTGCATGGTAAAGACATATCTTTGGTGAAGGTGTTGTGGGGCGGACCAGCTGGTGAGAGTTGGACTTGGGAGTGTGAAGATCAGATGAAGGAGTCGTATCCGACTCTATTTCCTTTAGGTAATTTTGGAGGACACAATTTTTTTAAGTGGGGGAGAGTTGTAACACCCCAAAATAATTATAATATTTATTTAATTGATTTATTATGATTATTCAGTGTTTCGGTAAGTTTTGACGAAATATTGTGACGCACAGTGATTTGTGTTGTGTTGTGGGGTATTTTTGAGTTAAGGGAATATTTAGGACATTTGTAGAAATTAAGTGATTATCAGAATTATTTTAGTAGTAATAATAATAGAATAATGTGAATAATATTATTTAAATTATTATTATTAATTAAAATAAAGGGGGAGAAACAATAAGGGTAAGATGGTAACATTAAGGGGAATAAGTGAGGGTAAAGTGGGAAAACAATAATTGGGGTCCAATGGGTAAGAATGACAAACGGAAAAGAGGGAATTAGGAAAGTTATTCTGTACGATCGTGAAAGTGAAGGGAATGGAGAAAAGAGAGCTAGGGGTCAGAGAACTGAGGGAATCAACCGTAGAACGCTAAGAAGACGTCGATTTATGAGAAATTTGAGGTATGAGGGTAATCCGGGTTATTATATTTGATGTGGGTTTAAGGTAGACATAGGTTCTGTGTGTTGTGTGTAATTTGATGAAACTATGACGAATTGTATGATGAATTTTCGTGAATCTGTATGTATATGATTTCTACTATAAATTTTGTGTTAAACATTGTCACTGATGTTGAATTCGTATGAGTTTTTCTGTCGCTGTGATGGACATAAACCAGATCTGAAATTGTGGGTTTAGGATTAACGAAAAACTAGATTCTAATGGTAGGAAATTGATGAAAAACAATGAAGTAGATTAGAACAGTGAATCTGTAACAAGTTGAAGTAGTTTTGGATCTGATCTAGAAGTTTGAAGGTGTTGTAATAGGGGAATTTTTGTCCTGGTGCGAAAATCTGAGTTTTTGTGTGCGTCTGGCCATACACGTAAGGGAGAGAGCCTTACGCGTATGAGGGGGACTTCCCAGGGTAATACGCGTATAATACGCACCCGTCCTAAGAGCCAGCACGACCCTCTGCTCATACACGTAAGGTACACATAAGATGGAGTGACCATAGGCGTATGGAAGGACCATTACGCAGGGGAAAGCTTGTGGAAAGGGTCATACGCGTATGGCCTAGCCATTACGCGTATGAGGAAGTTGAAGGGGCTTAGAGAGGAGAATCCTCTCTGGTCATACGCGTAAGACCCAGGTTGATACGCATATGAATAGCATGGGCAGATGGTCCTACGTGTATGGTACGCAGGCCAGAGGACGTGGGAATAAGGCCATACGTGTATGAGGCATGGCCATACGCGTATGGGCAGCGCTGATGTTAAAATTATCTGTTTTTACGATTTCTATCCCGATTTCGCATGTGATGCAACTTTGCTTGAACCGTAAGACTAATATGATGTAATTGAACATAAGGAAACTAGTGACGATACTAAACGGGGTAAAATAAGGGATTTGTGTGGTGAAGATTATAATATGATGAATTGTGACGTATTGTGATGAAATTATGACGAATGTGATGGATGTATATTATGATTGCTTGATGAATACTCATGAATGATGATGCAATTTTGACGATTCTAAGATGATGATTATTATGACGTTTTGCATCATGCATTCATGGCATATTTAGGACTCCGGTCCAGTGGTGGCTTTAATCCTATTGTGTGGATTAAAGTGTTTATGACGTGCTCCGGTTCTTGTGTAGAATCGATCCTATTTTGTGGGGAACTTTGGAGGGTGATGGCCCAATGTCCATCTTTATGACGAATTGGTACCACATGCATGAGTCTTTGTCGTTGCATTCCATACTATGTGACATCTGTATAATTATTAAGTAATTGACGTGTTGATGATGTTGTGAATTGATTGATGTTTTGTGGTGACTGTGACTTGATAGTATGATGACGTTGTAAATGAGTTGATGATAATATATGTAACTACAATATCTTTTGCCTTGTATCTTATATAATGATTTGTGATTACTCACCCTGCCTATTTTTATGTTGCCTCCACGTGGGTAACATGCAGGTGATCAGGATTAGCTCTCTTGGTGCAAGAAGGTTTAACTTTGTAGTATTTTGGTTATTTCCGTCGATTAGAGGGTCTTGCTCAGATATGTAACATCGGGTCGGGACGTTTGAGTCAAACGAGTGTGTTCTTTTTCTTGTCGACATTTATGATGTTATAAGTCTCTTATTTTGAGACAGGTTTTGAATTATAAATTGTATTGAGTTCTGATTTTTTCGCTACATAACATTGATTGAATTTATGACGGTATAACCCGTGTTACGGACCAGGCTGTTATTTTGACGTCTATGATGAAATGTGGCACCCTTGTGGTGGTGTACTCTGATATGTTTGCTTATAGTTATCATGAATATTCCTTGGGGGTATAAAGGTGTTACACCTCTCAAGACTTCCTTCGACCCTTTCAATTCCCTTATGATATTTTGCTCTCCTTTGACCTCGATATTCTCTAAATTAAGAATCAACTTGTTGAATTTCTCCAGCTGCTCAACCAAGACTTTGTCTTCACTTATCTTGAATGAATACAAAGTTTGCTTTAGGTAAAGACGTTTTATCAATGATTTCTTCATGTATAAACTTTCGAGTTTCGTCCACACACCTGCTGCAGTTTTCTCCTACGAAACTTACCAGAGAACCTTATCACCAAGGCTCAATACAATGGCGTTGTGGGTTTTCTCGATCATCGTCGATTTCTCCTTCTCCATTAGGGCAACATCCATCTTCTCTGATCCTTTCAACGCTTCTAACAAACCATGTTGAACAAGAAGGGCTTGCATCTTCAAGTGCCACAAACCAAAATAATTCACACTGGTGAATTTCTTAATCTCATACATCGTTCACGACATCTTCTCCTCCATGCTCACCACACCAGTTTGTTGTGAATTAATATCATCAAGAACATATCAAAATATGAGAATGAGTGAGTTTCTTGAACAAGCACAAGAAACCATATTAGGTTTTATAAAGGAGAGAGAATAAGGAAGAAGATGAATCAGGATTGGTTATAATTGTTTTACTATTCACTTACTCAATAAGGGTTCAAAGATTACAAGTGAATAACAACTAGGGATGAAAATAGGCTGGGCCGAGATAGGCTTTGCCAAGCCTAAGTCTGGCCTGCCAAAAAACCTGAAGCTTAAGCCTGACATGTAGTCTGTCATAGGCTTAGTTTTAGGCCTGAGCCATGCCTTTTCTAAGGCCTAAGCCTGACCTTTTCTAAGGCCTGGTTAGCCTGATAGCCTACATAAAAGCCTATTATTTTAGAAATATGTAAATAAACAATTAAAATAATGTTTAAATGGACTAAAAAATTAGAAAACCAATGAGACTAAAACGTTTTTTTCATCGACTTATTTTAACTTACCTATTAACATAAGTTTTGTGAGCCTATTTGTTTAAGATAACTTATGAAAACAACTTATAACATTATTCATAAGATGTTTTCATCTTATTTTCATAAGTTCTCCAAAATAACTAATTTTTATTTATGTATTTTAATTCAAAGGACAAAACATAACATAATGATAATAAAAAAATTATTCATATTTATTTAAATAAGTCGGCCTGTTAGGTATAATAGACTTTTTTTTCATGGCCTAAGGCCTAGCCTTTTTAATTAAATAGACTTATAAAAAAGTCTAGATCTTTTCTATTTAAAAAAAAACTTGGCATGACCTGAGCCTGTGTAGGCTAAGCCGTAGGCCCTTGTTATCAGTCTGACATATTTTCGCCTATAATAACAACAATAATCTCTCTCAACAACTTGAGAGAACTAATATATTTATAGATTATTGCTAAACAAAATTGCTTACCACTAAGCCACTTCACATTTGTTGTTTTAATATTACAATGCATGAATATGAACCTTTGTTGTGAATTTAGTTTCTGGAGGTTCTCGTTAGAGCAGGCAGACCTAAAGACAAAAGAAATGCGGAAAGGATTCAACATTTTTTTTTAAATGGACATTTTGTTTTATGTACGCTTCTTCTTGGAAAATCATTGACTATGAAGTTATACTTTTTTTTGAAAAGGCTCATTATATTTACATCATTCACCGAGAAACTAATCTAAAATGTTTCTTTTGAAGGCACTGACAATTTTTATAGACTTGATCATTTCATCATGGTTTTCTATTCTCATGTCAGTGCCTTTGGTCACTGTGTTTACAGAGGTAATGTTTGTTTTTCAAATCAATAAATAAAACTGGAAATGAGATACAAATGTGAGCATTTACACAAATGTGAACATTCAAACTGAAAATGTGTTTGCAGTGAGTAGCGTGCAACTATTTCGCTTTTCGAGAAGCCACTGGTTTGGGTCTAAATCTGAACAATTTTAGAACAGTTCAAAAACAATTGCCTGTGTTTAAATGTGAAACCTAAATAATTATTATTTCTTGGCTCTTCCGATTTATTATCATGCAAACATACATATTGATTATTGCAATTCAATTCATGTAAAAGAGTAAACGCAGAATCCGAAAGGTAAATGAGAAATCAAGATTCACAAATTGATTGCAAGTATTTTAACAATTAACACATTTGAAGCCAACAGTAATTTGTTTGTGACTGAGGAAAACCATTAAAAATTGATTAGAACTTAATAAAACCATTTGATTCTTCAATTTGTAGATTGAAAAAAAGAAAAATTATCTGGACAAAAATTTGAGAAAAATAATAAAATGTAAATATATATTTCATTTGTAAATTAAATTATTAAGAGATGGAGTGGTCTATTGATAAACTGTGTTTCATAGCAATGAAGGGGTGTTGAAATTAAAAAGGGTATGATTCTAAAAAGAGAACAAAGGGCATTGATGGAGAAAAATTACAAAATAGGTGGATTAAAAGTCTCCCTATTTAAGTATCCATTCTCTATTTCTTTATCCATATATTTTTTTCATTCTCTATCTCTTTATAACTTCTCTTAAAACAAACATATCAATATGGATTAAAAGACTAAAAAAGATAATACAACATATTTTTTATGTATTTTTTATTTAGAGGAGTATTCTCAATTATAAGATTTTTATAGATTTACTATTTTTTTTCCTCACTCATCCAAAGAAAATCACATTCATAATAAAATCAAAATTACTAAATTAACAATTTTAATTATTAAATTGACAAACCTTAATGGGTTTATTTCAAGGATTTATAAATAATTTTTAAGAATAAATATTCAAAAATAAAAATATGAAAAATTTAGTTTTTGAATATTGTTTTTAAAAAGTTTTTGAAATATAATTTGATATTTCAAAAATATTTTGAATTATGAATTTTTGTTAAAATTATGTAAAATTGTATAGAAATGGAATTTTACATCTTTTTATATGGAATAAAATCGCATAAATAAATAAATAAATAAATAAACAATTATTTGATAAGTCAGATTAATTTTAGTTAACCTTCTAAAAAATAGTATAATTAGTTCGCAACAATTTATTTCTGAAAATATAATTATTAGACTTCATACAATCAATTTTTGCCTATTAAAATATATGTTTAATATCCTTTTTGGTCCTCTAACTAGAGGGGTGAGTTCAATTTAGTCATCTTTCTTTTAAAAGTTTCAAATTGGTCTCATACATTATTAAATAGGTTTATAGTAATCTTTTCCGTTAAATAAAGTCTAACGATGTTAAAAATGGTGATGTGTCATCTGACTTGGATTGTTTGTGTAGCACAGTCAGCATCTCCTTGTTCGTTGAATCTGAAACTGATATAACTCCACCCCCAATTGCAAACCCTAGGTTTCAAAATCTCCAAAATTAACCAAATTGAAAGGAGAATCTCTAACATCTTTTTGCCCATTGAACATATTTAATTTTTCCTCCAAACTCTTCCCAATTATTCACCAAACTTAGTATAATTGTACGCCATATTTTTTTAACTTAGTATAAGTAAACTCTTCCCTTTAAAAGGAACATTACCTTGAAGGCATTTTCGTCGTAAGAATCAGGAGAGGTTTGAAGGAATCCTTCATTGAAAGCCCATGTTCTTTCTAGATTTAGACTCTGTTTGGTAAAACTAGCTGATAGCTGGTAGTTGATAGTTGGTAGCTGGTAGCTGGTAGCTTATAGCTGATAAGTTAATTTAACTGTTTGGTAAATTAGCTGTTACACTAGCTGATAATTACAAAATGACTTAAAATGACATTTTTAATTAAGAAATTGGTGATTTCATTATCTTATTATATTATATTATTAAATTAATTTTTATTCGATAAAAGTAAATGTATCAATAACAACATGCAAAACAATTTTAAAATATATGAAAAATTAAAGATATCATCAAAATATATGAATTTGTATAAAAGTTTTATGGACTTTGCTATTTAGTATGAATATATTGACAACAGAATTCAATGGAAAAAAAAAACCAGCAAACCATATATAAAGCAAGGGTATTTCATAAAGCCATTTAAGAAGACATAAAAGTAAAAGTAATCGTAATAACTACGATTCTTGGTCTAATTAACTCATTCTTTCGTAAAATATAATTATTTTTTAATTCCTAATTTTATAATGAAATTTAATAAAATATGTGAAATAATAACATTGTAATTTTGAATTTAGTTATATTAATCTAAAAAAATAACAAAAATAAGTTTATTGTCTAATATTTTACAATAAAACTGTAATAATATTCTGAATTTTCTTCATCTTTGTTGATTTTATTGATTCTATTCCAATGTGTCACTAATTTAATAATTATCAACACTATTTTAAAATTAATTATATAATTTATATTTAAAAATAAAAATAATATCTAAAATCTTCTATAACATTCTTAAAAATTTCCCTAAATTCAATCTTTTAAAATCAATTTTTTAATAGTAAATATTATATATATATATATATATATATATATATATATATATATATATATATATATATATATATATATATATATATATATATATATATATATATAGTTAAAATAATAAGGGTATAATTGGAATAAAAAGTCATAAGCTAAAAGCTACAAGCTCAAAAGCTACTTCAAATAGCTTTTGAAAAAAAAAGCTAAAAGTTAGTTAAAAAGTTAAAAGCTAAAAGCTAAAATGCATTACCAAACAGAGCTTTTTAATCAAAATGAACTGAAAAGCTAAAAATTACAAGTTAAAAACTCTTTTTATGGTCTTATCACACTGACTCTTAAACCATTTTGAGAAGCTTGTTGAAAAGTTAAAGTAACATTACATCTTGTAGATGGGTCAGTTGCCAAGTTATTTTCTTTGAACGAAACCTGCACCATTCCCAGGTTGAACAACAACAACAACCAAAGCTACTGTAAAATATGTTAATACCAAAGTTTGAAACTCCATTACTCAGAATAAATAAAATTTATGTATGTACCTTATTTTCAGTTATAAAGACATTATGTATAAAAAACGAGTAATATATCATGAAAGAAAAATATATAAGTTTTATTTTAATGTAATAATCAATATGCTCAAATTAGCTCCCTGACGTTGGTAATATATCTTTGATGATACATAATTAATAAAAAGAAAAGAATGATATTTGACAAAATATCTTTGATGATTTTAATTTAGCGCCACATCCTCATTCAGTAACATACACATCAGCACATTCAATCCACGTCAACAACATTTTAAGTGAAAATTTAACTTTTCTAACGGCAAGGACAAACGTTCACCTATTTAATAACATATGAGACCAATTTAGAACTTTTAAAAGAAAGAGGAACAAATTGGACTCACCCCTATAGTTAGAGGACCAAAAAAGACATTAAGCCTAAAATATACTAATAAATAATTTACATATTAAATATACAAATTATTTATATTATTTATAACTTAATATTCAAAAGTTGAAACTAGTGATGTTTTGATGTATAAGAAAAGTATAACAAATAAATATTTATAGTAAATAAGTTTTTTGAATAAATTGTTTCAGAAAAATAAACTGGTTCTAGTAATTGAAAATTATTTGGACAAGCTTAAAATATGATAAGTGATGATTCATTTCATATATATCTACACAAAGATAATATTACTCTATTATGTAAATTTTTTTTCCCTCAACTTCATATTAATAAAGATAATATTCATTTCATATTAAAAAAAAAAAGTTAATAAATTAATTTTCTCTTTATATCAATTAATGTTATCAGTAACGTATCAGAATATAATACAAACTACTTTCTCATCAGTTCAACACATGATTAAAAAAATCACGTTGACGAACAGCGCAATTACAAAGTGAAACGCCAAAAAACTAAATAAATTGGTTAATTGTATTCGTATATATTTTGGGCTTAAGTCAATTTGTTTTTTTTATATATTTATTTTAAGCACAAATCGTGTGTACAGTTTTTTAAAATGTTTTTCATATGATTCTTAACTTACCTACTATTATTTTCTCGAATACATAAGTTCTCAAAGTTTGTTATAACAACCTAAAAAATGTACATTAAGTTGAGAATCATACCAAAATAACCTATGGACATACACATAAGTCTCTCCTTTTTATAAGAGTCTTTTTAGGGTTCAAGAAATATGGGGGTTTGTAAAGAAGAAGAAGAAAAACGAGAGGGAGAGAGAGAGAAAACTATGTTGCAGAATTGTTAAGTTGTATTAACTGTATCAAGCTGTGTATTCAAAATTACAAACTAGGAAACCCTTTATATAAGCCATCACGGCCCAGGCCCAAACTACATTTCGACACAACTCTTTATCAGCTATATTCGACTCTGTCGAATACAGCTGACTTACAATGTATTACAACTATTCGACTATCATACACTACTTCGACCAAACCTATAAACCTTCGACTTCGACACAACACTGAATTACAATTTCAACACACCCCCTAATTCATGTTGTCGAGACTTCTCATCCCGAAGCTTCTCTTCAATTCGTCGAATCTGACTCTTCCCAGAGGTTTGGTGAGTATATCAGCTAGTTGAACTTCTGTTTTGCAATACTCCAGTTCCAGCTTCCCTTTGTTGACTTGATCTCTCAGGAAATGATACCTCCTCTCAATGTGTTTGCTTCGACCATGGCTCATTGGGTGATTCGCCGGGTTGATAGCTGACTTGTTGTCTACAAGTAACTTTACTTTCTTCGATTCCATTACCTTGAGTTCTTCAAGCAACATTTCGATCCATGCTGCCTGACACGCAGCATATGATGCAGCTACATATTCAGCTTCACATGAGGACAAAGCTACAATGCTTTGTTTTCTTGAGCTCTAAGATATTGGGGCTCCTTCGATCATGAAGATGTAGCCTGCAGTACTTTTCCTTTCGTCTTGATCTCCGCTGAAATCAGAATCAGTGAACCCATAGACTCCTACATTTGTATTATCTTTCGACTTCCTTGGCATCAACACACCATGATCAATCGTTCCCTTTATGTATCTCAGCACCCTCTTCACAGCAATGAGATGACATTCTTGGGGTTTCTCCACAAATCGACTTAACACTCCAACACTTTGACATATATCAGGTCTAGTGTTGCACAAATATCTCAAGGAACCAATGATTTGTTTGTACAGAGTTGCACTTACAAACTCATCATTAGTTTCTTTCTTCAACTTTGCGCCAGTTTCTAATGGTGTGATTGCTGGATTACAGTTGCTCATCTTGAATCTTTTCAAGATATCTTGAGCATACTTCTTCTGGTGCAGAAATATTCCTTCACCCGTGTCCTTAAATTCCATCCCTAAGAAATATGACAACTTCCCTAGGTCGGACATTTCAAACTCCTGCATTAGCTTCGACTTGACTTTCTTTATCTCAGCTTCGTTTGCTCCTGTGATTAACAAATCATCGACATAGAGACATAGAATGATTCGACTGACACCGTCAACACCATTCACGTACACTCCATGTTCAGAGACACATTTTGTGAAACCTGCTTCATTCAGAAAACTATCTATTCGTTTATTCCAAGCTCTAGGAGCTTGTTTCAAACCATAGAGAGCCTTCCTTAATCTGTACACCTTCGACTCCTGCCCTTTGATGTCGAATCCAGGTGGTTGAGTAACATAGACCTCTTCTTCTAATGGTCCATTCAGAAATGCTGACTTTACATCCAGCTGATGTATCTTCCACCCTCGATAAGCAGCTGTTGCCACAACAATTCTGATTGTCTCCAACCTTGCAACAGGTGCATAAACCTCGTCGAAGTCAATGCCCTGTTTCTGCAGAAAACCTCTAGCCACTAATCTTGCCTTATACTTGGCAATCTCACCATTTGGTCTTCGTTTCAACTTATAAATCCATTTTACATCAATTGACTTCTTGTTGGATCTTTCGACAAGCTCCCAGGTCTTGTTCTTCTCAATAGCTTTGAGTTCTTCCTTTATAGCTTCACACCACTTTGAATCACTCATGGCTTGATCCAAATCAATTGGTTCTGCTTCAGTCATCATCATGGCTTCTTCGATTAAGTCACCATCTGCATCAACTGCTTGGTCTGGAAATCTCTCAGATCCAGATAGTCTTGTCGACTCAGTTCTTCTTCTATTCGATCTTCTTGCATTCTGCTCAGGTTGTTCTTCATTTCGACTGGTTAAATCTTTATCCTGTTCACTTCGACTGGTTGAAGCCTCATTCTGTTGATCTTCTTCAAACACAGTTGTGACTGTATCTGACACCTGTCGAACTAACGTTTGACTCCAGTCCCACCCTTTGCTTTCATCCACAAGAACATCTCGACTGATCACTAGTTTATCATTGTTTGGTGAATACAGTTTGTATGCACCAGTCGAATGATAACCTATTAACACCATAGCTTGACTTCGATCATCCAGTTTTGTTCTCAATTGTTCAGGTACATGCCTGAAGCATATTGATCCAAAAACTCTAAGATGACTAACATTTGGTTTCTCACCTGTCCAAGCTTCATAAGGAGCCTTCTCGACTAGCTTCTTCGTTGGACATCTATTCAGAATGTATACTGCTATCGAAGCTGCTTCAGCCCAAAATCTCTTTGGTACCTCTTTAGCCTTCAACATACTTCTCGTCATATTCAATACACTTCTATTCTTCCTCTCAGCTATTCCATTATGTTGAGGTGTATATGGTGCAATAACCTCATGCTCTATACCTTCCTCTTCACAAAATCTAGCAAACTCTCGAGAGGTGTATTCACCACCGCCATCAGTTCTCAGTTTCTTTAGCTTGCAGCCACTTTGCTTTTCGACAAGCAACTTAAACTTCTTGAACTTTGTGGATACTTCACTCTTACTTTCAATCATATAAATCCATATATATATCTGGTGAATTCATCAATGAAAGTTAAGAAGTAACGCTTACCACCATTTGACCTAACTTCAAAAGGTCCACACACATCAGAATGAACTAGCTCCAATTTTTGCCTTGACCTCATGGGCAAGTCATGCTTGAATGCTTTTCTGGCCTGCTTTGCTTTGCAGCATTCTTCACACACCTGCTTTGGTTCCTTCAACTGCGGTAAACCAAACACCATTCTTTTCTGGTTGACCATGCCTAAACTTTTGAAGTTTAGATGTCCATACCTGTGGTGCCATAGCCAATTCTTGTCTTCTTCAGTCATTGAAGCAAGACACTCATGATCTGATGTGTTGAGTTCAACTTTGAAGGTTTTGTTTTCTGCCATAGGTGCTTTCATTATCAACTTCCCATCAGCCCTATGTACCTTCATGTGATTCTTCTCTAACTTCATATTGAAGCCTTTTGAAAGTAATTAACCTACACTTATCAAGTTACTTGTCATTGCTGGTACATACAATACATCAGTGATAGTTTCTCTTCGACCATCCTTTCTGACAATCGAAATATCTCCTTTACCACCTGATTTGATGTGTCTGCCATCTGCGAACTTTATAACCTTTTCGACTGATTCATCTAAGTCGGTAAACCAGTTTTTATTGCCAGTCATGTGGTTGCTGCATCCTGAATCTAGATACCACATGTTTGTTCGCTCAGTGTTCGACTGAGTGTTGACCATCAGCAACACATCATCAAAATCACTATCTCCAGCTCGTGCATATTGGGCTTCATCACTATCTTTTGCTTTTGCCTTCTTCCTTCTTCGACAATCTCGAGCATAGTGACCAAAACCTTGACAGTTGTAGCATTGCACGTCCTTCATGTCTTTCTTAGTCAAATCAGTCTTCTTGCTTGACTTCTCATCATTAGCAACATTCTTTGACTGCTTCGATTTCTCTTTTCCAGATTCCTTGGTGAATCTTGATTGTAGCGCCTTTTCAGTCACCTTCTCTCTTTCTGAGTTCCTCTGCTTCAATCTCATCTCATGAGCCTCTAAAGAAGCTTGAAGTTCTTCTAACTTCATCTCAGAAAGATTCTTGGACTCTTCTATTGTTACTACAAAGTAATCAAAATCTGCTATCAAAGATCTTAATACCTTCTCAATCTTTTGCAGATCAATGAGTGATTCACCACATGCCTTCATTTGGTTTGTTAACATCACGATTCTTGAGAAATATGCCGAGACTGATTCATCTTCTTTCATCTAAATCATCTCGTATTGCTTCCTCAAGGTCTGCAACTTCACCTTTTTCAATTTTTCATCTCCACCATACAAGCTCTTTAACTTTTCCCAAGCTGCTTTTGCTGATTCTTCTTCAATAATCTTTTCAAACACGTTTGGATCCACACACTGGTGAATCAAGAACAGTGCTTTGCCATCTTTCTTCCTTTGATCTTTGTGCACAGCCTTCTGCACCTCATCTGCATTTGCCCCTAATTCCGATACTCCATCATTGACGATTTCAACAACATCTTGAAATCTGAAAATGACCTTCATCTGCGCCACCCACCGTTGATAGTTCTCGCCTTTGAAAACCGGTAAGTTTGCTGGAAATTGCGTAGATGTTGTTCCGTTTGCCATTTGATTTTCTCAAAATTGCAATCGTAACCGGGCTCTGTAATACCAATTTATTGGAATTAGGGTTCAAGAAATATGGGGTTTGTAAAGAAGAAGAAGAAAAACGAGAGGGAGAGAGAGAAAACTATGTTGCAGAATTGTTAAGTTGTATTAACTATATCAAGCTGTGTATTCAAAATTACAAACTAGGAAACCCTTTATATAAGCCATCACGGCCCAGACCCAAACTACATTTCGACACAACTCTTTATCAGCTATATTCGACTCTGTCGAATACAGCTGACTTACAATGTATTACAACTATTCGACTATCATACACTACTTCGACCAAACCTATAAACCTTCGACTTCGACACAATACTGAATTACAATTTCAACAGGCACCCCACAACCTATACTTGGAATACCTAAAGGTTGGACAATTTGAAAAAATACTCTTATAACACTAAAATTTAATTTTTCAAAAATAAAATCACATATTTTAGATTTTTACAAAACATGTTGCATAGCCTCGGATAGTTGCTGAATTTTTTTGGATATTTAAAAGTAAATATCCGATAAAATTCATATATTTAATGTGTTATTACTAGATTTTTTAAAACATTATCAAATATCTGAATTTTTACCGAATTTAAATATTTGAAAAAGATGAATTTTTAAAATGTTTTTTTACTTCATTTTTCATTAAATCTTATTGCTGGGTTTTTATTATATATATATATATATATATATATATATATATATATATATATATATTAGAAATGTGGTAAATTGTATGGAGTGTCTCCGAAGTTTGTAAAAATTTTGATGGGGTGTTCTTCAATATTTCCAAATTGCTATTACACATAAAATTGAGCAATTTCTTAATACACTACTCAAGTTTTTTAGACACTGCACGAAATTCCGCTTATGCCCCCTGATTTTGGATGTGAAAATCCGGACGCACCATGACCTTAAAAAAAAATATTTGTTCCTGATGTGCATATGCGGAAGGTCTCCGGATATGCAGATCCGGAATAATTGTTGATATATTTGAAGCTGCATGATCACTCCCCCTCCCATTCTCAACCTTTCTTCTTCCACACTCACCCTCACCAACCTAAAAAACCCTACTTCATCAATACCATTTCTCACTCAAAAACTTCAACTTTTTGGTGCAACAAATCAAAGGGAGCAAGAGAAGATTGAATTCCAGGTAAATATTCAACTTCATCCACTACATTGCTCACATTATCAATCTACTTTTTGGAAAAAACAAGTTACGCTACTTCCGGATGTGTAAATTCGGTACGTATTGAGCATGAACTTGTCCGGATGTGCACATCCGGAAAAATTCCTGGAACTTATTAATTTTAATTTTCAGCAATTTTTAAAAAGGTTTTAGTTGCCTTTCCTGAAACAACTGCAATGATACCGCCGTCTCAACCGGTTAAGACAAAGGATGCTCCAAAGAAGTTGAAGCCTACACCGAATGACAACTCGACAACTCGGTCTCCTTCATATTATGAGCACGTTGACAAACTCTTTCCGGACTCACTGACTCCTAAATCTCTACAAAGTGCCATGAAATGAGCTCGCATTACCAAACCGGCCCCGACACCAATTCCACGAGTTCCGACTCCGAATGCACCGCTTCCGACACCGATTCCACCTATAATTTTCTTTATCGACGAGATGCCAGTTTTTATGTACAAGCATATCGACGGTATCATCGATGTTGTAGGGGATGGTAATTGCGGTTACCGAGCCGTTTCGGCTCTACTCGGTAAAGGAGAGGAAGGTCATGCACTTGTCCGTCATCAACTTATCCTAGAGTTGGAGACACATAAAGAAGCATACTTACGTTTGTATGAAAATCAAGAAAAATACGACAAGGTTTACGAGTCACTTGTTCCATGGTTGAGTGGTCCGGCCCCGGTATCGAAATGGATGAGCTTCCCCGAGATGGGTCATCTTATCGCATGTGGGTACGATATGGTGTGTATTGACTTGAAGCAGTACGGTTTTTCGGAAACCTTTTTTCCACTACACACCGCACCACCGTCCAATCCAAATGACCGCATGATGTGTATCGGATGGCTTGCGAAATCAAGACATTTTGTACAAGTTATCTTGAAACCCGGATGCCCTATACCACCTAAATTACCGCAATGGGCGACGCATGCAACCGCAATTGCCGAGTCGTGGCCAAATAGTTTTGTTGAAAAGATGCTTGAATTCGAAAGATTGGCCGAAATTGAAAAGACATCAAATGCGGAAAAGTCCAAAGGTCAAGCTCCGATAGATTTAGACGGAGACTTTTGTTTTAACTCTTTTGTATAATCGTACGACAAAATGTACATTTTTGAAGTGAAATATATTGAATTTTTATTCATATGCCTTTTTAATGCACTTATTAAATTTATTCCAATGAAAGCATTGCAATTGGTTGCATAACATAGTCAATTCTGATTGAAAAATGTATCAGTAAAATATTCTGATTTGCAGATCTGGGAAAGTTCCGGATATATACATCCGAAACCAATATTTATAGGGTTTTTCCGTATCTGCACATCCGGAAAGAACTTAGGCAGAAATTACTTTACCCTAAGTTTTCTATAAATTAGGGGGTTCATTTGATATCTTTCACACAAACTCAAAATGTCTCAATTGTATGAAATCAAGTTCCGTTGGTATGTCGCAAGTGTCTCCTACACCGACGGCAAAACACGCGGTCGTACGTTTAAGCTAATGAGGGACTTCTCCATTGGCGAGATCATTGACGACATCAAACATCTCCTACCTTACGGAGACAAATGGAAGGTTGCGAAGCTTGGGTATCGTTTACCTTCGGTTGACAACGAAGGGAACGTCACTTACAGCCTTGTTGAGCTCAAGAATCAAGAGGATCTTAGAGCGATGTGGCAAACTTTTTTCAGTTACGAAGAACGATTCCCGCTCGAGTTCGAGGCGACAGTCAAAATCCGAAGAACGGTCGATGACATCTTAGAGATGTGCAAGCGTCCACCGGACTATTGATCTTATAATATTTAAATTTCTGTCGATGTAATGCCGAATTTTTGAATGTAATCCCGATTTTATTTTATGAATGTGAGAAACATTGTTGGATTTTTGGTGTTCTGCATCTGGTTTTATTCCGGATTTGCAAATGCGAACTTTTATCGGATGTGCACATCCGGATAAAACTGAAAAATTCAAAAAAATGGTGCGTCCGGATTTGCACATCCGAAACAGAGGGGTATTTTTGTAAGCATACAAGGTGCCTAAAAAACTTGGGTGGTGTGTTAAGAAATTGCCTAAAATTGTTGATACTGAATTAATTTTATAAAAAACACGGTATGTTGTAGGTGTGTCATTGAAATTTTAAAATATCTAGAAGATCAATATTGTTTTTTTTTGTTTTTAGTGATAATAAGAGGAAGAGATGGGAATTTCATATCTAGATTGAGTGGCAGGCCTGTTAGGAATGTTGTAGCGGAGACGACAAAGATGATGAATATGATCATTTGTACACAAAGGCGAGTAAAGTAGTTTCCACCATTTCTCACTACAGGAGGATCAAACAATCTCATGGACCATGTACTCTTCGACATAGATAAGGTGGAGTTGGTCGGTCCATACATCACGATGATAAGCCAGATGATGTTGTGATTGATTATATTTAGCTAGAGGCTCATGAGGAGGTGCATGATCAGGCTGACACACGTGATGATCGTAATGGTCTTGTAAATGATAGGTTCAATGGAGGACCCTCCGACCATACCTCACTAACAAAGTATGTTGATCATATTGCCTTCATATTATGACAATGAGAGGTATAAATATTTTAATTTAAGTTGGTTTTATGTATTAGTAGCCCATTGAAGGTCCCCAATCATAGTTCAAAGTTAACGAAATACCCGACAATGCAGATGATAGATGATGTTAGTGAACTTGTAAATGATGTTCGCCTACTATCGTTGAGACATAGGTGGATGTTATAGAAGAAATGATATTTGAGGAGTTTAAGGCTAACAAGGGTGCTCATTTTAGTATCTCTTGGCTCCGAGATACACATGATTCAATAATCAAGCATTCAATGTATGTGGAAGACTCTAGGGTAGACATATTACATCTTGTTGGATATACTATTTTGACAAATAAGCCTCATATATACATGAATGTGAGGTACATATGCTTGTTTACTGACTTTGAATCTCTTAATTGAGCATGGGGTAGTGTTGTTGTGAGGATACTATATCCTTGTAGAAGGGGCTGCCTTTGAGACGAGACAACTTGTCGACTATAAGAGTCTATTTTATGTATAAATATTTACACTACGAGAAAAAAGATGTTGTTAGGTGTGAATGTAGAAGTATAAAAATGATTTAGAGGGATTGAATAGACCCAAATTAAAAAATGCAACTGTCGTTTTACAAAATCAAAGTGAAATAAGTTGTAAGTGGAAGGTTTGAAGCGAAAATGAAAATTATACAGATGAATATGATCTAGCTAACACAATTCGTTTCACAAAAATCCAAGATTATAATAATGAAACACTTTGTATGAATTGATTCAAGTCGTGTAGACACAAGAAGTGTACACAATGAATTCAATATATGTTGAGTTCTAAATTCAATCAGTTTTCAGATTTATCAATCACAAGACTAGCTTAACTAGTTGTTAAATTCCAACAAAACCTAAAGCTTTACGTAATAAATCGTTATCAAGAACCAAACGATATAATGTGAAGGAATTGAAAAAACTAGCATGCAATCACTACGAATTTAAATGCAAGAATAAGAGTTAGAGAGATGACACTGAGATTTATAATGCTTCGGCGTTCGTCCTCGCTCTGCCTATGTGCACTCTTCAAAGGGTTTCCATTGGAACCTGCATAGTTCCTTGTTATTTGATAAATATTTTCAAGAGTTCATACAATCACCAATCCAAAATATAGTTGAGAAAATAAATCTCCTAATTTGGATCTTGGCTTGTATACAACAAACTTGCTAAACTTTCCTGCGTAATCTTTACTCGAATACGTTTTTTGAACCTTCCAATAACACCAATTCTGCTCTAAGCCTTCGTGTGTAGTTATCAACCCCTTGATCCTACCGATTTCTTAGGCGGTGAAATTTCTCGAAGATTCAGAAGAACTCCACCTTATTTGTAGCCTTCCACACAGTTACTATTAAACAATGCTGGAGAGAAGAATCTATTTCTTTTCAATGGAATTTAACACCACCTTTGACAATCCCTCAATCTTGCTAGCTGAAGGTGAGAAAAATACACAAGAAGGGGGGTTGAATTGTGTTTTTCGTTTTTTATTTGCCTATGAACAGAGTTCATATTCTAAACCAATGTTTAGATTCTGAAAAATAAGTTGCAGTGGAATAATAACATAAGCAAATAAATAACAACAAAATACACAAAGATTTATACTGGTTTCTCCCAAACTTAGAGTAGTCCAGTCCCCTTGCAGCACAAGAGATTTTCCACTATAATCAAAACATGATTACAACTGCTAATGCACTTAAGCATAAGACTTTTCTACTCAGACCCTCAGCCCGAGACTTCCTGCTTAAACCCCTCAAGTTCAAGACTTCCTGCTTAGACCCTCAGCCCAAGATTTTCCTGCCTAGATTCCACGAATCCAAGTCTTTCTTGCTTAAACCCCTCAGGTTCAAGATTTCTGCTCAGACCCTTGGTCCAAGACTTCTCTGCTTAGATTCCACGAATCCAATACTTCCTTGCTCAAACCCCTTAGGTTCAAGACTTCTGCTAAGACCTCCAGTCCAAGACTTCCCTGCTTAGATTCCACGAATCCAAGACTTCCTTGCTCAAACACCTCAGGTTCAAGACTTTTGCTCAGACCTCCCGTCTAAGATTTCCTTGGTTAATCAATAACTTATCAAGACTTCAATGCTCTAGCACATAGCAGGAGACTTACTTCGCTCAAGCTTCACAACAAGAGACTTTGATGCTCAAGCACATAGCAAGAGACTTTATCTAAACTACTAAACAACTTGTTTAGAAGAATAGCGAACAAGGTGTATTTGATACATAATCAGAGGTATAGGGTAATAAAAATAACAAGGATCACAACACTTAAGATTTCTAAGATATTCAATGTTTAAGAAATCTTAAGGCTTTGTACAATTTACAACATATAACAAAAATTATGCATACTCGATTGTGTTACTATTGTTGATCTTGTTATTCTTCCATTTTGATAGAAGTGTGGAACGCTTCTATTATTCTTGGCTCTCCTTCTTTATTTCCTTGTTCCTTGTTGAAAATCCAGATTGAATCTTCGGCTGCTTATATAGCAGTTGTAGAAGAATAGACGTTGGAAGAGTTAACTTGTACAAGTTTCTTTGCTACTCCATAGTGCTAAGAAACGTTGAAGATAGATACACCAAAAAATATCTATACATTGTGTAACTTGTTTAACCATTGCTTCTTCTTTGTGATCTTGTACTATAGATCCATTGAGAGTTGATATACGTAAAGCATGTCAACTCTTCTTGAGCTTTGTAAACAAAGACTCTAGCTGACAAACTGATTTGAAATTGTAGCTTTCTTTCTACAGTACGGATAACTTAGCTTTGTCACTGCAAGCCTATATTATCAGACTTCACTTAAAGAACATTCTTCAAATTTTGAACCACTAGAAGCTAATAACTCAACTTCTCTCAAATGCGTCCTTATATCAAATTTTGAGTATATTCTTCTTCAAGCTTTAGAACCTACATACTCGAAACACACATTAGAAAACACCATTGTTCTTTCAATACTTTGTTATCATCAAAACCCAAAGGATATATGTCATGAACAAATCTTGTTCTAACAATCTCCCTTTTTTCGATGATGACAAACATAAGTATTTAAAGAACAATGTTAGACTATTTTAATTTCCTTGGCGACGTCAGAGACTGAGGTTTTTAAGCTCCCCCTGAGTTTAATAGTCAAAGGTTAAGTTTTGTAAGCTCCCCCTAAGTTCTATATTCAATAAAACTAAAATATGTAAATGTTTGGCTAATTTACTTTTCTTAGGAACATCAGAGTTTGAGGTTTGTAAGCTCCCTCTGAGTATAATAGTCCAAGGTTGAGGTTTGTAAGCTCCCCCTTAGTTCTATATACAAGAAAAGTAAAAATATCTCAAGGGAAAAACAAATAACGAAATAACAGAAATAACATAGTTTTAAATAATTAAAATAAACAACATTTAAAACTTAATGGGTTCAGATTCTTTATTAAATACTTCTACATATTTCTCCCCCTTTTGTCACATAAAAAAGAATTAAAAAAACGAAAAGAAAGACATTCATAAATGTAAAGCAGATCATCATTATGTGATCGGTTCTCAAGGAAGAGAAAATGATTCAAGTAATAGAGAGCATTAAAAGCTTGTACAATGCATCTTTAATAGTTATTGGTCGTAGAACTTCCAAGGATCAAGAAAAGGATTTTATTCCATCGTTTGGGTTACCCAGACTCCACTATAAGAGCACCCAAAGCATAAGTCATTTTCATGAACATCCTTCAGAGCAATATGGAAGCAACATCTGAGAGCACCAACATCTTTGTCATTACAGAAATTTCAGAGGATACTACTAGTCTGGAGACGTAGAGTCTTCAAAAACCAGCAAGTTCTGAAGCTTCTGAAACTGGATCCTCATCTACTATACTAAAGTCTTCTGGGGCAGACTCATCATCAGTTGTGGTGAAACCTTCTGAAGCAGGTTCATCAACAATAGTTTTGAAGCCTAGGAAGACGTCAATGAAGAAGAAGAAGAAGAAGTCCAGAGACAATATAGCATTTCATATCGTTATCTCCTACTATGAAGATGAAGATGAGCCCGACTACACCTAGGATAATCATATGAGTCTTAGGGATTTAGAAGAGTTAGATTGATGTAATCTAAATGTCTTCATCTTATTTTGTAATATCCTTTTTTCATCAATGAAAGAATATTTTGTCCAATATTAAACTTGCATGCGTACAACTTTTTTACTTTTCTGTTTAATTTTCTAACCAATACATAAACGAAGTAAAAATAAAAACAGATGAAATAATAAAACCAACAGATAGCTGTTAAGATGACATTTACGGTTGTCTTAAGATAATCTTTATTAGGATTGCATACTAGACATCATTTCCCAAGAATAAGGTGTTAAAAGATTGATTTGACTAATCAATATTGAAACTCTAAACACTCAAGATAACAGATGAATAGTCTCTATAAAACATTCAGTAAACTATCTTTCTGAATCACTTAATCTTTAGAGCACAAAAAATGTATAAGCAAGAGAAAATTTGGGTTCCAAGGAGATATTTTAGAAAGGCAGCAATATTGAAAGCACCAACTCAAGTAAACGATAAGCATGTAGCAATTGGAGCATCTTCAAGCAAGCATATTTCTTCAGAATCACATACTTCTACAACAACCTTTGTTGAGACACAAAGAAGAAAAAGAACTTCTAGGTCAAAACGCAGAAATCTTCTGAGGAATGAAGCTATTGAGTTTGCAAAGAAAGATTGAGAGGATTATTTAAACAATCTAGATATGTCAGATGAACCTAGGGAATTCCTTAGAACATATCCATATGTCTAGAAAGTTTTTGATAATATGTATTAGCTACCAATCTTTCAATGACTATGTTGCAAGTATTTTAAGTTTTAGTCCTAATTTTTTGTTCTCCAAACAACATAAGAAATGAACATATAACAGTTAAGACACACAAGAACATGAACAAGAACAATTTTTAATAACCAGATTGCTTAATACAAGATGTTTAACAATTACATGGCATATATTTGTAGAAATTCAACATCAGAATCTCTCATAGATAGCTTCTAGCTTTTCTCTCCAAATTTTAGAAGAATCATCCTCTGAACTTATGACAACTCCCTATTGGATCAGTAGTTCAGAAAGAACTCGTCCATAAGGAATAAAGAATTTCTTTCCCTTTTGAAAGGATGAAAGAGTCTTCTTCAGATAGTCAAACATAACTTGAGGTAGATCAATCTGTAAGTCTGAATTGAGAAGAAGTAGTAAATATTTTTCAATAAGATCCACAAGATCTAGATCTTTATCCTTAGGTAGCAAGTTTGAATTTAGAATCTAATTCCAAATAATTGCATCAGGACAAAGATTTAAGACTTGAAAGAGGTTTGATGGATCTACAAAAGTACGCCAAGTAGGAAGATAATATTCCCAAACAAGAGTACCTAGGATTTCTCCAATGTCCTCATAGTTGATTACATTATAAATTGACTTATAAGTTATTATTATAAAAACACCATAAACATTGGAAATAATAGCGTACTAATGATTTAGCTCAACAATGGAAGCATTAATCCAAAAGTCTTTGATAAGAATTGGATAAGTAAAACCATAGAGCATATCAAAGTATCCATTCCAACCTTGATCAGAAATAGTCTTCTAGAAGTTAAACCCTAGCTTAAACAACTCTTCAAAATCCACAAACTTTTTATTGATGACAATTAGTTTATTCAAAGGAGAATTAACTAGAGAATTCATCTCAGGTTTGGTTTGATAAACACAGATTAAAACAATAAAAAGAAAAGAACTGAACAAGACTCTAAAGGAATAAGAATCTTGTCAGAAGAACAAATAAGGTGACACGAAATAATGTTTCACAAAGACAAGGGATAGAGACAATAGATGTATATAATAAAGAAAACATCATTACCCAAGGGTCCTTACCCAACAGACTTCTTGAATACACTAAATGATTTTCAACTTTATGGAATTTTAAGTAAGACAAGAATTTTAAAATAATTCTTACTTAAACTGCTTTATCAGAAGTAAAGATTCCTTTTTTGAATCTCAGAGACTGGTAATTTTTCAGAAGCTATCTGTCATCGGATTCTAGTAGGATTAGACTTCGAGTGAGACATCTTCTGTTAGTCATTAGTCTTTGATATTCTATTCAGAATCAAACATTTTCTCTTGAAACTAGAGTCATGCTTGATTTATGAATGTTAAATTGGTTTTTTTGACCACTAACTAGTAGCAGTATTATCACAAAAGGTGAGAATATTATTTCCATAAATATGATCATCTTCTAGTTAATGACATATTCAGTAGAGTCAAATACAACATAGTTTCTTTTCAAAGATTTCTGAAGATTCTTTTGTTGTCAATAGAAAGAATTTCTCTAGAGATCTAACAGAGACTTTGTATTCACTCATACTTAAATAGTTCATCGAGTCAAAAAGTTTGCAAAGAGAAGAATTGAACGTACCTTTTTTTGGTTTTTCTTGGTCAAGCTTCAGATGAGTATTCAGATTTGACCATGGGATCTGAATTCTGTCTCTAGTGGATTCTGAGTCAATGGCATTTATAATATGAATTCTTTTGCTTAATGCCTTAATCTGTTAGTAATACTGATAACATGAAAATATATCGTATATTCTGACCCGATTCACATGCTATTTAGTGCCTTTTTAGTATGCTTTCATAGTATTATGTCGTATTTTGTCTTATTTTCAGGAATACTGCCTTAATAGAGCTTTCCGTGAAGAAATGAAGCAAAAAGAGCAAGAATCGAAAAATTTTGGTGGAAAATACACACATGGCGTTCCACATGGCGTTGGCCAAGGAGGATGCCATGACGTGTAGGGTTTCACCCACATCTCAACGATCACAAGACCACGTCATTCACCATTTGTACACATGGCGGACGCCATGTAGGGATGGTGAACGCCATCTTCCCAAAACTCGTCTTGGTCAAAGGCAGTTGAAGGAAGTGGCCATGACTAGAGAGTATGTCTGCACACGATTTTTGAACGTTTGGTGCAACTTCCAAGGCCTTTACCACTATAAATAGGACATAGTTTTCATTGATTAGGCATCCTCTCTTAGTTGCAGCATAGGCATAAACTCAGTTTGTTAAAAGCGATAATCAATCACATCAAGGGGTTATCGCACCATTGTTGTAATCGAGATTGGATCATTATAGAGTAGAGTAATCTTGCCGCCATTTTACTTTTCAATTCAGATTTACTTTCCAGCATTGTATCAGATTCAAGACTCCGTTTTGGAGCAGGTTTTATTTATTTATTCAGCATTTACCTTTAATTTGTCTTGCCTTTATTTTCCTTGCCATATTTACTCGCATTTATTCTCTTCGCCTTAATTAATTTCTTTACCTGCAATTATGTTTACCTTTGCAATCAAAACCGTTTATGTTTTGTTTTCCTTAAACATGTCTGGCTAATTTACTATATGCTGGCATGTGAGGATCGTCAATAGACAATGCTCTACATGTTGTCTCCCTAGGATTACCTTTGTGGACTGTTTTGGTTTTAACGCAATTTTTCTGAACTTATTTTAATCTGCATCTATGAAAGTGGGACAGTGAAAACGTCAGGTATGATCAAAAGCCGTCCGACACTAAAGACTAAAATTGGTTTGTTTTTTGTTAACAAATACCGTGAAAGTACTTTGTTAATTAATTTGGGAGTCTAATATTTCTAGAAAGCGATTTTAAAACTATTTACGAAAGCGCGCCGTTTATAGGTTTAGGATCCGGTTCTCTGAGAAAAAGCCCAGAACCCTTTTTAGTTAAACTTTCCAATCAAAATCACTTTTCTGTTAAGCTAAGAGTTTAATTTCTTAAAAAATGAGTTTAATACTTTAACGCGGTAAGCGCCGGCCATATGTGACAAATGGAAGGTATAAATTAGAGAGTGAAACTCGGTTCTGAATACGCGAAAGTGACTGTTCCTGTTAAATTAATTCTTTTCTAGATAGGAAACATCTCCCCGTAAGTAACCTTAGTGGAGACTATTAGAGTATTGTTGATTGACGTGAATTACATTTCAGCATTGTCATTTATCTGATTTTATTAAAGTTATTTACTTCATCATTCTTATTCTTAATTCAACCGCCTTAAATAAACACTGTAACAATTAAGTAATGATAGGTTTGACGATTGGTCTCTGTGGGTTTGATAATCTTTTATATTACTTCGATAGGTCTGTGAACTTGTGGATTTCAGCCATCAAGTTTTTGGCGCCGTTGTCGGGGACCAATTTCGTTAAATATCATAACTTTGTTGTTGCACCATATAGATTAAGGCACTCTTGTCTCTATTACTATGTATCACCAAAATTTTCTCTACAATTACCACTCCCAGTATTTTGAGGAACCGAGGGATTCCCATAAATCCGACCTCGAAATGATAATGGAGGATTTCATTGAGACGCAAACTCACTTTAGGCTCGAATCTATGATGAAGCGCTTTGCAGAGACACAAACTCTCCAGAATAAAGAATTTAGAAAATAAAGTCTCCACATTAATGAATACCTTATGCAGCTTAACACTGTGGTCGAATCCCTTGCAAATCACAATGAGGCATTAGAGACTCAAATCTCCCTGCTTGCACAAATTCCCCTAAGAACCTCCCCTGAGGAGCATGTGGATGTTGTAACAACCAGTAGTGAAAAAAAAATCAAAATCCTAAGGAGAGTGATAATGAGTTTGAGGAGAGTTCTGGTGAGAAAAGCGTAGAGATTGAGAAAACCCCACCGGCACCACCCGAAAGGGAGGTCGTCGAAGAGTTAGAGAAAGAAGCATCTTATGTTATTCCTCCTCCCTATACGCCACCAATTCCTTTCCTGCAAAGGTTTGTGGAAACTAAGGTAGGCCCCCAATCCAAAACGTGCGTGGATGTATTAAAAAATATCCACACCAATGTACCCTTGTCTAAAGTCCTGCTTAAAAAGAGAAATTTAGAGGACCACGAAACTAGGGAAATTACTAGTGTTAAGAGGGGAAGGTTAGCCTTCGAAGTGGTGGATGAAAAAAGTGCACCAAAAACTGAAAAGCTAATACTTAGGATAGAACCAGAACTACCACCACAAGTTCAAAAGAATGAACCACCCTACAAAAGGAAGAAAAGAAAAGGTGGGGGATATGTGAGATGGCTTGATAAGTGGCCATGTAAACCGAAGATTATTAAAAGTTTGATCGAGGAATCATTCTCAAGAGAACCACCATGAGTACTTACACTCCTGGGCTGTCGAGCTAACGATGTAAAAAGAAGCACTTTGTGGGAGCAACCCACGACTTTTTAATTTAATGTTTTCCTTTTATTCTTTGAATTTGCAGAAAATAAAGAAATGTATTGCTTGTCACGTCTCATCTACATCTAGGCAAAAATGTACAAGATGGCGATCCTGGAGATGACCAGGTACTTCCTCTGGAAGCGGGCAATATGATGAGCTGCTTCAAGAATTGCGCAGTCGAAGATCTCGTGATGATTAACATGATAGCCTATTTTACACCATGTATCAGTGAAAACAAGAGATGCAAGCATCACAAGCTCAAAAACTAACATTCATATGCAAGTGATGCGAGAAACCTAAGCAAACACGCACACCATGCAAGAGCAGTTTCAAAAAAATGAAAGTATCTCAAAAGCCCGCCGCCAAAGTAGAAGTAGACAGTGAAGACAGGGACAACAAGGGAAGGATTATAGTAGATTTGGTCGTGGTGGCACGCGGTAGAATTCATACATGTTCCGTCTTTCCTTTTTCCACGTTTTATCAAAACATTGAGGACAATGTTTGGTTTAAGTGTAGGGGAGGAACTTTACCGCTTTCCATTTATCGCTTTTTTACTTTGATTTATTGTTTTCTAGTTTATTTCATGTTTTTAGGATTTTATTTGCTTTCAGTATTTGGTCAAGTCATTGCATGTGCTGTCAAGTCTATATGCGTATTTTTCAGTTATTGATTTTCCCTGAAATTTTAAAATTTGGACCCCAACAAAATTTTTCCTTTAGATTCATGGCACACACCCTGAAAGAATATAGGTTGTCACACTTTAGGCTGTGTTAGGGAGACTTGGTAAAGTTCCAATAACATCGATACCGTCCTGACACCCTAAACCCCCTGAATATGAAAAATCAATTTGAGTACCCATTATGCCGAAACCTTAAGTTTAATTTTTAAAGTAACTCCCGAGTAGTTTATTTAAGCAGTCAGCACCATCCTAAGCACACATTAAGTAAGAAGCCGATGCAAATAAGTGTATGATCTTTAGCCTAAAATGAAGAAAAAAATAATTAAGAGGAAAATGAATGATAAGATATGTTTCTTCTAAGTTAGGTGGTCCTCACCCGATCACTTAACCCAACGGCACAAACTCTTTAAGTTCAAGTGATGCTTAAGCATATTTGCCAAGAAAAAGAGAAAAATGAAATAACGATGAGATCATAGTCATTAACAGGTTTACTTACCATGTACGTGCAAGGATAATGGGCTTAATGTGATTGCGCGTGAATGAAATGGGGAGGAAGAAAACAAAAGACCTAGGTTGAGTTATAATTGCATGATTCGGATTGGTTTGCATAAAGGGGGAGTCTTTGACCGTGAAATACGGATTTGTGTCATTATGATATCCTTGGTATTGATATTTAGTACCTATCAATGTAACATTAGCCTAGCCGCCACGTATGATTAGAGTCTCGGTGTGCCTTTTTTTTGAACCGTGCTTATTTATTTTTACTGTGTTAGTTGATTGCTTGAGGACAAGCAATGGTCTAAGTGTGATGGAGTTTGATAACATGAATTCTTTTGCTTTATGCCATAATCTGATAGTAATACTGATAACATGAAAATATATCGTATATTCTGACCCAATTCACATGATATTTAGTGCCTTTTTAGTATTCTTTCATAGTATTATGTCGTATTTTGTCTTATTTTCAGGTATACTGCCTTAATAGAGCCTTCCGTGAAGAAATGAAGCAAAAAGAGCAAGAATCGAAAGATTTTGGTAGAAAATACACACATGGAATTCCACATGGCGTTGGCCAAGGAGGACGCCATGACGTGTAGGGTTTCTCCCACATCTCAATGGTCACAAGACCACGTCCTTCACCATTTTCACACATGGCGGGCACCATGTAGGGATGGCGGGTGCCATCTTCCCAAAACTGGCCTTGGTCAAAGGCAGTTGAAGGAAGTGGCCATGACCAGAGGGAATGTCTCCACACGATTTCTGAACGTTTCGTGCAACTTCCAAGGCCTTTACCACGATAAATAGGACATAGTTTTCATTGATTAAGCATCCTCTCTTAGTTGCAACATATGCATAAACTCAGTTTGTTAAAAGCGATAATCCGTCACATCGAGGGGTTATCGCACCATTGTTGTAATCGAGATTGGATCATTATAGAGTAGAGTAATCTTGCCGCCATTTTATTTTTCAAGTCAGATTTACTTTCCAGCATTATATCAGATTCAAGACTCCGTTTTGGAGCAGGTTTTATTTATTTATTTAGCATTTACCTTTAATTTGTCTTGCCTTTATTTTTCTTGCCATATTTACTAGCATTTATTCTCTTCGTCTTAATTAATTTCTTTACCTGCAATTATGTTTACCTTTGCAATCAAAACCATTTATGTTTTGTTTTCCTTAAACATGTCTGGCTAATTTACTAAATGCTGGCATGTGAGGATCGTCAATAGACAATGCTCTACATGTTGTCTCCCTAGGATTACCTTTGTGAGCTGTTTTGGTTTTAACGCAATTTTTCTGAACTTATTTTAATCTGCCTCTACGAAAGTGGGACAGTGAAAATGTCGGGTAAGATCGAAAGCCGTCCGACACTAAGGACTAAAATTGGTTTGTTTTTGGTTAACAAATACCGCGAAAGCACTTTGTTAATCAATTAGGGAGTCTAATATGTCTAGAACGTGATTTTAAAACTATTTACGAAAGCGCGCCGTTTATAGGTTTAGGATCTGGTTCTCCGAGCGAAAGCTCGAAACCCTTTTTAGTTAAACTTTCCAATCAAAATCACTATTCTGTTAAGCTAAGAGTTTAATTTCTTAAAAAAATGAGTTTAATACTTTAACGTGGTAAGCGCCAGCCATATGTGACAAATGGAAGGTATAAATTAGAGAGTGAAACTCGGTTCTGAATACGCGAAAGCGACAGTTCCTGTTAAATTAATTCTTTTCTAGATAGGAAACATCTCCCCGTAAGTAACCTTAGTGGAGACGATTAGAGTATTGTTGATTGACGTGAATTATATTTAAGCATTGTCATTTATCTGATTTTATTAAAGTTATTTACTTCATCATCCTTATTCTTAATTCAACCACCTTAAATAAACATCGTAACAATTAAGTAATGATAGGTTTGACGATTGGTCTCTGTGGGTTTGACAATCTTTTATATTACTTTGATAGGTCCGTGCACTTGCGGATTTCACCTATCAAATACCAGGATTCATTCCAGAATCTGAGTCTAGGATGAGTTATGACACTAACAAAATCTTGTTCTCAGTAGAGTATTTGATCTCATTGTCTTGGATTAAATTTCTGAATTTATAATCCTTGATTTTGAAATTGGTGACTAGCATAGATTGAGATAGTGTTTCCTATCAGAGATTAGCATAAAACAAGTTTTCAGCAGTGTCTCAGTATTTCCCGAAAACAAAAGAAGAAATGAAAAGTTTCTCACAGAATTGTCCTTTAACACAAATTCTATGATATCCTTGAATTTCCTTAGGAGCAATGGAGTCGCTAAAGATTTTATCTTGAGCACCAGACTCCTTATTATCAATATTGAAGCAAGATAGATTAGAAGTTATCTTTTTCTCTTCAATATTTTATTTATTCTTGCATTCAGATGCTTCTTCATAAGAAGTAATGGCCAGCAGTGCTAGATTACTTTTTCATCTCTTTATGAATCCTTAACTACGTCAGCTTCAATAGGATATACTTTGAAGATCTCTGACATTTTCTTTTTGGGTTTTTCTGTCTGGTAGTTTTTCTTCTTGTTCTTATAATTGGGAAAAATCAGTTGAAATATGAATATTTCAGAAGCTTCTAAAGTTACTTTTCCATCAACAGATATCACATTCCATTTATCCAATGGATAGAATCTTCTGATAAGGAAGGTTAATTCCTCATCATCATACATTCCATAGGATTTTTCTTCAACAGGCTTGAGGAAGGGTGATTTCTTTGACAGATTTTATTTATCTAATCCCATTTCTTTACTTTGAAGAATGCTAATTAAACCTTTAAGACTCAGTCTACTTCAATTTTTTGACTTCTTTAATAGATGTGACTTTTTTGTTTGACTCTAGCAGGAAGACTTCTCAGAATTTGCTTGGAAAGATTAGATGAAGTGTAACTAGATAAGCCTTTACATGATTCCCTTCAAAGTATAACATAAGGATTCAAAGAAAATTTGAGCAGTAGACATATCAATGATGTTGATATACTTAGAATGAGATATATCATCTACCAGAATGCATCTAACCCCAAGATGATTTCTATAAAGCTTCTTCTGAGCTGGTGTGAGAGATTTTCTATCATTGATCATCCCTACACCATCAATTTCTATAGTAATACCTTTCTCAAGGGTATTCCATAGACCTACATCAAAACCCTTTTTTCAAGACCAATGATATAATAATATATTTTGCCTTTTTCCATCATTTAAATTCAGAAGAGTCACGCTTGAATATGGTAGGATTACCAAAGTAATATTTTTCATATAGTGCTTGATTCCTTCTTGAAAGAAAGTCTTCAGCAGACATACTTTTCTCATTGGATCTTTATCTGCACCACTATTAAGTGTTATGCACAGACTATTCTCTAATACCAAATGAAGGTGAGAAAAATACAAAAGAAGTAGGGGTTGAATTGTGTTTTCCATTTTTGCCTTGCCTCTAAACCGAATTCAGATTCTAAACCAATGTTTAGATTATGATAAATAAGTTGCAGTGGAATAATAACAGAAGCAAATAAATAACAACAGAAGACACAAAGATTTATGTTGGTTCCTCCCAAACTGAGAGTAGTCCAGTCCCTTTGCAGCACAAGAGGTTTTCTTCTATAATCAAAACATGATTACAACTGCTTATACACTTAAGCATAAGACTTTTCTGCTCAAATATTGAGCCCGAGACTTCCTTCTTAAACCCCTCAGGTTCAAGACTTCCTGCTTAGACCCTGAGCCCAAGACTTTCCTGCTTAGATTCCACAAATCCAAGACTTCCTTGCTTAAACCCCTCAGGTTCAAGACTTCTACTCAGACCCTCTGTCCAAGACTTCCATGCTTAGATTCCATGAATCTAAGACTTCCTTGCTCAAACCCCTCAGGTACAAGACTTTCTGCTTAGACCCTGAGCCTAAGACTTTCCTACTTAGATTCCACAAATCCAAGACTTCCTTGCTTAAACCCCTCAGATTCAAGACTTCTACTCAGACCCACTGTCCAAGACTTCCCTGCTTAGATTCCATGAATCCAAGACTTCCTTGCTCAAACCCCTCAGGTTTAAGACTTTTGCTCAGACCTCCAGTCCAAGACTCCCCTGCTTATATTCCATGAATCCAAGACTTCCTTGCTCAAACCCCTCAAGTTCAAGACTTCTGCTCAGACCTCTAGTCCAAGACTTCCTTGCTTAATCAACAACTGATCAAGACTTCAATGCTCTAGCACATAGCAGGAGACTTACTTGGCTCAAGCTTCACAATAAGAGACTTTGATGCTCAAGCACATAGAAAGAGACTTTATCTAAACTACTAAAAACCTTGTTTAGCAGAATATAGAACAAGGTGTACTTGATACATAATAAAAGGTACAGGGTAATAACCATAACAAAGATCACAACACTTAAGACTTCTAAGATATTCAATGTTTAAGATTACAACATATAACAGAAATTATGCATACTCGATTGTGTTGCTATTGTTGATCTTGTTATTCTTCCATTCTGATAGAAGTGTGGAACGCTTCTATTCTTCTTGGCTCTCCTTCTTTATTTCCTTGTTCCTTGTTGAAAATCCAGATTGAATCTTCGGCTACTTATATAGAAGTTGCAGAAGAATAAACTTTGGAAGAGATAACTTATACAAGTGTCTTTGTTACTCCATAATGATAAGAGACATTGAAGATAGACACACCAAAAGATATTTATCCATTGTGTAACTTATTTAACCATTGCGTCTTTCTTGTGATCTTGTACTATAGATCAGTTGAGAGTAAATATCTGTAAAGCATGTGAACTCTTCTTGAACGTTGTTAACATAGGCTTTAGCAGATAAACTGATTTGACGTTGTAGCTTGCTTTCTGTAGTACGAATAACTTAGCTTTGTCACCGGTTCTGAATGATCACCAGAAGTTGATACATTCAATAAGTGTATAAACAATATATTGCTCTTCTGATGTTGAGGCCTTCAACTTCAGAGTCTATGGAAACCTTTATTATTGGACTTCACTTAAAAAACGTTCTTCAGATTCTGAACCACCAGAAGCCAATAACTCAGCTTCTCTCAAATGCGTCCTTATATCAGATTCTGAGTATATTCTTCTTCAAGCTTTAGAACCTGCATACTTGGAACACACGTTAGATAACACCATTGTTCTTTCAATACTTTGTTATCATCAAAATTCAAAGGATATAAGTCATGAACAAATATTGTTCTAACACTAACAACCTAAAAACTCAACAAGATCTCCAAGAACGGTTAGTTTCAAGTACGCGCCTCCTTTAATGAATCTCAGAACTCTCGTTATCAAGATCTGAACTCAATTGAAGTTCAAGATGAGGGAAATTTGTAGCAAGACTTTGAACACTCTAAACAAAGGAAATTGATTTTCACTAAGAATCACACTGAAAAATCTTAACATAATGAATAATGTTATGTGAAGAATGATGACACAAAGTATTTATATGTGCTTGAGATGAAGCATACAAAATGGTTGAAAAAAGGTAGTTATACTCGAATCAAGAAAAATATGATTTGGATCAAATGAGAAAAATGAAGTGGAATGAAAGAAATAACCAATTTTTGAAAAAAAAAATGCTAGTTGATTCAGATCAGCCAAAACGTGATTCTAATCAAATGCCTTGTGATTCAAATCAAGTGCAAAATTTGATTAGGATCAAATGACAAAGAACTAACAAGGATTTTTGGAAAAAGGATTTGATTTGAATCATGTTCAAATTGTGATTCGGATCAAATCAAATAGAATCAAACATGATTTTTGAAAAATGGAATTGATTCGAATCATGTAAAAATTTTGATTCGAATCAAACTAGACAGAATCTGTTCCCAGGAAAATGAATAGGATCAAGTGTAAAATTTGATCAGGATCAAACTGCTGAGTTTAGCTATTGTACAGTTTGATCAAGATCAACATTCAGTGTAAAACTAAATGATTCAAATTAATCTTATAAAATCTTAAATTTTCAAGTTTTCAAAAGTATTTTGAGATTTTACCTTTGAATCAACTTTGACCAAAAACACAAATGATTTCATTCCATTAACATGTGCTATTAATCAAAGAACATTTAGATTAAGATCAAATAAAACCAAAGTTTTAGGCATGCTAAAAAAGAATCAAAACAAACTCAATTCTGAGAAATGAAATCATGAAGGAGACTTAACAAATCGAAATACAAACAAAGATGAAAGTGATAAGACAAGCAACAATATAAACAAATAGTAGGGATATGCAACTACAATCTCCCCCTTTTTGATGATTGGCAAGCTTTCACTTTGAATTGAGTCGACCTTTGAGTAGAACGTATAACTCCCCCTGAATCATTTCACACAAACAACTCACAACATAAAACACATAAAACAATTCTAGACTCATTACAACTTCTCCCACTTTGACAACATCAAAAAGAGATAGTTCAAAATGCGTCTAAAACCCAAAGATACAACCCCTAACATATAATTCCAAAGAATCAACAAAATGGCTTGAAACTTTGTAAACTTTCATCAACCAGGAAAAAGTTTTAAAACCAAAACAGATTTTTAGCATTAAGTGATATACATTTGAATTATGATATTCATAAGAATCAACAATCATAGTGTTAATCGGATTATTGTATATACAACATAATTTATTCATTTCTCAACAAAATTAGTGTGAAAAAGGTTCTTTGAGTCGAGGAGGTTTAAAGTCCACCATACAGTTTGGTGTTTGTTTTGTAAACGAGGAGGTGGTGTGCTTTTTTGGTTGGGTGATAGGTTTTCTTTAGAGTGCTTTGTGTGATACATGTAAAGAGCATTTGATCATAGTGGAAAATCCTATAAGGTAATAGAGGGACTAGATGTACCCTTAAGTTGGTCAGGGAAACTAGTGCAAAAGCTTGTGTGTTCTTTACTTTATGCACTTTAAATTTTGCATTTTATCTTCTTCCTAAGTAACATTCATCTCATGTCTTATGATACTATAACAATTTAAGAAAATTAGTACAAAAACAAGAAAAATTCAAAAATCTTAATTCACTCCCCTCTTAGATTGCATCTCATAACTACACTATTTATACTTATAAAAAGTACAATACGTGACAACCCCTTGTGTTATAGGGATGTTAGAGGTTCTTAAGAATGTTGTGGTGTTAGAGCAAGCTCACGCATGGATGGTGTGAAGCTCTATATACTGGTGTTTACGCGATTAATTGATTGTCCTTCTCAACTTTAAGGTTGAGGTATTTATATGAGTCTCTTGGTCTTGGATCTTAGGCTCTGTGTAATAGCACTCATATCTCTTAGGAGTGTGGGGAATGGTGGTTACTCCCTTATCCTTTTGGAGAACGTGTCCTTCCTCTTTGATTGTCTTTCACGCTGTTACTGAGTATGGACATGTCACTCCTCATGCTTTCACAAGTGAGAGAGCAACCCAGTCAAAAGGAGACTGTTTCAGATGACAGACGCTCATTATGAGAAATGGTGGATCATTGAAAATAAAGGATGACTAGGGAAATTTGATACGATGACCATATCCCAAATTGGTAGAAGGAAATTTGATACGATGACCATCTCCCAAATTTTCAACAGTATCATTAGTGTACCGTGCGATTTTTATCGGTGACGCGACCACCTTACCGCAATGGTTGGAATTGGATGCTACTTTCTGATTTCTTATTTATCCTATGAAGTTGGAAAGGAAAGGGAAGTTATCTTAAACTAAGTGCACGCAAATATTTTCTTTAACAAATGCTAAGAGATTGGGGATTCGGGGTCAGGTTATACAAAGGGGAGTTGTCAATCACCCAGTGTATATATGGTTATCCATAGACCTTTTATGGCATGTTTTTCTATTGGTTTAAATACTTTCTTGTGTTTATCTGTCATGGGTTGGGAAAGTTTCTCCTGTGGGAGTGTTGAGAGAGTGTGTTGCGGTGAGAATTGGATATCAAGCTATTAATTAACTTGAATCACAAAACATGAAGTTCACCACCGAACTTTGATTTATCCAAAGGAAAGGGTAAAGATTGAAAAACCCAAAATGCTCTATGTAGGAACACAGCTCAAAGATCTAAGGTTCGGGGGTTGGTTATACCTAGGGAAGGTGTTAGCACCCTAAGTATCTGTAGTACTCTACAGGAAACTCTTGTTAGTATTTGTGTTATGCTAATGTTGCTTGATAAGGGAAAAGTGATAAGGTAAATACCTAGGGGTATATACACTAAGTATGCTTGCCAAGACATCGCATATCATGCCTACGTATCTTGACGGGAATGGAATCAGAGCATTCGTAGTTCCCCTCACTACGGGGTAAAGGGTGAGAAAGATATGGAGTAAAGCTTGAAAGCAAAGCTTGTGAGGATTGATTATTTAGGAGAAGAGATTAATGGATATCTCTTATGAAAGGATTTGAATGAAGGGTTAAAGGTTGGTGAAGGAGAGAGATTAATGGTTATCTCTTGTGAAGGTTAAAAAGAGGGTTAAGAGTTATAAGAGATTAATGGATAGTTGAATTGTATTGGAAACTTGGAATTTTGGAAAGAATTAAGAAATGAAATTTGAACAAAATTTTGATAGTGAATTTAGAGATTTGAATAAAATCAGAAAGGAATGGAACTTGAAATTGAATTGATTTTGAATTGGAATTGAATTGAAAGAACTTGAATTGAATGAAAAATATAAGTGAAACTTAAATTGGAAATTTAATTGAAGTTGGAAATGGATTGGAGGTGAATGAAAACTTGGATGTAAAATTTTAAATTAGAAACTTGAAGGGCCGGGACTTGAAATAGACTTCAAATGTTATTATGATCTTGAAATTTGGATGAAATCTTTGACATGAAATTTGGACCTTTTGGTCATGAATCAATTCAGGAAGTGGACTGCCTGAAATGTGTTGAAACTTTGAATCAAATCACATAACACCACTTTCTGACTCCAACTTGAAATGAACTTGAATTGAACAAAAATCCTGAATCTTCCTTTGAAAATAGGCATGAGTCGCCTAATCAGGACTCAGAGTATTGACTGAATGCCTTGGATTTTCTTGAAATAAAACCTGACTCACAAATGAAACAAAACAAAAAAAAACCTGGTAAATTGGGTTAGTTATGCAATATGATTGACCTAGGATGCTCATGCAAATGATGATGACATCTAAGGGTAAAAGTTTGGGTACAACAGTTGCCCCTATTTAAATAGCTTTACCAGATGGCACGAGGGATGGAAATCCTCGAGAGATCAAGGTGAAAGGTATTTAAATATAACAAACTGAAAATTTGCCCTTAAATGGAATGCAGATGCTGAGGACAGCTAACAGACATGCAAATGATGATATGATAGAATGGTAAATGCAGAAATGCAGACGAAAACGAAAGCAGACAGGGAAAAAGTCCACACAATGAGCAAGCACTCACTGGAGATGACAACCACACTGGGGAATTGAAATAAAACTAGGGAAATTTAAAGTGATGAGATCAACGGGTTCAAGCATGACCGACTGACACTTTAGAAAGAAAAGATGAGACAAGATCCTCAATGGAAGTAGCACCGGAAAACGGTCTCCACTGGGGAATCAACAGTCATCATCCATGAATGGAACTGAATGGAAAAGAGTCACAACATCCAGAAGATCATTGAATGAGGTGAGGAGAAAAAAAATCTAGGAAATACATGAGACATGCGAGCAAACATCAGAGGTATTCAGAAGAGCATTGATTAAACTCTGGAAAAATAACAGACCACATAGACACCCAGAAGAGCATTGAATGAACTCTGGAAAACAAAACAGAGATATTCGGAAAAACATCGAATAAACTCCAAAACATATAAGAGATATTTGGAAAAGCATCGAATAAACTCCAGCACCCATCCAGAAAAGTATTGGATGGAGGATGGAAACAGATTTGAAAATATTTAGCAACTGTTAACCAAAATAAAAAACAAATTGAAGACATCTAGAAGAGCATTAGATGAAAACAAAGATCCTGAAAATACATCTGAAACATTTAGAAAAGCATTAAATGTACGGGGAAATATTTTGAAGACATATCCGAAAGAGCATCAGATAAGCAATAATATATCTGGAAGAATATCAGATAAACAAGGTCATATCCGGAAAAGCATCAGAATAAACAAAGCGAATATATCTGGGAAAACATCAGGTAAGTTCTGGAAGAACATCAGAACAAAAAACTCAATCTGGAAAAACATCAGAAAGAGAGACACATCCGAAAAAGTATCAGATGGAAAAGGCAATGTCATTCCGGAAAAGCATCAGAATTAACAAAGCAAATATCTGGAAAAATATCAGATAAGTTCTTGAAGAACATCAGAACAAAGACTCAATCTGGAAAAACATCAGAAAGAGAGACACATCCGGAAAAGCATCAGACGGTAAAAGCAATGTCATTCTGGAAAAGCATCAGAATAACAAAGCGGAATATCTGGAAAAACATCAGATAAGTTTTGGAAGAACATCAGAACAAAAGACTCAATATGGAAAAACATCAGAAAGAGAGAAACATCCGAAAAAGCATCAGATGGAAAAGACAATGTCATTCCGGAAAAGCATCAGAATTAACAAAGCAAATATCTGGAAAAGCATCAGATAAGTTCTGGAAAAACATGAGAACAAATACTCAATCTGGAAAAACATCAGAAAGAGAGACACATCCGAAAAAGAATCAGATGGTAAAAGCAATGTCGTTCCGGAAAAGCATCAGAATAATAAAGCAAAATGTCTGGAAAAACATCAGATAAGTTCTGGAAGAACATCAGAACAAAAGACTCAATCTGAAAAAACATTAGAAAGAGAGACACATCCGAAAAAGCATCAGATGGAAAAGGCAATGTCATTCCGGAAAAGCATCAAAATTAACAAAGCAAATATCTGGAAAATCATCAGATAAGTTCTGGAAGAACATCAGAACAAAGACTCAATCTAGAAAAACATCAGAAAGAGAGACACATCCAGAAAAGTATCAGATGGTAAAAGCAATGTCGTTCTGGAAAAGCATCAGAATAACAAAGCGAAATATCTAGAAAAACATCAGATAAGTTCTGGAAGAATATCAGAACAAAAGACTCAATATGGAAAAACATCAGAAAGAGAGACACATCCGGAAAAGCATCAGATGGAAAAGGCAATGTCATTCCGGAAAAGCATCAGAATTAACAAAGCAAATATCTGGAAAAGCATCAGATAAGTTCTGGAAGAACATGAGAACAAAGACTCAATCTGGAAAAACATCAGAAAGAGAGACACATATGGAAAAGCATCAGATGGTAAAAACAATGTCGTTCTGAAAAAGCATCAGAATAACAAAGCGAAATATCTGGAAAAACATCAGATAAGTTCTGGAAGAACATCAGAACAAAAGACTCAATCTGGAAAAACATCAGATAGAGAGAAAAATGAACGACATCCAAGAATGGCATTGGATACAAAAGAGGAACAAACATATTTGGAAAAACAATCGGATAAGAAAGGTCATATCTAGAAGAACGTCAGATAGACACGACAATATATATTTGGTAGGTGCCATGTAAGTTGGACTTTGGCCACAAGGTAAGACGTAGATAATAACACGACCTCGGGAGAAATGTAAATGAGGATGAAACACCCATGCTATGAATATGTATATGAATTATGCTATGATATATGATCAATGCAAATGCCGATGCAGATGACGACGACATAACTCGACTCTAGGAGAAAACACGACTGCAAGACTGATTCCTCAACACGGAGATCACTGCTATTCTGCCTGGGACTAGAAATGCTACTACTGAACACATCACCGCCACACTGGTAAACTGTATCCAAGTTGATGATCCTTATAGGGAGGATGGGAGCTGCTTGGGGATTCTTCATGTAAATTACCCTAGATTAGCTGATTATTGTAGATGAGCTGATCATTGCTTCAGCTTGATTGATTCTGAAATGACTGTTTCATGGTGCTTTTGGAAAGCTTGCCCCAGTATGAGTCTTGAAAAAAAAATATTTTGTATAAACTAATTCTGAGAAGTCGCCATTAAACCACAAATCTTGAACCGATTCTCAACAGGATATGAAAGGAACTTGCCCCTGATTGGATCACCGACCAAGTTTCTTAAATGTTTGAAAATTCCTTAAGAAGAAAGCTAGTTCACAAACAAAAGTATTTGTACAAACATGGTAAATGCAAAGTTGATGCAACTTTTGAAATCAATTTCATTTTTGGAAAGATGCAAAGCATATAAGTCATTGGTCAGAACACGGCGGTTCAAGACATTAAAGTGAAAAGTATAGCAAAAGTGGTAATGTCAAAATAGATGATCTGCAAAGATCTTTGGGAGTCAGTTTATGCAACCTTGCTGCAATATGCTTTCAAAATAACCTTGCTTCAGTTAGGTTTTTTGAGGGTTGTAACGTGGTCTGGTTCACGGTTTATGAAACAAAGGATAAAGGCTCAAAGTTTATTTGTCCCACCCAATCTTCGTGATGAACTCCAATCCTAAGCTCAGTTAACTCAGACTTTACACTCAGGTTCCCACAAGTTAGGAATTGCACTGATAATAGTAATGATGGCTCAAAAGTTAAAAGACTTGAGATGGCAGTCACTGCTTCTTACAACATTTTATTGTTTTTTATGAGGACCTCAGTTAACTCGTTTTGTCTTTGAGGATTTTGGTAACCTCTTGATTGATTTTTTGTTATCCCTAACTTTTTCCTGAACTGCGTCATTTGAGCTTACAGCCAGCGGGATGCCCTAATTTTTGCCTAAGTCTCCTTCATAGGTTTTGACTTAGCGGGCTTTTATTTTGATTCTTTGTTCACTTTCTTTTTTTAGTGACTGCCTAGCTTAATGATTACAGTGAACCATCATTGGCGTTTGACTTGAAAGACATCTTCGACACTTGTGAGTACAACTTTTATGTGACAGGTGTCTTGCATGGACGCACAACTAAGTTACTGAGAACTACCCTGCCCCAGGTTAAGATTGCGAGTTTTTTGTAAAGAAAAAAAACTCATACTTCTAGGCTCGAAGGGGTTAACTAGGGATTATCTTCCTTATTTCTCCAGTGTTTAGGGATTGAAACAATGCCTTACATCGTCATCAAAGTTTAGTTGGAAGCATACCAACAACAGTTATGAGTATAAAGTTTCCATCATTCTCCCTCCAATCTTTGCAAAATCAACAGAAAGAGATAAAAAAATATTTTGCAAAAAAAAGCATAAAGATGTAAATAGTGGACAAAATGAATTGAATCAAAAGTTGCAATGCTCATTTCATTAATCACGAAAGTACAAACATAATTGAAAACAAACAACTATTACAAAATAAGGAAGATGCAAACAACCAGAAACAAGGCTTAGTGACTAGTTAAATACAAGGATGAGTTGTCCTGTCTTTAAGAAGTAGCTGAGCTGAAGTCGACTGAAGCTTCATTTGGCGTGCCCTGGCAGAGGATTGCTCTGAACATTAGGATTGTCACGAAAGTTAAGAATTCCAGTCTTAATCAAATCACGTACTCTGGCCTTTAGTGCATAGCAATTTTCTAAGTCGTGGCCTGCGGCACCTTCATGGAATGCACAGTGGACATCAGATCTGAATCCAGCTGGAAGAGGATTTGAAAGGGGTAAAGTCCTTGTGGTAATCAAACCTTACTCAACCAGACCAGGATACAGTTCAGTGTACTTCATTGGAATAGGATTAAAATAATTCCTATTACGGTACTGGTTCTGTCCAACAACCGGACGTTGAGGAGCTTGAGCTGGTCGTGGAGTAGCAACCCCGGGAGTGACAGCACCAACAACAGGGTAAGTAGTATACTGAGGTTGGGGACGAGGCCTTCTTGTTCCAACCATGACAACATTAGTCTTTTCTTCCTTCTTCTTCTGAAAGTTCCCATAGGATTTCTTCACAGTATTGGAAGATTCGGCAGCCTTGGACACTTTTCCATTCTTAAGACCTTCCTCGAGCCTTTGGCCGATAGTAACCAAATCAGTGAAGTTGGAGGAAACACTCCCAATCATCTTCTCCCAATAGAATGGGGACAAGGTATCCATGAACACCCCAGTCAACTCTTTCTCAGCCAAAGAAGGTTTAACCTGGGAAGCCAACTCTCTCCAGCGTTGAGCATACTCCTTAAAAGATTCCTTCTCATGTTGAGTCATATTTTGTAGCTGGCGGCGATCAGGGGCCATGTCAAGGTTATACTTATACTGCTTCATGAAGGCATTTACAAGATCTTGGAAGCAGTGAATGGAGTTTTGCTCGCGAGCCATATACCATTGGATTAATGCTCCACTCAAGCTATCTAGAAAATAATGGATAAGCAACTTCTGATTTCTGGTATAAGCAGTCATCTTGCGAAGATACATGACCAAATGAGCCCTTGGACAAGAGTGCCCCTTATATTTCACAAATTCTGGAGTTTTGAACTTAGCAGGCATAACAAGGTCAGACACTAAGCACATGTTGTCTACATCCACATTGAAGAAGTCATTACCTTCAATGGCTTTGAGTCTTTTGTCTAAGGTCTAAAACTGCTCACGGACAACTTCAGGTTCAACAAAGTCTTCACCCTGAGCACTGACAGCATTGTACTCAAAGAGGGGATTCTCAAAGGGAGCTCGAACAGTCTGTGGAATGGCATGGACCGCAGGTCTGGGCTCGGTGAAAACAGGAGCTTGAAATACAGGTATAGCAGTTTGGCCAGCCATAGCAGTAGATACAATTGGTGGAGAATAGTTGTGTGGCAAACGAAACTCGGGCCAAGTTGACAGTTTTTTGGGGAGGCTTCCCTCTAGCAATCAAAACTTGAAGCATCTCAGTGAGTTTAGTCATGCTCGACTTAAGGTCATCGATTTCCATTCGGACCTCAGCATTGTGTGCCTCTTGCTCTGACATCCTTCGTCTGTAGTTAGCTCTAGTCTGGTATTTGTGTCGAGGAATCAGCTTGACGAATCACAGGTGACACCGGTAGATAGAGACAACTGGCAGTAAGTTACTGGACAAACAGACACATGCAATGAATCATACAAAGATGCAAATGATATGCAATGCAATGCAATGCAAACAGGATGCAAAACACATGCAATAGGATCAAGGGTTCGAGATCACAGCATGGAGTCAGGGTAAAGAACCAACCACAGGGTGTGTACTAGGGTTCTTGTATCTGCAAAGCAAGGTTCTAAAGAGTTCCCAGAGTCGACAACCCATCTTTCAGATATTATCAATTTTCCAATTACTTGGTAGTCAATAATATTCTCAAGAGAGTCTTGTCTGAGTGTAGTATCGCGCATCAACCATTTAGGATTACTCCCTCATAATCATCGCACTACATCCTAAATAGGCCAGGTGGGGTAAATGGTAACTAATGGTCATCAGTATCCCTGGCACCAAGGTTAAAAGTGGCAACGCATTCACGATTGCTCGTTCAGCATATACCACTCCCAAGAGGGCCTCAACTGAGTGTGGAATCTCAAGTCAACTCCTTTGGGATTACTCCCTCGAAGTCTCCTTGACTATATCCACTATCCTATCATAAGTGTACGCTCAAGTCCGGGTTAGGACTTATCCTCACCACTCAAAGTAAACACCCTACACACAGAAAAACCCAAACACAACAGGTATATATATAGATATGAATATGTACAGATATATAAGCAAGCAAACATAGAAATAACACAAATGCATACAAGGTGGACTTAACCCTCTTAGGGGAGAACCGACTCCCCAGTGAAGTCGCCATTTCTGTTGCGGTGAGAATCGAATATCAAGCTATTAATTAACTTGAATAAAAAAACATGAAGTTCACCACCGAACTTTGATTTATCCAAAGGAAAGGGTAAAGATCGAAAAACCCTAAGTGCGCTATGTAGGAACACATATCAGAGATATAAGGTTCGGGGGTTGGTTATACCTAGGGAAGGTGTTAGCACCCTAAGTATCTGTAGTACTCTACAGGAACCTCTTGTTAGTATTTGTGTTATGCTAATGTTGCTTGCTAAGGGAAAAATGCTAAGGTAAAGACCTAGGGGTATATACACTAAGTATGCTCACCAAGACATCGAATCTCGTGCCTACTTATCCTGACGGGAATGGAATCAGAGCATTCATAGTTCCCCTCACTACGGGGTAAAAGGGTGAGAAAGAAAAGGTGTAAATCTTGAAAGCAAAGCTTGTGAGGATTGATTGTTTAGGAGAAGAGATTAATGGCCATCTCTTATGAAAGGATTTGATTGAAGGGTTAAAGGTTGGTGAAGGAGAAGAGATTAATGGCCATCTCTTGTGAAGGTTAAAAAGAGGGTTAAGAGTTATAAGAGATTAATGGATAGTTGAATTGTATTGGAAACTTGGAATTTTGGAAAGAACTAAGAAATGAAATTTGAACAAAATTTTGACAATGAATTTAGAGATTTGAATAAAATCGGAAAGGAATGGAACTTGAAATTGAATTGATTTTGAATTGGAATTGAATTGAAAGAACTTGAATTGAATGAAAAATATAATTGAAACTTAAATTGGAAATTGAAATGAAGTTGGAAATGGATTGGAGGTGAATGAAAACTTGGATGTAAAATTTTGAATTAGAAACTTGAATGGTCGGGACTTGAAATAGACTTCAAATGTTATTATGATCTTGAAATTTGGATGAAACCTTTGACATGAAATTTGGATCTTTTGGTCATGAATCAATTCAGGAAGTGGACTGCCAGAAATGTGTTGAAACTTTGAATCAAATCCCATAACACAACTTTCTGACTCCAACTTGAAATGAACTTGAATTGAACAAAAATCCTGAATCTTCCTTTGAAAAGAGGCATGAGTCGCCTAATCAGGACTCAAAGTATTGACTGAATGCCTTGGATTTTCTTGAAATAAAACCTAACTCACAAATGAAACAAAACAAACAAAACCTGATAAATTGGGTTAGTTATGCAATATGATTGACTTAGGATGCTCATGCAAATGATGATGACATCTAAGGGTAAAATTTGGGGTACAACAGAGTGTTTTGTTGTTTTTGGGTTTTCCGTTGTTTTTGGGAAGGTACTGGACCTAAAGTTTTTTTGATTTTGTGTGCTCGCTAAGATTTCGCAATCTTATGCCTACGTATTCCCGTAAAGATACTCGGGAATTCAGAGCAATCGTAGTTCCTCCTATTCTATGGGAGGAAAAGATGTTTGGTGTCTTGTTTAAAGCCTAAGATTGAACCTAAAGGTTATTTGTGTCTTGTTCAAAGCCCAAGATTGAAGCTAAGGATTTGACTGAGAGATAATTTGTCATCTCTAAAGGGAGATATCTCACCTATTCATCACAAAATGTCGGGAATTGATTATAAAGGGAAATTACTTTAACTGGGATATGTAGAATCCAACAATGCCATAATTTCCTTTATAAAGGGTGGTGTCATGAAGGAAGAAACTTTAACTCAGTGTTGAGCAATGCCACTTTTCCTTATGAATCTTTCATGCTAAGAGAGGGACATTGGCATGGATGTAAATAATCCAGAGGCTTGCCGCTTACAGCACTTAGATGAAAGATGATTTTTGACCAGGATAAGCAAAAGACTCCAGCTTGGATTTTGAATCAACAAGTGTGCCACTTATAGCAATTATCTGGGAAAAAGGTTTTGACTGTTTGTTTTAATGTGATGTATAGAGAAAAATATCCTCCTGCAGAGTGGACTCAGGGTCTCATCTGAGGGGATGTTGATTTTTGTGTGCCTTGATCAAAGTCTAAGGTTGAAGCTAAAATGTCGACTCTACTAAGGGAGTTTTATATCTGTCTTGTAGAAAGCCCAAGATTGAGGCTAAAAATAGATTGACTCCACTGGGGAGGTTTTATCTGTCTTGTACAAAGCCCAAGATTGAGGCTGACTCTAATGAGGAAAATCATTATACAAAGCCTAAGAGGAGGCTGGTTGGGGAAATTCTTATATGAAGCCTAAGAGGAGGCTGGCTTCTGCTGAGGATTATTGAAATCCAAAGACAGGTCCAATATGTGTTGGGGAATAAACTCTTGCTGGGGATTGAAGAAGAGTTGAAATATCAGATGCCCTGAGGTTCTGATTCTGTTAGGGTTTTATTGATGGTAAATTGACCCTGGCAGGGTTTTTTAAGGTGAAGGTTTAAAGATTGAGTTTGAAAATCTATGGAGGTTTCAAACTCTGCTGGAGATTAGTGTGTTAATGAAATTATCAGGGTTTTTCCTGTACTTTTAGGAAACTTGAGGGTCTCTTTGAGATCCAAAAGGAGTTGAGACTTTCTAAGTCTATTGGTATGAAGAGGTTGACTCTTAACTGGAGAATGATCTTTGTATGATGCCCAAGAGGAGGCTGAGATTGTCCAAGTCTCTCAAGAAGTGGTAAGCTCTAGTGTAGAGAGAGATTTTTGTATGATGCCCAAGAGGAGGCTGGGGTTTTAAGGGATGAGAAACAACCCTAGAATGGTTAGATTTTTTGGACTTCTGACTCTCTAGAGGATTTGACTAGTAGAGATGACTAAGTTCTGTCCTATACCTGTAGGAGGTCTTCGGGTCCTTGTACTAAGCCCAAGAGGAGGATGAGAACTTCTAAGAAGCCTGTGGGTCCTTGTAAAAAGCCCAAGAGAAGGTTGGGGATACTTTTAGGAAGCCTGTGGGTCAAAGCCTAAGAAAAGTTCAAGAAAGGTTTCACCGGTAATAAGTCCTTTCTTTCCAAAACAGTTCTAGGGTTTGAAGAAATTCAAAAGAGGTTTCACCGAGAATTTATCCTCTTTGAGGAAATGAATTTCTTGTACTAATATATTTCTAAGTTAGGACAGTCTTGAGAAAAGTTTCACCGGGAATAATGTCTTTCTCTGTTCCATATTGTATAAGCCCAAGAGGAGGCAAGACTGTATCTGGATTTTCCTATGGGGAACTAGTTTTGACTGTGTTGAAAGAGTAACCACTGGTTTGATCTAAACCTAGACCTAACTACTGGGGAAAACTCTAAGCATATATATATATATATATATATATATATATATATACAGATGAAATATATAAACAAGTATGTATTGAAGAGACGGTGAAACTTACAGTTGTGCAAGCCCAAGCATAGTAACCACAACTGTATGGTTAGTTATTCAAGAAATTGAAGAAAGTTTTGATAAAACTTTGAATTTGAATCTAAATTAAAAAGAAATTTGTTTTAAAAGGAAATTTGGGGCTTATACTCAAGGAGAGGCCCAGATGAATTCTTTTGAAAAAGCGACGATCGCGTCGTAGTTTTGAAAACCACAGAGGGACTTATACAATGATTGTGGCCCAAATTATTGTATTTACAAAGAGGATGGGTCTTACACTCTATTAGAGGCCCAAAAGTGTTATTTTTATACAAGAGTTGGGGCTTATAACTCAAGGAGATGCCCAGATGACAATCAGCGATCTCGCAGTTATTTTGAAAATCGTATCGGGACGTATACAATGACTGAGGCCCAAATTATTTATTTACAAAAAAGAGGTGGGTCTTACACTCTATTAGAGGCCCAAATTATGAAAAAAAAGAAGGAAAATGGGACTTACAACTAAAGGGAGGCTCAGATGAAAATTGTTTTGAAAACGGCGATCGCGCCGAGATTTTTAAAATCGTGTCAGGACTTATACAATGATTGAGGCCCAAAAAGGTTTATTTATAAAGGGATGGGACTTAAACTCTACCAAGAGGCCCAAATTATGTTTGAAAAAGAAATGTGAGGGTGAAAATAATTAAAACCCTAATTTAATTTAAAAATGCATTTTAATTTGAATAAAAATCATTTAAAATGATCAAAATTATCAAACATGTGTGAAAAACAAGTTGTGTCCTTGGATTAATGTTTGAAAATCATATTTCATCCATAGAATGATTTGAAAATAATTTTAATTTGAAAAATCAAGAGAAAGAAATATTTTTAAATGCTTAAAAGCAAATAAAAATAAATTCTTTACAAAAATATTAAATATGTAAAATAAATAATATTTTTGTAAAAATTTTGTAGAATAAAATATTTTAACATTTTTATGAATTTTTAAAAAAAGAATCAATTCAAAAATATTAAAAACGAAAGAGAAATTAATTTTTGAAATCATTTAAGAAATAATTCAAAAAATAAAAAATTCAAAATTTTGAAAAAGGACGCGCAACGGTCATCTTCTTCCTCTTTGAACCCGCGCCATGGATGATTTGCAAAAACCTCTCAATCTCTCTGATTACTCAATGTTCTTACAAGATGTAAACATCAACCCCCCTTATTTTTCAACAACAAACACGATGGTATCAAATAATTTCATTTATTTTGTGTGTGGAGTGAAAAATCAAAGGATGAACTGAAGAACCCTAATTTTTGCATAAACACTATGAAATTCCATACAAGCAATAAACATAGCAATTGATTGAGGGTTATTACTCTATATACATGCAGAAACAAGATGGTAACTCAAAAACACATTTATGAGGCATGGAGTATGGAGTTTGAAGGTTTCAGGTGATCGAATTTGATGATGGAGATGTTACATATGTTATGCAATGATTTGGACAGCTTCAGTGGACCTTATGTAAGGTGTATGAATGCTTGGAATGGATGGAAAACACCTGGATCACTCTGTGGTACCTCAACTGTAAATGACCTCTAGGATGGCTATGGAGGTTGATGATTTTGGTGTTACAGATGAAGGATAAGCGTTTGAACAGCTTATATATATATATGATATATTATATGTGTTTAGATCATAAGCTGTGGTGGAATTGCTCTCTAACTCAAAATTCGATGGTGACTTGCAAAATAAGGCATTTTTGGTTTTTTGAAAGAGATTTTTAGGAAAGCAAGTGTTATCAAGCTTTGGTGTACTCAAACTGACCACAAATGACCTCTATTTATAGTGTGTCAAGTTTGTTTTGGCAGCAATAGTGAATGGTGGCTGGTACAGTCCATTGTCCAATAATTGCATAAAGGAATCTCAAGTCTTCCCTAGCCATTGACTTGGGTCAATCTTGCAGGCCTATGGTCTTCTGTTGCAGGGATAAGGCTTGTCTCATTCAGTTGTATTTGCCTCAGTACATGCCACCTTAATGCATCCATTGAATGCTCCATGACAACTTTGAAGTTTTGGTTTTTGCATCATTGGATATCACATGCATAAATGATGATCTTTTGTCTTGGGAGACTTGTGGCTCAGAGATCTTTTGCTTTGATTTGATCCTTAATATTTCTAGAAGGATTACAAGACTTGTAATTGCACAAATTAGCCAATTCGAGCAAATGACCTATAATTTGCCTTGGGAAGAAATCATCTTTTGGTGCTATGTTCCAAGGGTTGTAACTTCTTGCTCAAATTGAATTTGGAGATGATCTGGTACTTGTTGGAAAGCCCTCATGACATAATTTAACTTTGATGTCCAGCATTGGTCTTGGTTCAGCTTGGATCATAATGAAAAGTGGCCTCAAAGTTGGTGAAAAACCAAGACATATTCTGTCCAAAATTTTCACTAAGTGTTGGAAAAAGTGGTCATTTTCATGTTTTTGTGATTTTGATCAATCCATAACTCAAAATCCATGAGGATTTAGAATCTTTTGTAGTTGACAATTTTGAAGTATGTCATGTGAACTTTCATTTGAGATTTGGATGGAAGAAAAAGGCCTTGTGGTTTGGAAGTTATGACCTTGCAAAGTTGGTACCAAATCAATTTTGTTCCATAACTTAGAAAATTTTAAGTTTCCTATGGTTGCCCCTTTTGCAAGTAACCCTATGTTTCTTGATTTTTCTTGATGGATGATGATAAAAACGATGCATTAACATTGTTTTTGACTTAGGGGAGCCACATTTGTGAAAAAATTCAAAAAGTCAAACTTAATTTTGGGCACAGTTGACTTTTTGTCAGATGAATCCCAAACTGTGTGATCTTCTATGCAATCAAGTTCTTGACCTAATTAAAACCTAATGGATGGATTCCATAGGTGTTTTAGGGTGTCTTGAATCATGTCCCAAGGTTTGGGAACATTTCTTGGTCCAAAGTCAAAGGTACAATAGACTTTTTCTTCAAAACCCTAATTGTGGTCCAAATGAATTTGAAACTTGTGAATCAAGCTTCTTGGATCAATCCATTGTTGTAAATGGATAAATGTGGTGTATTTGAGGCCCTCAAATCATGTCTTGAGGTATTGGTTCATGTCTTGCCTCAAAAGTCAACTTAGGGGTGAATTAGGTCTAGAAACCCTAATTCCTGATTTTTGATGAATGCTTCCTCTGAGGCTATTTTGACTTGATAATTGGACTCATAACGTCCCTTTGAGAATTTTGGATCATGTTTTGAAGTATTGGCTCATGCCCAGATGAAAATATTCCTCTGGAGGCCTTGGTCGACCAAAACCCTAATTTGGTGACACTAGGAATCTCGAGGCTTGATCAGCTTGAGATGTTGCACTCTTGTGCTTGATTCTTGATATGGGAGACCTCTTGATCCTTTATGGATGCTTGAGAGGCTAGACAAGTTGAAGATCATGTCAATTCTTGATTGATCCTTTGTCTAAGTGCTCTAAAAGGGCTCAAAATTATAATTCTTGGTTGAGGTGAGTACTCAACAATCCTTGAGAAGATTGATGAGGTATGATGGTACATCCATATTGTGGTGATGATTTGCACAATGATGGGAAATCTTGGTGGTCAAAATTTGGGGTATGACAGATGCCCCTATTTAATCTTCTTGGACCCGAAGGTGTGAATGACGGAGATATTCAGACATTTAGGGTGCAAGAGGATTAAATATCGGAATACCCAAAATTTTGACTGTGGTTATGAATAGAAGTTTGATCATCCATCTTCTTTTGCTAAGCAATGTTACTTAGAAAAGGGTAAAACTTCCCCTCGATCCTGGTCTCCAGCCACATAACCGGTCTTAGTTTTCTTTTGAAAATAAACTTCCCCTCGATCCTGGTTTTCAGCCACGCAATTGGTCTCAGTTTATTTTAAAATAAACTTCCCCTCGATCCTAGTCTTCACCCACGGAACTGGTCTCAGTTTCTTCTTGTCGAGTTTCTTTCTTGACAAGGAACGCTATTTGTAGCGGTCTTTATCAAACTTCTCACCGAGTTTTACTGGGGAGACGCCATTTGATTGAAAGATTTTGAGGTCAGACTTCGTTAGGGAAACCCATTAGTCTGAGTTGTAGATGTGTGCAAACTTCTCTGTTATAGATGTCATTTGTTGACTCTGTTGGGGAAAACGAATCTCTTGAGAGACCGCTTTTCGCTTGGTGAGGTTACATCATACTTTCCTTCGAGATTTTTATCGGAGAAATGCCATGTGATGTAATCCAATTTTGAGGTACTGATGACTTCATTGAAAGTAAATTTCTTGGGGAGCAAATGCTGTATTGCCAAGAGTCTTTTGTTGAAAGGCTTTCTCTGGGGATTTTCCTTAATCCAGGAAAGCGAAAATATCATCTTCAATGGTGAAGAGTGATGTTCAAAAGATGCCTATCGAACATCTTCTCGCTTTTCAGAGGTTCAAGTTATCAAAGTAGTCGAGGACAGGCTCCAATCCAGAAATAAACTAGGGAGAAATTACTAAGACGATATATTTCGGGACGAGGAAAGAACTGACTACTCTATCGGAGAGAAGACACTTATCACTTGGGTATGAAAATGACCAGAGTGATATTAATGCAACATGAATATGAATATGAATAAACTATGCATGATGTATGTATTGTTTGTGCTGACAAAACAGACGTGACATACGGACTGGTGAATGAACACGACTGGATACTAGGCCACTGTGGGGGATAAAAAGTGTCATTGGTTCAAGATAGTAATCATTTTCTGCTTAGGAGGGGTAGACCCTACTGGGGAAGAAAAAACCATCAATTGGTCTTCAGGGGTAAGAACTCTGTCGGAGATGTTAGATGGGACATTACATCTGAAATAGTTGATCCTTGATTCAGGTGTACTGGTTTAATAGGAGTACTTTGATTCTGCATTTTGAGGTTTAATCACTTCCAGAGAAGCCATCGATGTTCCTTTTTGTGTTTATTAGTCAAAAAGAATTGCCATCTATTGCGGTGAGAATCGGATAACAAGTTATTAATTAACTTGCATCGTAAAACTTTGAATTCACCACTGACTTTGATTTATCCAAAGGAAAGGTTCAAGATCGAAAAAACCTAAAGGGGGGAGATCTAAGGTTAGGGGGTTGGTTACGCCTAGGAAAGGTATTAGCATCCTAAACGGCCGTAGTATTCTACGGGAACCTCTTGTTTAGTTTGTGTTATGTCTTACTCGCTTGCTAAAGGTGCTATGCTAAAGGTTGGAACCCAAAGGGTTAGTATCTAAGTATACTCGACAAGGTATCATGCCTTGCGCCTACGTATCCTGACAGGAGTGGAATCAGAGTATCCGTAGTTCACCGAGCTAAGGGTGAAGAAGGAACCATTGACTATGGCCAAAGTTCCAAGGGGAAATGAGTGTGAGCTCATTTTAGAGTTCACGATAACTCTCTAAATCTAAGTTACAGGGGGGAAGTGAGTTCTCATGATGGTGAGAATCACATAGAGTTCAAAACTCTAACCTATTACTAAATTATGATTTCATGGCTCTCATGAGGCCAAGAAAAGGGATAAGCTCTTATGAGGTTAAGGTAGGGTGATTTGTTTAGTGACTCACGAGTCAATTTAGGAGGGCTTTCCTTTGGAATTGGGAAGATAACAATTTTAAAATTACTATGAAATAAAGAGTTATATGAATTATATGAAAATATAGCAAGACATAAACAAAATATTAGGATGGCACAAAGTTTATAATATCATGCAAGGTTATAATTACTCATATTAGACAATGCTCAAACAAAATAAACAAAGATATCATCATGAGATGAATAAAAAAGTGCAATAAAACCTTAAAAAAATTTCCAACTTCCACATGAATAAAAGCCATTAAGATTAAATATTTTCAACCATTTCTTTTTATATTCAACAAGTGAAATCAATTAGAAACAATTAGCAAAAAGAATGGAAGAAAAAAGATGAAAAACAAATAAGTTGTGAAGGTTTGAAATTAAAGCATAAACTAAAAGAAATGAAATAATCAAGTGGTAAAAATAAGGGAAAGGCCCTCCTAGGGATTGAACCCAGGACCAAACGCGTGCAGTCCAAAACCAATACCAAACCAGCTATGCGCGCGCTCTGAACATATAATGGCGGCAATGATATATATATGAAGCGAAGTAAATTGGAAAAATAAAATAAAAGGACTGGGGCGAGGGGGATTCGAACCCCAATCCCAAGGGTCAAAGGCGAGTGTGTATGTGTGTGCTTGCCACTGGGGTGGCTGTTACATCTGGTATAAAACACAACTTAACAAATATGTAACCCTTCACACGTGTATATTACCAAAAGAAACAAGGCAACAAATTCAGGTAGCAGTCAACTCTAATGGAACACGCCATGTCACTCATCACTCAATCAATGTCAATTAGAAGGAACAGAAACACATAATTAAAACCTCAACATTATGAGTTATGGATTATAGGAAATAACAATGCCGAAACACACACCCAAACATCCAAGTAAGCTCTTACTTTGGCAAATGCAAACATATATCAAAGTAATGCAACAGTTCTGAACATAATGTATAGCAGGTTCAAGCACGGGTATGGCAGTAATATTTAGCAAGCATATAACACATTCGAATGGAATTCATGAAAGGACATAACTTGGATGCAACTAAATAAACAATCATGTGGACTAGGGATCCAAAACAGCATAGCATTAAGTTGAGTTTCAAGAATAGCAGAAGTTTAAACACTGAATGAAAGAAAGCACAGTTATTTTAGGACCAAATCACATGATTGATATGGTTAATTTCTCAAAATGCAAGAAAGCAAAAGATCAGGACAACAACAACACTCACTCAAAGTACCAAATGAAAGTAACATGATGATATATTGGAAAATACATAATACAGTCAGTTTTAATAGTAGGATTTAATACAGCAGCCCAAACATGTTAATATGAATTGAGAAAACAGGAATAGGACAGGTCAAACAATAACACATTCCAAGACAACTCCAACAATCAGTGACAGGCTCAAGAATATGTTAAATGAGTGTTAATAGGATGATATCATAGTAAAGCATCAACAATAACAAGCAGTCATTGCAAACAAGCAAAAGGTCATTTAGAGCAATTCTTGCACATACCCCAAGGCAATGAGTTCATAGGATTAAATGTACATTAATGCTAGCATACCAATTGAATACCAAGATCCACATGTCATGATACATGGTGGCTAGTAAACAAGGCAGCAAGCAAACTTCCAAATGGATAGCATACAAGACATGGTAATAGTTCATACAACTTAATTACACATCAAGGCAAGGTTTTAGGCACACAAGTTAATCACAATATCAAGGAAAGTTTGCATTCAGTCTTAATAGCATGATGGTAGAAGACAAGGTTCATGGCCTTTTAGATACACAATGTTGTCATAAAACATAGATTCAAACAGAAATTGTACACATATAGTGACATCCAAATCAAAAAGTAGTTAGGCATGAATATAAGCATAAACAAAAGGCTACACACTCATCATGTTGATACAAGTATGATCAGTCATGCTTCTAATGATAAATACACAACAAAAACAACATCCTGATGGTCAAGGGCCAAATGAATTAAACATATGTGTTCAAGGCATATTACATGGCAACGTGGCAACCAAATTCACTCAAGTGATACCATTCAAAACAGACAGTGGCATAGCATGGTGAAAACAAATACTTGTTGCACTAACATATAATGGATACAAAACAAACTTAAAGGCATGACTCAAAACCAGTTTTGATTTAAGGCAGTGCAGAGCAAGAATGCACACAATTCTATGGTAGCAGGCATGAGGTACCAAGAATAATACTTCAAAAGATTTAGCTATCAAAATCAGACAAGGTCACATGGCAGAAAAGCACATATCATGTTTGAACATTTAAAACTTGCACATAAATTGGAAATACCAAACTGACAGCATGTGGCACATGGACAAAACCAGTTTTAAGCATGGCGAGGCACATCTAAACATGGATTTTAGGTTTACAAATTGGTCATAAATCACATAGGCGGCAAAGCAAAGATGGCATATTATGTATCAAAAACTGGTAAAATAAAGATAAGCATGCTTGGTGAAAGATTTCTGACCCTATATCATAGCAGCAAGCGAACATCAAATAAACATTCAGCATGCATTTGGTCATTTAATTCTAACAAGACAGCAGTTTTAGATGAATCAATTTAAACACCAATAGATAACTAAGTAACAAGATAGTGCACAGATCCAAACAAGTGGTGATGTATTTACAAGTATATGGTTAGATCATCAAGATTTGACTTAAAAACTAGCAACAGATTTCAAGTTAAACAAGTCAAAACCAAACATTTTAGCAGTTCAAAACCAAACATCAAGCACATAAGTCAAGAAAACAAAGATCATACCATGGACAGAAAGTGCATATCAGGATGTAGTTAAATACAAGAATACCAAAAGTAACCATTGTGACAGAGTAGGTCAAAAATAGTTTCCATGCTCACAAACACAACTCAACAAGCATCAACACCTAAACAGATCTTTGGATACAAAGCAAGCCAATGATTTTAAGTACACAAACTGATCATACATTAGTGATGACAGAAAAAGAACAAAAATGACTTTTAGTGAAAGTAACTTCCAATATAGTATTACACACGAGCTAATAATGATAAATAGGCTCAACAACCATAAAACACATGAGCATCTCAGAAATAAGTATGGAACTAAAATTCAAAGATCTCAACTCATCCCAACATCAAGACATACATAAGTAAGTTAACATTTTTATCCATCTAAGTTTGACAGTACAAACCAAAGTACAATCTTATATGCTTACAGCCAGTCAATGAACAAGACCTATGCATTATCATCATCGTAACATCTCAGTCATAATAACCTAAAACCAACAGCAACATACATGTCTGTCTCAACATATCAATAAAGCAAATGAAACCAAACTTACTTCATGATATCAATCCATGGACAAACAGTTAAGCAGATTCAAATGCGCATTAGCAAGTTATAGATGTATGAAAAACAACAACATAAAGCACATTACAATAGTTACGTTTGAGACATGATATGATGATATCAGTTGAACATGGATATTGAAAGGAAAAGAGTAGTTACCAAGTGGAGTAATTTCCACTGCACCTTCAAATGGTGTGCTGAATACTCTCCTTTCTGAACTTAGCAAGTGAACTCCAAGGCAAGCCTTCTCCTTTCTTGCTCGTGAAACTTAAGACTCTGAGACTATTTGAGTATTTTGTGAAAATTGTTGGTGTGTTCAAGTGTTGGGGTGACCTCCTTTTATAGGCTGAGCAGATTGGCTTTGGCTATTTGAGACCAATGGACAAACACATGGTATGCTGAGTAATTAATTAGGGTTTGCAACGTCTCCTTTCAAATTCAAATTTGGTTAATCCTTGGAGACAAACACGCTCCCTCTGCTGCGCAAGCACCTCAGAGATGCAGGGCAAATTTCATGACTTCGTGTATTGCTGAAAAACTCCTTCTTTGTTGTCATAAGGGTGGGTATCAAATGAGGCAATGGTTGGGATTGCACAATGATATTTGCAGGCGAAGGCAGTCCTTATGCTGAACCAAGTGAATCTTCAGAGCTACTTTTAATGAACCAAAACAATGAAAGCTCAAAAGAGAAATGATTTGGAGATTTCAAAAGTGTGAATTAACTCGCCAAGGATTGGATTGTAGAAGTGGTTTATGATGATTTTGATACGATTTGTCTTGAATTTTCTTCTTCTCTTTTGAAACACGAAGACATGAAGAAGGAGAGGAGATGTTTTTGGTTATTTTGCTTCTTTCCAAGCCACGCGGCATCCTTTCATTGGCGGAGGGAGATGAGTTGAAAAGTCAAACTACATTGCACAATTCCTATTGGCCATTATCAGATGGTTTCTTTTATTTCCAACAACAATTTGTGACATGATTTTGCAACGTAGATGGGCTTATGGGATGGGCTTAAGAGCAAATATTTTTAAAGTTTGGTTTTCTCTTCTTTTTTATTATAAAAGAAATGGTTTAGAAAAGAAAATAAATAAAAGAAGAAGTGAATTTTGGTAGGTGAAGTGGTTATGGTTAGGAAAATTGATATTGACAAATAGAAATGAGATAGGATAAAAATTTGGTTAATGGATGATTATTGAAATTGGTTTGGAATTAAAAATGACAATTGAAGAGGGGAACACTGAGGGTGAATAAAGTGGATATAAATTGTTATGGAGAGGGTTATGGAAATATCCCTTTGGACATGAGAAACTTGCTTGATTCAATGCTCCATCCAAAACCTTGACTGATTGACCCTTGAATCCTCTTGAAATAAAACCTGATTCACAAATGAAACAAAATGAACAAAACCTGGTAAAAGGGTTAGTTATGCAACATGATTGACCTAAGATGATATGCAAAAGATCAATGGATCTAAGGGTAAAATTTGGGGTACAACAGTTGCCCCTGTTTAAATATCTTCACCGGATGACATGAGAGATGAAAATCCTCATGAAATCATGGTGAAAGATATTTAAATACAGATAACTAAAAATTTTGCCCTTAGATGCAAATATATGCAATGCTACCAGTATGATGATATGATGCCAAGATAGTGCAAAGATGCAGACAAAACGGGACACCAAAAGGACAAAAAGACAACAAACAAACACAGGTGAGCCCCGAGGGGAAGGATGAAGGTTAGTATCCATGAGGAAAAACTCACTGGGGATACAGGCTAACCAACAAAAGAGACTCAAAGGGAGACTCTGAGGAAACCGGGGATAGAAAAAAAAAGTAACTGAGGGAAAACCCTACAGGTCCTTACTGGAGGTAGAAGCTAGAAAGGTATCCTCCACTGGGAAAAGATCCAGGGAGATGGACGATAGGTTCAAATGTGACCTGACGACATAGGGGAAAAAGACGCAATCTTACTGGGCATGGAACCAGAAAGAATACATGATCCACCGGGGATCAGTTTGAAATAAAAGGATAGTCACATGCTAAAAGATTTTCTGGGATTTTCTTATGCTGAAGAGTTCAAACGGGATATTCAAGAAAAGCCAAAAAAGACAGAGACGAACTCTGCGCGCCAGATGATAACTGGAGTTTAATTAGGCATAAGTTTAATGAGCCATGAATGGACTCTGATACTCATATGAGTTGGTGTAGATAACAACATGATTTGTTTTATGAAGATAAACAATATGAGCTAGATTTTAAATTTGGTTTAGGTTCACATCTGACCTAGCTTTCGAACAACCGGTTCACAATAACCTGAAGTTTAGGTTCATATCTGACCTGGTTTCAAACAACGGGTTCATGATAACCTGAAGTTTAGGTTCACATCTGACCTGGTTTCAAAAAACGGGTTCACAATAACCTGAAGTTTAGGTTCACATATGACCTGGTTTCAAACAACGGGTTCACGATAACCTGAAGTTTAGGTTCACATCTGACCTAGTTTCAAACAACGGGTTCACGATAACCTGAAGTTTAGGTTCACATCTGACCTGGGTTTCAAACAATGGGTTCACGATAACCTGAAGTTTAGGTTCACATCTGACCTGGGTTTCAAACAACGGGTTCACGATAACCTGAAGTTTAGGTTCATATCTGACCTGGTTTCAAACAACAGGTTCACCATAACCCAAAGTTTAGGTTTACATCTGACCGGGGTTGCATACATGAAGATTAGACCTCATGGGGAATACTGCACAAGGAGTCAAAATCTGGCGCACAAAGGTGAAAACCGGACGCAAGCAAACAAATACAAAGGTCCAAAGACAATCAAAAAGGGAAAAGAGAGAGATAAGGACCCCACAAACAAAACACCCAAATGCAAAGATGCTCAATGCTATGGTATGATGCGAATGCTCAATGATATGCAAGAAACGACTCAGAGACGACAGACAAGGGACTGTAATAAGAAAGACGCCGTGTCCTCTACAGGGAATCACACTGAAATCTGGGTAGGTAGTCAGTCTTGAAGCCAATGTGAGAACGTCCTTATTTCTCTGGGGAATCACATTTTTTACAAACATCTCGTGAAGATACTAGTGAGAAGCCCTTTGCATTAGTGGTCAGCCATTGTCAAAATGTTTAATTCAGGGAAGTATTGCCAATCCTCTTTTAGTAACAAAGAAATGAGAGTTCAAAGTTTTCAAAACATTTTCCGCTTTTAAAACTGTTATTAATAAATAAGTGAAGTTTTGCATAACAAGGGAAATATCAGAGTAATGATAAATATCAAACAAAGAATTGGCTCAAAAATCTGATTTCATTAGAATGGTAATTTGCTAATAGCGAAGTTCCAAGGATCATTACAATTGAAAAATGGCAATTTGGGAAAGGATTACATCATATTCAATGACCACTACCATCCCTAATGACTAGAAATCCTAGAATTCTTTTGCTGATGAGGACAAATGGGTCTGGATTCTCAGGCGTAATATTTTCGTACTGCGTCGGCATTTACAGGGTGTGCGAGTTGTTCACCATCCATTGTTGTGAGGAGTAAAGAACCTCCTGAGAACACAGTCTTTACCACAAATGGACCCTCGTAGTTGGGTGCCCATTTTCTGCGAGCATCCCTTTGAGATGGCAGAATCTTCTTGAGTACAAGCTCTCCTTCTCAAAATTCCCGAACACGGACCTTCTTGTCAAATGCTCTCTTTATCCTTTTCTGATACAAATGATGTGACACATAGCAGTCAGTCGCTTCTCGTCGATTAGGTTAAGTTGATCATATCTATCTCTGACCCATTCAGCTTCGTCAAGCTTAGTTTCCATCAGGATTCTCAGAGATGGTATTTCTACTTCAATAGGGAGAACAACATCCATTCCATATACCAGAGAAAAAGGGGTTGCCCCTGTTGAGGTTCGAACTGAAGTTCTGTATCCGTGTAAAGCAAATGGTAACATTTCATGCCAGTCCTTATAAGTCTTGACCATCTTCTGGAGGATCTTCTTGATGTTTTTATTAGCAGCTTCGACAGCTCCATTCATCTTGGGACGGTAAGGTGAAGAATTGTGATGCTCAATCTTGAAATTGTCACATAACTCTTTCATTGTCTTGTTATTCAGGTGTGTCCCATTGTCGGTTATGATCTTGTTGGGGGTTCCATAACGACAAATGATATTATTCTTGATGAAACGAGCAACCACTTGCTTGGTCACATTGGTATAAGAAGCAGCTTCAACCCACTTGGTAAAATAATCAATGGCCACTAGAATAAAGCGATGGCCATTATAAGCTTTCGGTTCAATAACTCCAATCATGTCAATGCCCCACATGGAGAAAGGCCAAGGGGATGACAACACATTCAGCAAGGTCAGAGGAACATGCATCTTGTCAGCATAGATCTGGCACTTATGACACTTCTTGGCGGATTGGATGCAGTCAGCTTCCATAGTCAACCAATAATATCCAGCCCTCAAGATTTTCTTAACCATGGCATATCCATTGGCGTGAGTGGCAAAGGCTCCTTCGTGAATGTCGTGAATCAATAAATCTGCTTCTCGTTTATCAACACATCTTAGCAGGACCATGTCATGATTCCTTTTGTAAAGTACATTATTACTGAGAAAGAATTTGGATGATAGTTTTCGCAGAGTTTTCTTATCAAGACTGGAAGCATTGGCAGGGTACTCTTGAGTCTTTAGATAATTCATGATATCGTGAAACCACGGTTTTCCATCTGTCTCTTCTTCAACTGACTGGCAATAAGCGGGTTCGGTCTTACGTTCGATACTATTGAGAGGTGCTTCGTTGTGAAACCTGACTTGCCACATTGAAGCTAACATGGCTAGGGAGTCAGATATGTGATTTTCAGTGCGAGGTACATGACGGAAAGTGATTTCATCAAAGCACTTAATCAATTCCATAATGTAAGCTCGGTATGGAATGAGCTTTTCATTCTTAGTTTCCTATTCACCCTTGACTTGGTAAATGACCAATGCATAATCACCCATGACTTCAAGAATATTGATTCCAAGGTCAATTGCAGCTTCTAAACCCAAAATACCTGCTTCTTACTCGGCAATATTGTTCGTGCATCCAAAGTCCAATCTTGCTGTGAAAGGAGTATAACCACCATCGGGGTTTATCAATACAACACCTACACCATGTCCTTTGAAATTGGAAGAACCATCAAACATCATCTTCCATTTGAAACCGGGTTCAGGACCTTCAACAGGGCCAGGCTCTTCACAATCTTTTACTACCATGATATCTTCATCTGGGAAATCAAACTTAAGAGGTTCATAATTTTCAACAGGCTGATCCGCAAGGTACTCTGATAACATGCTTCCCTTGATAGCCTTTTGAGGAACATATTGGATATCGTATTCTGACAATAGCATATGCCAACGGGAAAGTCTTCCTGTTTGAGCATGCTTCTCAAAGATGTACTTTATTGGATCCATTTTCGAGATTAACAAAGTAGTGTGACATATCAAATACTGCCTCAAACGTTTGGCGGCCCATGCTAAAGCACAACAAGTTTTCTCAAGCAGTGAATAATGGCTTTCGCTATCAGCGAACTTCTTACTTAAATAATAGATGGCATGCTCTTTGCGACCAGTTTCATCACGTTGGCCCAAAACACAGCCCATTGATCCTTCCAAAACAGTCATGTACATAATGAGAGGCCTTCCAGGAACAGGCGAAATTAGAATAGGTGGTTCTTACAAATAGTTCTTGAGTTTTTCAAAAGCTTGTTGGCAATCAGAATTCCACTCTACAGTCTAATCTTTGCGAATCAATTTAAAGATCGGCTCATAAATAGGAGTCATGTTAGATATAAATCTGGATATGTAGTTCAAACGACCCAGAAATCCTCTTACTTGAGATTCGGTCTGCGGAGCTGGCATCTCTTGAATGGCTCGGACCTTGTCAGGATCTACTTCAATTCCTCTTTGACTGACAATAAAACCAAGCAACTTTCCTGACCTGACACCGAAAGTACATTTGGCTGGATTTAACTTTAGCTGATATTTCTGGAGTCTCTTGAATAACTTTAAAAGATGGTCCAAATGTTCCTCTTCACTCTGAGATTTTGCAATCATATCATCCACGTACACTTCAATTTCCTTGTGGATCATGTCATGGAATAAAGTCACCATAGCTCTCTGGTAGGTTGCCCCTGCGTTTTTCAAACCAAAAGGCATGACTTTGTAACAGTAGGTTCCTCATGGGGTGATAAATGTGGTTTTATCCATATCAGCTGGGTCCATTCTGATTCGATTGTAACCGGAGAAACCGTCCATGAAGGAGAAAACTGTAAACTTGGCTGTATTATCCACAAGAGTGTCGATATATGGTAGGGGAAAGTCGTCCTTGGGACTAGCTTTGTTGAGATCCCTGTAATCTACGCACATTCGCACTTTACCATTTTTCTTCATTACTGGAACGATGTTGGCCACCCATTCCGGATATTTCGAAACTGTCAAGAATCCTGCATCCAGTTGCTTCTTAACCTCATCTCTGATTTGGAGAGCCATGTCAGGTATGCTTCTACGGAGCTTCTGTTTTACAGGCAGACATTCAGGCTTGAGTGGTAGCTTATGAACTACTATGTCTGTATCTAAGCCAGACATGTCTTGATAAAACCAAGCAAACACATCTACATATTCTTCCAAAAGCAGTACTAGCCGTTGTCTGACTTCTGCCCCAAGTGTTGCCCCAATCTTGACCTCTTTCTTCCTTTCTTCAGTGCCAAGGTTGATGATGTCGACCTGTTCTTCATGTGGTTGAAGATCCGTGTACTAATACTCACACATTTCTGCCAGATCATCAGGGACCTCATAATCCTCCTCTTCCTCAGCTTGGTAAATAGGCAAATAAAGTCGATAATGGGAGTAGGGTCATTGACTACAACAGGTTTAGGATTTACTCTGCATGATGGAGGGACTTATTTTATTAAAAATGCACAAACATGAACGCAAGAAGGAGAAATTTGTAGTTTTTGAAAAGATTGCCATTTTTTTTAAAGTAAAAATAAGAGTAAAGACAAAGAATTTTAACAAAACAAAACACTTTCATTAATAAGATTTAAAAGCGGTGGCCCATACAAAATAATCCAAAAGCCTCGGGCAAGGCTGCGGAATTGAAAACATTAACAAGAGCAAACAAATTACTCTGGCATAGGGTACAAAGGGGGGATCTCAATAGCTTCCCAATTACTTAAAGCGGCGTCACACCGAAACACCAAGTGGTTGGTATATTCGTCTTCAGCGTCTTCAATGATGGCATGGACTTGCTGTCCTCCACTGACAAACACCTCTTGAATGGTCCTTGGTCTTACCCTTGTTGAAGCAGCTTTTCCCTCAAGAGTTGGTTTGTAACCCAACCCTTGGTACTTCTCTCTCTCTGGGACTTCGACGATCTTGCCCCAGCCTTCAGGTACTCCTCCTCGTAGAGCAGATTGAATGCTTTTGAAGGAAACAAAAGATGGATAACCGGAGGCTACTGGCTCCTTATCATCAAGCATAACGGCATTCTCTACTTCAAGAGCCTGGAAAGAAGTTTCCAAAGCATCTTCATCCCATTCAATGTAACGAAACGAGGACAAGTTGCTGACCATCAGGTCTTCCTCGCCATGTATAATAACTAATTTCTCTTCGGCCACGAACTTCATCTTCTGATGCAAGGTAGAGGTCACAGCGCCAGCCTCATGTATCCATGGTCTACCCAACAAGCAACTGTAGGCATGGTTAGTATCCAGGATTTGAAAGAGGATATTGAATACTTAGGGGCCAATCAAGATAGGCAGCTCAATCTCCCCCATCACCAATCTTCTTGAGCCATCAAAGGCTTTAACAATGAGTGAAGTGGGTCTCATCATGGATCCTTGGTAAGATAACTTCTCAAGAGTTCTTTTTGGTAAAACATTCAGGGATGAACCGGTATCTACAAGAACCCTGGCCATCGTATCCTCCTGACACTTCACTGATACATGTAAGGCAAGATTAAGGCTCCTTCCTGCTCGAGGTAACTCCTCGTCACTGAAGCTGAGAGTGTTACAAGTTGTAATGTTGGCAACGACATGGTCAAATTGTCCAGCTGTTATATCTTGGGCTACGTGTGCCTGAGTTAATACCTTCTGCAAAGCTGATCTATGAACAGGTGAATTGACTAATAGAGACAAGATTGAAATCTTAGATGGGGTCTGATGGAGCTGATCTACCACCTTGTAATCACTCCTCTTGATAATCCTTAGGATTTCTTCATCTTCATCTTTAGAAATTACCTCTTTTCCTTTGTCTTTAGGCGGTATGGGGACGATGGTTTCCCTGGGTGTGGTTTCTTTGAAAGAAGGAGTGTATACTCTGCCGCTTTAGGTCATCTTTCCAGTTCCAACTATATTGGTCATTTCTTCAACAGTAGTTCCCACCTCTTTCCTTCGAATTACGTCTTCAACAACGATTCCCACCTCTTTCCTTGGAATCACGTCTTCTCTTCTTTTGCTACTCATGACATTCTCATAGACCCATGGCACGACATTGGTCCCTCTGAACCTAAATGGAACAGGTTTTCGGGTGTCATATTGCTTGGAATGATTGATAGTGGAAGCATCAATCATTCCAGAATTTTTGAAAACTGGTACTGGTTTATTAAATACAGGAATTACAGATCCAGACTTAGGTGTGTTGGACCCGAATGTCCGCCCTCTTGGCTTTGGTAGGTTAAACACAAGTTCGATTGCTGCAATTTTATTTTCCCTTTCTTTGCTGAACACCTGTAGGACACCTTCATCGATCAAATACTGAATATTATTTTGGACTAAACGACAGCCTTTGATACTAACATTACATTCTTCACAGTCATCATGGCAAACTTTAACTAACCCGGCTCTAAACATCTTAGTATGAAAGGCCTTGATAGGGGTTTTGATCTTTGTTGCATCGAAAACTAATACCTCATCCTTTTCATCTTCAATAACATTTGTAGCCCCGTGGGTAGGCAAAGGATTGTTTTTCACATTTGGTTGATTATCAGCAAATGAAAGGATATTCTTCTCCATCAACCCCTTCACTACATTTTTCAACGCTAAACAGTTCTCCAAATCATGACCAGCCCCTCCTTGATGGAAAGCATAATTCACATTTGGGTTGAAGAAAGGCATAGACTTCTCGGTTGGTGGTCCCAAAGGTCTAGTAACAATCAGCCCTTGCTCCACTAAGGAAGGGTAGAGCTCCGTATAGGACATTGGTATAGGTGGAAATGTTGGCTTTCCTCCCTGCCTATTGTGGGGAGAATTCTACTGTGGAATCTATTGTCTTGGTTGCTGATAATTCTGGTTTTTAGGCCATTGCTAGTAAGCTTCTGGTTGATAAGTTGGCGCCTGCTGCGCGGCTTGGTGGTTGAAAGTAGGCGTAACAGCAGCTACGTAAGGTTGTTGAGCGTACTGCATTTGGTAGATTGGATGTTGAGAGAAGTTTGGTCTCTACTGCTGCTGGTACAATGATTGTTTCCATTGAGGGCTTTGTTTCTTTCCTGCCATGACGACATTAGTTTCTCCTTCCTTTTTTTTGTGAGAGTGACTAGGAGATTTCTTAGTACTGGCACCAATTGGACTGCTCAAAGAACTGACTACCTTTCCACTTTTTAATCCTGCCTCCACCTTCACGCCAATTGCAACAGTATCAGCGAAGTTAGCACTGACACTGCTGATCATTCTCTCATAAAATTCAGGCTTTACTGTGTCTACAAACCAATCAGCCAACTCCTTCTCGGTCAAGGGTGGTTCAACTTGAGATGTCGTTTCTCTCCATCATTGTGCATACTCTTTGAAGGATTCCGTACTGTTCTAGGCTATACTCAATAGCTGCCTACGGTCAGGGGCTAGATCCATATTGTACTTGTAGTGTTTTACAAAAGCATCAGTCACATCCTGGAAATAATGGACATGGGACTGGTATAGGCTTAAATACCACTTAGCAGCAGCCCCCTTCAAACTGTCTTGGAAATAATGGATCATTTGTCATTACGTACGTGCGCAGCCATTCTTCGATAGTACATGATCAGATGGGATTTGGGACATGTGGCCCCTGAGTACAACTCAAAATTTGGTAACTTAAACTTGGGCGGAATTACCAAGTCTGAAACCAAACACGTATCCTTAATATCAGTGCTAAATGCATTACTTAACTCCATAGCTTTCATTTTTCTTTGCATTGTCTCGACACTCTCTCCCAATTTCTCGTGTCGATCACCCCCTTCTTCTGACACATCAACATAATCGTAGGGATGGTGGTTTTGGAAAACCGGATGCACTTGTGTTTGTACTGCTAGTGTAGCGAACGTCAGAATAGCTTGCAGAGTCTCATTGACCAGAGGAACTGTTTGCTGAGTTGACAAAGGAACTGTAGTCGGATAAAATCACCTGGCATGCCCAATGTATAGTTCATGACAGGGGCGATAGGAGGTTCTACCATTGTAGTGATGATTTCGGAGACCACAATGGCCTGGCTGTCCATCTTTGCTCTAATAACATTGATAGCCTCGAGGATTTGTCCCAACCCTCCTCATATCTCATGCAATTCATTATTGACTCTATCCATTTCTTCGTATGCCTCTGACATCCTTAATCGAGCTTGGGCCCGAGTGTTGTAATTATGTCTGGGATTCAGTGTGACGATTCTGGAGAGAACACGGTGACATGAGATAAAGACAAGGAAGAATGCACATGGTGATGCAAATGAGGATGCAAATGCAAATGCAAGCTAAACTATCAAGAAACCAAAAAAATTTGCAAATAATATAGACAATAGAATTTTTGACAAAATAAACTTCTTCATTCAAGAGTCTGGTGAGCATTACATCAAGAGCAGAGTATCTTCATGCTCTAGGTACAAAAGAAACCGGGATACACCCATAACAGAAAGGAATAACAACGATAAAGAGGAAACAACATTAATAGCAGCAACATTAAGATTCTAGAAACTAGATCCACTGGTGGATGATCCTTCTCCTTCATTAATTACCCTCATCAATTTACTGATACGCTCTTTTGTCTCCTCTCTTGCAAGAACCAGTTCTCCTAAAGCTTCCACCATTCTTTGCTTTGCCTTTGAAGGGGATTCGTGGCGAGGAAGTGGCTTCCTCATCACACGGGCTATGTCACGAGACCATTGTAAGTGGGCTTCTGTGACTGGGCATTCAGCTTTCCATAGTTGTCTATTAATTTGACGCCAGGCGCGCTCCAATCGCATCTTCATTTCAAAACCTCCCCTCTCATCATAAAACATCATCTGCATATCCTCATCATCTAGAATTCCCTCCTTCAGATGGCCCAGCTGACGGCGTACAAGGACAGGGTTGTAATTGATACAACCATTTCTCCCCATAAGGGGCACATTTGGGCAATCCCCACAGCTATGGATTATAATAATTCTTTCTTCAGTTAAATCATACATTCGATGTCGGTATGCTTCAAATCCATCAGCTTTTTGGACCATATCTTACAATCTTTGACCTCCCAGAAGGTCGGAGTTTTTAGCAGATAAGAGATAAACCACTTGTAAAAGAGGGACACACAGTAGACAATTGGCCCACAACCTCTTGAGTATCTGGTCTGGATTGAGTGGTAAACATCCGCAAGCAAAGTTGGGACCGGATTGTTGATTGTGAAGATCTGAATGGCTTGGACATCCACAAAATTTTTGACGTTTGGAAATAGAAATAAACCGTAGACCATCAGAGTGAGGGTTGATTCAAACAAAGCCTCGTTTCCTCTGTTCTTGAAGTAAAGAGCCTTTTCCAGCAAAAATTGAGCGGGAAGCCCGCGCCTTCCTCCTTTGTTGGTTAAATTAGCCTGGATGTCAGACAATCTGATTCTGGTTGCTCTGGCGATGTCTCTGGCAGAGGGCATTTCTTCAATCCCAGAAAAGATGGAAGCTTCTCTGACAGGAATTCCTATCATAGTGGAGAATTCCTCTAGGGTCAGCACCAACTGGAATTCAGGGAACACGAAACAGGGGTACACTGGATGATACAACTGGACAAAAACTTCAAGAGGTCCTACAGTCATTGGTATCCTCATCAGTGGAATGATACACCCATATCTATCAGCAAAGGCTGACTGGTCTTCAACCATCTCTCCCAACCATAACAACCGCTCCAACTCTGGTAGTTCAAAGAAATAAGGCCAAACTCTTTTCCCTGCAGCATCCATGTCTACAAAATCTGCAAAACAAAATTAGTATCTTGATAGTTTAGCAAAGAATGCAAGATGCAATGCAAAGTTTCATGGAATTCAGACACTCGCAGAATGTCAAGAGATATCAAAAGACCTCATTCTCATTAAATAAAAGGTGAATTACAATAGTTGATACACTTTCAAAAGCCCTAAACATGAAGGTAAAAAAAAGCTAGAAAGTCCTAAGGATATTCTCCTAAGAATCTCATGTTGAGTCTTCTGATTTCTTTCTCCATCTGATCCCTTTCTGCAACAAGGTTGTTGATGATGGATTTCCAAGCGGGAGGCTGAGTGCTAGAGGAACTTGTATCTTCCTGGGCTTTTCTCTTCTTGTATGAAAGTAACTCTTCATTCTTGGCTTGTAGTTGTTTCTGGAGTTCCAGGTTTTCTTCAACAACCACCTGATATTTGAGTTTCCAGGCTTCCTCTGATCGTTGGGCTTGTCTTAAAGAAATCTCCAGCTCTTCCTCTCTCGACATAAAGTATAAGACAGGCTCACACTTCAAAGCAATTGGTTCTTGCCTCTTGTAGGGGATCCTTAACTCGATGGCTCTTCTTCGGACCCATTGGAGGTAGGGTTCCAATGACACACAGTTAGGTTTTCCCAAAGAACTTCTTCCTCTTTTGCGCTTGCTACCCCAAGCGTTTAAGATCAGTTTCTTCTGTTCTTCGTTCTTGTCATACTCTTCAAAGTAAATGTTTTCCAAATGAACACTAAGAGGTTTATCTTCCAAAGGGTACCCTAATTGGCGTCGTGCCAATACAGGGTTGTAGCTGATTCCACCTTTAATGCCAAGGAGAGGTACGTTGCCATAGTTTCCACAGCTATCTGTAATCAGAATTCCATCATACACCGGATTGTACCAGTCAATGTCTGCATGGGAGAGTGCCATGATTTTCTAGGACCACCATCCTTTCTTGGAATCCCAGAATGCACCTGCTTTCGGTAGATGTGAAATAAACCATCTATACAGTATGAGGACACAGCAAGTAATTTGTCCTTTACCATGAGCATATCTTGTATGGACTGAGTGATAAGCTTCAGCAAGTAGAGTAGGTACCAGATTTTGTTTCAAGAAGATTTTGATTGCATTCAGATCCACAAAGTTGTCAATATTTGGAAACAAGAAAAGTCCATAGATGAGTAGTGCAAAAACAGCTTCAAAGGTATCCTGGTTGGAGTATTTAGCAAAATAACGAGCCTTTTCAAACAAAAACTGAGCAGTTAACCCAAAAATTCCTCCTTTGGAAGTTAAATTGCTTTTGATGTTAACTAACTCCAGATGAGTTTTCTTGGCTATTTCTTCCTCTTTAGGGTCTTTCTTGAAGATAGGAAATGGGAACTCGTCCTTGATAGAAAAACCAATTATCTGAGAGTATTCCTCAAGGGTAGGTAAGAGTTGATAGTCAGGAAACGTGAAGCAGTGATACTTTGGATCGTAAAACTGAAGCAGAGTTGAGAGGAGTCCTTCATCGATATTTTTCTTTAATAAAACCCTCAACTTCCCATATCTGTCTTTGAATCCTTCAGGGCCTGTTAGCAAATCTCCCAATCTCCTTAGGTCATCCAATTTTGGACTCTTGAAAGTGTATTTGATAGTATTTCTTCTTGAATTATCCATGATATCCCTCTGATATTTCACAAGAAAAGAAATCTGAGTTCCATGAAACTGGTGCAACATGAATGATTATGATGTATGAATGCAAATCACACACAAAGATACACAAAAAGATACAAGTATACACAAGCAAGGGGTCTAGGTTTGAGCATGGAGCCAGGGTTTACCCTTCCCATTGGTATGTACTACTGGTTTTTATCTGCTAAACAGGGTTCTAAGAAGTTCCCAGAGTCGACAACCCATCTTTCGGATTTTATCGACTTCCCAAATGACTTGGTAATCAATAAAATTCTCAAGAGAATCTCGTCTGAGCGTAGTATCGCGTGACAACCATTTCAGAAATAGACTCCATCATGGTCACCGCACTACATCCTAAAAGGCCAAGTGTGGTTTGGAAACTACAGTCCTCAATATCAAGGGCACCTAGGTCGAGAGTAGCACGTTTTCACGAATAGACTCGTTCAACATGACTAGACTCTCTAGAGGGCCTCAACTGAGTGATGGTGTCTCAAGTCAACTTTTTTAGGAATCGACTCCCTCAAAGCCTCCTTGAATATCCCATTGTCCTATCAATAAGTGCACTCAAATTCGGGTTAGGATTTATCTCACCACTCAAGAACCATGCCAGCAAGATCTCAAGCAAAGCATATATACAAGTAATCATACAGATATATACAAATATAGCAAACAAACATAAATAACACAAGCAGAAACAAGGTGGGTTTAACCCTCAAAAATAAAATTTCCCCAGTGAAGTCGCCATTTCTGTTGCTGTGAGAATCAGATAACAAGCTATTAATTAACTTTCATCACAAAACTTTGAATTCACCACCGACTTTGATTTATCCAAAGGAAAGGTTCAAGATCGAAAAAACCTAAAGGGGGGAGATCAAAGGTTCGGGGGTTGGTTATGCCTAGGAAAGGTATTAGCATCCTAAACGGCCGTAGTATTCTACGGGAACCTCTTGTTTAGTTTGTGTTATGTCTTACTCGCTTGCTAAAGGTGCTATACTAAAGGCTGGAACCCTAAGGGTTAGTACTAAGTATACTCGACAAGGTATCGCACCTTACGCCTATGTATCCTGACGGGAGTGGAATCAGAGTATCCGTAGTTCACCGAGCTAAGGGTGAAGAAGGAACCATTGACTATGGCCAAAGTTCCAAGGGGAAATGAGTGTGAGCTCATTTTAGAGTTCACGATAACTCTCTAAATCTAAGTTATAGGGGGGAAGTGAGTTCTCATGATGGTGAGAATCACATAGAGTTCAAAACTCTAACCTATTACTAGATTATGATTTCATGGCTCTCATGAGGCCAAGAAAAGGGATAAGCTCTTATGAGGCTAGGGTAGGGTGATTTGTTTAGTGACTCATGAGTCAATTTAGGAGGACTTTCCTTTGGAATGGGGAAGATAACAGTTTTAAAATTACTATGAAATAAAGAGTTATATGAATTATATGAAAATATAGAAAGACATAAACAAAATATTAGGATGGCACAAAGTTTATAATATCATGCAAGGTTAGAATTACTCATATTAGACAATGCTCAAACAAAATAAACAAAGATATCATCATGAGATGAATAAAAAAGTGCAATAAAACCTTAAAAGAATTTCCAACTTCCACATGAATAAAAGCCATTAAGATTAAATATTTTCAACAATTTCTTTTTATATCCAAGAAGTGAAATCAATTAGAAACAATTAGCAAAAAGAATGGAAGAAACAAGATGAAAAACAAATAAGTTGTGAAGGTTTGAAATTAAAGCATAAACTAAAAGAAATGAAATAATCAGGCGGTAAAAATAAGGGAAAGGCCCTCCTAGGGATTGAACCCAGGACCAAATGCGTGCAGTCCAAAACCAATACCAAAACAGCTATGTGCGCGCTCTGAACATATAATGGCGGCAATGATATATATATGAAGCGAAGTAAATTGGAAAAATAAAATAAAAGAACTGGGGTGAGGAGGATTCGAACCCCAATCCCAAGGGTCAAAGGCGAGTGTGTATGTGTGTGCTTGCCACTGGGGTGGCTGTTACATCCGGTATAAAACACAACTTAATAAATATGTAACCCTTCACGCGTGTATATTACCAAAAGAAACAAGGCGACAAATTCAAGTAGCAGTCAACTCCAATGGAACACGCCATGCCACTCATCACTCAATCATTGTGAATTAGAAGGAACAGAAACACATAATTAAAACCTCAACATAATGAGTTATGGATTATAGGAAATAACAATGCCAAAACACACACCCAAACATCCAAGTAAGCTCTTACTTTGGCAAATGCAAACATACATCAAAGTAATGCAACAGTTCTTAACATAAGGTATAACAGGTTCAAGCACATGTATGGAAGTAATATTTAGCAAGCATATAACACATTCGAATGGAATTCATGAAAGGACATAACTTGGATGCAACGAAATTAACAATCATGTGGACTAGGGATCCAAAACAGCATGGCATTAAGTTGAGTTTCAAGAATAGATGAAGTTTAAAGACTGAATGAAAGAAAGCACAGTTGTTTTAGGACCAAATCACATGATTGATATGGTTAATTGCTCAAAATGCAAGAAAGAAAAAGATCAGGACAACAGAAACACTCACTCAAAGTACCAAATGAAAGTAACATGATGATATATTGGCAAATACACGATGCAGTCAGTTTTAATAGCAGGATTTAATAGTGCAACCCAAACATGTTAATCTGAATTGAGAAAACAGGAATAGGACAGGTCAAACAATAACACATTCCAAGACAACTCCAATAATCAGTGACAGGCTCAAGAATATGTTAAATGAGTGTTAATAGGATGATATCAAAGTAAAGCATCAACAATAACAAGCAGTCAGTGCAGACAAGCAAAAGGTCATTTAGAGCAATTCTTGCACATACCCCAAGGCAATGAGTTTATAGGATTAAATGTACACTAATGCTAGCATACCAATCGAATACCAAGATCCACATGTCATGATACATGGTGGCTAGTAAACAAGGCAGCAGGTAAACTTCCAAATGGATAGCATACAAGACATGGTAATAGTTCATACAACTTAATTACACATCAAGGCAAGGTTTTAGGCACACAAGTTAATCACAATGTCAAGGAAATTTTGCATTCAGTCTTAATAGCATGATGGTAGGAGACAAGGTTCATGGCCTTTTAGATACACAATGTTGTCATAAAACATAGATTCAAACAGAAATTGAACACATATAGTGACATCCAAATCAAAAAGTAGTTAGGCATGAATATAAGCATAAACAAAAGGCTACACACTCATCATGTTGATACAAGTATGATCAGTCATACTTCTAATGATAAATACACAACGAAAATAACATCCTGATGGTCAAGGGCCAAATGAATTAAACACATGTGTTCAAGGCATATTACATGGCAACATGGCAATCAAATTCACTCAAGTGATACCATTCAAAACAGACAGTGGCATAGCATGGTGAAAACAAATACTTGTTGCACTAACATATAATGGATACAAAACAAACTTAAAGGCATGAATCAAAACCAGTTTTGATTTAAGGCAATGCAGAGCAAGAATGCACACAGTTCTATGGTAGCAGGCATGAGGTACCAAGACTAATACTTCAAAAGATTTAGCAATCGAAATCAGACAAGGTCACATGGCAGAAAAGCACATATCATGTTCGAACATTTAAAACTTGCACATAAATTGGAAATACCAAACTGACAGCATGTGGCACATGGACAAAACCAGTTTTAAGCATGGAGAGGCACATCTAAACATGGATTTTAGGTTTACAAATTGGTCATAAATCACATAGGCGGCAAAGCAAAGATGGCATATTATGTATCAAAAATTGGTAAAATAAAGATAAGCATGCTTGGTGAAAGATTTCTGACCCTATATCATAGCAGCAATCAAACATCAAATAAACATTCAACATGCATTTAGTCATTTAATTCTAACAAGACAACAGTTTTAGATTAATCAATCTAAACACCAATAGATAACCAAGTAACAAGATAGTGTACAGATCCAAACAAGTGGTGATGTATTTACAAGTATATGGCTAGATCATCAAGATTTGACTTAAAAACTAGCAACAGATTTCAAGTTAAACAAGTCAAAACCAAACATTTTAGCAGTTCAAAACCAAACATCAAGCACATAAGTCAAGAAAACAAAGATCATACCATGGACAGAAAGTGCATATTAGGATGTAATTAAATACAAGAATACCTAAAGTAACCTTTGTACAGAGTAGGTCAAAAATAGTTTCCATGCTCACAAACACAACTCAACAAGCATCAACACCTAAACAGATCTTTGGATACAAAGCAAGCCAATGATTTTAGGTACACAAACTGATCATACATTAGTGATGACAGAAAAAGAACACAAATGACTTTTAGTGAAAGTAACTTCCAATCTAGTATTACACACGAGCTAACAATGATAAATAGGCTCAACAACCATAAAACACATGAGCATCTCAGAAACAAGTATGGAACTAAAATTCAAAGATCTCAACTCATCCAAACATCAAGACATACATAATTAAGTTAACATTTCTATCCATCTAAGTTTGACAGTACAAACCAAAGTGCAATCTTATATGCCTACAGCCAGTCAATGAACAAGACCTATGCATTACATCGTGGTAACATCTCAGTCATAATAACCTAAAACCAACAGCAGCATACATGTCTGTCTCAATATATCAGTAAAGTAAATGAAACCAAACTTACTTCATGATATCAAGCCATGGACAAACAGTTAAGCAGATTCAAATGCGCATTAGCAAGTTATAGATGTATGAAAAAAAACAACATAAAGCACATTACAACAATTATGTTTGAGACATGATATGATGATATCAGTTGAACATGGATATTGAAAGGAAAAGAGTAGTTACCAAGTGGAGTAATGTCCACTGCACCTTCAAATGGTGTGTTGAATACTCTCCTTTCTGAACTTAGCAAGTGAACTCCAAGGCAACCCTTCTCCTTTCTTGCTCGTGAAACTTAAGACTCAGAGACTATTTGAGTATTTTGTGAAAATTGTTGGTGTGTTCAAGTGTTGGGGTGACCTCCTTTTATAGGCTGAGCAGATTGGCTTTGGCTATTTGAGACCAATGGACAAACACATGGTATGATGAGTAATTAATTAGGGTTTGCAACGTCTCCTTTCAAATTCAAATTTGGTCAATCCTTGGAGACAAACACGCTCCCTGTGCTGCGCAAGCACCTCAGAGATGCAGGGCAAATTTCACGACTTTGTGTATTGCTTAAAAACTCCTTCTTTGTTGTCATAAGGGTGGGTATCAAATGAGGCAATGGTTGGGATTGCACAAAGATATCTGCAGGCGAAGGCAGTCCTTATGCTGAACCAAGTGAATCTTCAGAGCTACTTTTAATGAACCAAAACAATGAAAGCTCAAAAGGGAAATGATTTGGAGATTTCAAAAGTGTGAATTAACGCGCCAAGGATTAGATTATAGAAGTGGTTTATGATGAATTTGATACGATTTGTCTTGAATTTTCTTCTTCTCTTTTGAAACACGAAGACATGAAGAAGGAGAGGAGATGTTTTTGGTTATTTTGCTTCTTTCCAAGCCACGCGACATCCTTTCATTGGAGGAGGGAGATGAGTTGAACAGTCAAACCACATTGCACAATTCCTATTGGCCATTATCAGATGGTTTCTTTTATTTCCAACAACAATTTGTAACATGATTTTGCAACGTAGATGGGCTTATGGGATGGGCTTAAGAGCAAATATTTTTAAAGTTTGGTTTTCTCTTCTTTTTTGTTATAAAAAAATTGGCTTAGAAAAGAAAATAAATAAAATAAGAAGTGAATTTTGGTAGGTGAAGTGGTTATGGTTAGGAAAATTGATATTGACAAATAGAAATGAGATAGGATAAAAATTTAGTTAATGGATGATTATTGAAATTGGTTTGGAATTAAAAATAACAATTGAAGAGGGGAACATTGAGGGTGAATAAAGTGGATAGAAATTGTTATGGAGAGGGTTATGGAAATATCCCTTTGGACATGAGAAACTTGCTTGATTCAATGCTTCATCCAAAACCTTGACTGATTAACCCTTGAATCCTCTTGAAATAAAACCTGATTCACAAATGAAACAAAATGAACAAAACCTGGTAAAAGGGTTAGCTATGCAACATGATTGACCTAAGATGACATGCAAAAGATCAATGGATCTAAGGGTAAAATTTGGGGTACAACACCATCTTTATTTTTAAAAGCAGAAGAAAATTTGACAAGTAAATTCATTATTGTTTTGTTTCAAGAATCGTCGATCATATTAAAAATGTCATTCTATAAAGCAAAATAAATGAGAATTGTAAACAAAAGCACTTAGGGCTCAAATTTTATTGATAGAATGGTAATCATCCAAGCGCGTGATCCCATAAAGTATTAAAAAGTTTAGAAAATGGTAATTTAACGAAAAAGGGGCTACATTGAAACATAACGACCATTATCCTTCCACCAACTTTGAATTCTGAACATTCTGAGTTTCTGTCGAAGGTGACCTTGACTGAAGTTTCCTTACAGATGGCATTGCCGCTAGGGATCTGAACTTTGTCAGACGTAGTTACTTGCCATAAATCCCTAACTTTTGTCTGGATTGCCTTTTAAGGTTTTCAATCCATCGGGATGACTTTTGCTTATGTCTCTAATTTTTGCCTGGACCGCCCTTTCGGGTTTTCAATCCACCGAGACGTTTTTTTATTTAGGCGAAGTATTTCTTAACTACATCAACATTTGTGGGGTAGGTAAACTCCTCTCCATCCATGGTTGCGAGTTTCAAGGCACCGCCTGATAAGGCTTTCTTGACAACATATGGGCCATTATAATTTGGAGTCCATTTTCCCCTGGAATCAGTGAGAAATGATTGTATCTTCTTGAGCACGAGGTCTCCTTTTCTGAAGAGACGGGGTCGGACCTTTTTGTCGAACACTTTCTTCATTCTTTGCTGATATAACTGACCATGGCATAAAGCTGTCATTCTTTTTTCTTCGATTAGGTTCAGTTCATCATGTCGGCTTTGACACCATTCGGCTTCTGTTAGCTTGGCTTTCATCAATACTCTCATTGATGGGATTTCTACTTCTATGGGGAGCACTACGTCCATGCCATATACTAGAGAGAAAAGGGTTGCCCCTGTTGAAGTACAGACAGATGTGCGATAACCGTGAAGGGCGAAAGGTAGCATCTCATGCCAATCTTTGTAGGTTACAACCATATTCTGAATGATATTCTTGTTAGCCATTTCTATTGCTCTATTCATCTTAGGCCGGTAGGGAGATGAGTTATGGTGTTCGATCTTGAACTCAGCACACAACTTTTTCATCATCTTATTGTTCAGATTAGATCCATTATCCGTAATGATCTGGCTCGAAACACCATAAAGGCAGATGAAATGGTTTTTGATAAATCGAACCACCGCTTGTCGGGTTACATTGGTGTATGATACTGCTTCGACCCACTTGGTGAAGTAGTCGATGGCTACCAGGATGGACCGATGTCCGTTTGAAGCTTTGGGTTCAATCATGCCAATCATGTCGATTCCCCATATGGAAAAAGGCCATGGAAAAGAAAGAACTTTGAGATGCATTGGCGGTACATGGATTTGTCTGTGTATATCTGACACTTGTGACACCTCCTCATGTACTTGTAGCAATCGGATTCCATTGTCCACCAATAATACCCTGCTCTCAGAATTTTTCTCGCCATTGTGTGTCCGTTGGCATGAGTGCCAAAGGATCCTTCATGAATTTCTCTTATCAACATGTTTACCTCTGCTCTGTCTACGCATCTGTGCAAAACCATGTCGAAGTTTCTCTTGTAGAGTGTATCACTGTTCAGGAAGAAGTTGCCAGCCAGTCTTTGTCGCTCCCGAAAGATTCGCATCCAACGGTACAAACGCGAGAGTGGCGCAAAAGAACACAGAGTCACCAGCAAAGTGTATTTATCCTAAGAAAGGGAAAGGAAACACTGCGTAAACCTGAAAGAAAGGGAAAGAGCATGGTCACGCGACCAAGAGAACGGGTACGGGAATCGGTTACGCGAAGGGAAGGTGTTAGCACCCAACACGTCCATCGTACTCGATGGGATCCACGCTTGCTGTCTGCATCAAAGGGTGTCGTCGACTGGAACTTCACTGCTACTGGACCGGCGAAAAGAACGAGAACGGAAAGAAACGAAGAAACAAATATAGGGAAAATAAAAGAAGTGCTCGCATGGGCCCTACCCCACTGCCTATGTATCTCATCGGGAGCATGAGAATCAGAGCGACGTAGTTCCCCTCACTAGGGGTGGATTGTGTTTTTTAAGGAAAGGCTTACGTTCTTGCTCAGGTGTTGCAGCTCGCTGAATCGAGACTTAGGCATTACCGTCTTGCAAGAGAACGAGAAGAAGCGCGTTCGTACGCCGAGAGTGAGTGAGATGAGAAAAGAATTCCCGAAGGAAAGACATTAATGTTTGTTTTGAGTTTTTTAGACAGAAGTGTTTTAAGTTAGTTCATAACTTGCATTGCACCCAAGTCTTAAACGTAGGAACGAATACTTCGCGCATCGTCCCCAACAGGACGTACACTAAGTATCCTAGAAGAATGAGAGGAAGCCCCTCATTCCCGACTTCCCACATAGAAGGCTCAAACGCAATACATGTTAACTTTTATTGAGTGTTTTGAAGAAGTTTTGAGATGAGAAGAGAGATGACACAAAGGAAACTCTAAAGGGATACTAAGAATCCTAATGTTATCATGCATGGATGTCCTAGGGTTAGTGAGGTTTAGGAGAGAAACAACCACCTAAGACCTAATGCTAATCCTACTCCAAGCTTAATCAGAAATTAAGTTGGACTAGGTAGCTCTAAGGGAAAAGGAATCCAAGACTTAATCAAGTCTTGAGATTCATGGGGTGAGAAAGAGTGAAAGAGAAGAAGGAGAAAGAGAAGGATAAGATGAGAAGCAAGATGGGGCAGCAAGTACATCACAATCATCATGTCCAACTCAAGCCAATCAACATGTTTCAAAGATCAATGCGAATCACTTCAAGCAATCATGCAAAGGTAAACATGGAAGGATGCAAGCACACTTGAATTAAATGCACAATTGAACACACACGGATCTCATATCAAAGTGAAATGAAGGAGACAAGATGAAAATGAAACAAGACCATAACTCACATCATATCATCATCAATAGTTCACATATGCAAAAGAGGTTAACATTATGCAATACGATGCACCAAAGAAGTTACAAAGCAAAAGGGATGATATGCATCACATAATTCAAACCAAATGCACCCAACAATGCTCAAGTAACATGAAAATCAAGTATAGAACTCAAGAGGCAGTAACATATACATCAATGTTATATCAAACCCAAACTCAAGTCATACAAGATCAAACATTCATCAACAACTTCAAAACATGCACCAAAAATGAGAAAGACATTCACTTAACATCCATGCAAACCAACAAAGAAGTGTGTGAAGCAAAGAGTGAGAACATGTCACATAGAGAACCTCAAACCAAGAGGGTCAGAACCTCTAGCATATCATACAAGTCAAACAAAAGGTTTCATACATGAGTGAGATCACGCAAAGAAGCAACCACAAGATTAGGTTGAGCATACCACAAAGTTCAAGTCCAAAACAACATCTACTTGTAAAATCAATAAAAAAATGAAAAATGAGCAAATGAGGATGATTCCAAAGCCACAAACAAGATCAAACATAACATGATCACACCATATAAACACCTCAAACATCACCTAATCACAAGTAAGCAAATGTACTCAAACTAGGTCAAGTATCAAAGTATGCTTCAATCAAACTTGCATCACAAGTAAAGATCCACCAAAAATAGAAAAGTTGTCCAATAAATTCTCAAAAAATGTTCAAATAGAAGTTAACTCAATCAAATAACATGTACAAAAATATTGGATCAAAAATGGTCAAAGAGCTTGTCTAAAAGTGATCCACAAGTCAAGATGTGCACATAATCGAACAATGATCGAGGGTCAATAAAACTTGAGTGGCAAGTCACTAAAAGTAACTCAAACCAACCTCAAACCAGCATCAAAACATCCTCATATAATCCTCCACAAGCAACCAAAATATTGGTCTCAAATGATGAGTAAAAGTTAAGAACATCCTAACCCTAGATGAAGGGTATCATTGGAAATACGTCATCAATTTAAATTCAAAATAAAATAGGAAAGAGAAATTAAAAAATAAAAATAAAAATATTGAAAATATCATAAGACATTAAATGATTAGAAAAATATTTTTGTGAATTTTTAAAATGTGTTTAACAACCAAAATAAAATTGAAACAAACTAATTAAAACAAAAAAAGAAGTTAGAACAAGTAAGTAGCAAGGGGGTGCATGCAGTAAAAACAACTACAAAGGAACTCAGAACAACACGCGCATGGGCTCACAAAATGGAGGTGTGAATATCAAATGCATAAGCCCAATATCATTGTTTCATTCAGAATCAAACAAAAAAACAAATTAAATGAAACGATGCGTTTCATTGAGCCACGCTGGAATTACAAAATGAGGTGGACGAGGACCGCGCTCTCATTGGCTGGTCAAAAAGTCAGCAACCTTGCCACCATCACACATCAGATGCCGGAGCCCTAGCTCCGGTCATCTTCTCCGGGAGGCTCGCCGGAGCTTCTGGATGAAACTTCACCAAAAACCACAATCACATACACCATTTTGCACAGAAAATCATGGTGATTCCAAATCCACAAACAAAAATCAATTTAAACATGCTTATCATCATGAATCGAAGGCTACAAAGAATCATGCTCAAACTGAAACTCTTTCAAACTAAGACAACTTACGTGCAAAAAATGCCTCCACCATGAGAGGACTTCAGAGTCACAAACAACAAGTTCAAAACATGTCTAACATGAGAGATTCAAGGTCACGAAAGTTACCTAACGGAGCTGCTCCGTTGGCTCTTCTCAGCAATCGATAAATCCAGGAAATGGTATGGAAAACTTCAGGATCACTTGTAGAGCGTAGATCCAAGCTTGAATCCTCCAGCAAATGGTTGAAAATTTCCACACCGATCCAACTCGAGGATGGAGAAATATGAACTTGGTGAGCTCTCAATAATGGATTCAGCTGATGGATTTTGCGTACAGAAGTGAGATTTCACTTGCTAGATGATGATTCCAACACGAAAGCTTCAAAACTCTTAGAAAACCATGAGCTCGAAAGTGAGAAAGAAGAGAGAAGTTTTGTTGTGCAGATCTAATTTTCAGCCAAAAAATCAGAGTCCTCTACTTTTTAGGGTTTGCAATGCTTAAATAAGGTGGATTGGAGTTGTTTTTGCAGGCCCATGATGGAAGAATGAAGTGGTTCAAAAAAAAATGTCCAAAACCTCAGAAATGTGGTACACCCGGGTTAAGCAATGAGAGGGGTGTATAGAGTGTGATCCTTTGAGTGAAATTGAATATGAGAATGTTGTGGAGAGATCAGGCACGTGGGAATGGATTGAGGTCATGTTGTACTGACTTTTTTTTCTTTTTTTCATGTTGTGGCAAAAACGTGCAATGTGTGCTCATGAATACTATGCCCTTGCTTGGTCATATTTGGCAATTTGTGGAGTGGTGTGTAATTTGAGAGCTAGGTATAAATGGTACGTAAAGGTTATATGGCAACAAGAAGTTATTATGGGCCATGAATGCTCCAAGCTGTGTCCACCCTTTCTAATGGCTAAAACTTGACATAACATGCATCATTTGATGCATTCTTGAGTTCTAATGAAAGTTGGAAGAATAACCAATAAATCCCATGTTGAAATTGACTTGGAACAAGGCTTAGATGATAGTGAAAATCAGCCATGAAGACAAGTACTCACCACTACCAAAATGGAATGAGAAAAATCTAAGTCATGAACACAATTTGATCAATTGATGACACCATCTTTGAACATTCATAATTTAAAGAATTCTAAACCAAATGGGACAAACTTGGATTCTTTAGAAAGCTAGCACAATAGAGAACAAAATTGATGTTTGACTCAAGCTGAAATAGCATTTGGACATATGAGAAAATCTTCCTTGAAATCATGTCCTTAGAGCTGCCAAAAGTAACTTAGAAGAAATTCTAAGTTTTAGAGCTATCATATGTTGAAAATGTCCTACTTTGAACATCCATAGCTCCATGAAAAATAACCCAAATGGTGTGGTTCTTGTGCTCATTTTGAAGGGAAAGTTTCAAACTACAACTTTCATGTGGAAAAGATTTTTGGATGAGGCCTTGAACATGGTGAAAAATGGCTTAGAAAATGATTAAAAACTTACTAAAAATAGTAAGTTTCTAAAAACCTAAATTTCCAATTTTAGTAACTTTTTCCAAATTCTTGATTTCTCATGAATCCTTGAACATTTCTTGATCAAATCTTGTCCATGGACCATATTTGGCTTGAAAATCATGATGTTGACCTCAAAAAGTCAGGGGTTGACTTTCCCACTGCACAGTTGACTTCATTCCCAATTCTCCTGATTTTTCAATCTTCTGATCAATTGAAATCCTTTTGAACCAATTTGATGGACAATTCTCCACTCCTAGACACTTAAGGACATGGGGAATACCATGGGGTCAAGTCTTGCCCAATAAATCAGAAATAAACTGATTCTAAAGCAAACCCTAATTTGGTACCCTCTGGTTAGGAGGAAATAACACATCCTCCAAATTCAAATTCCTCTGAATATGATGTGTGTCATGTCCACCAATGATGATAAGTGCCATTTGGAGATGATAAACAATCAAAGAGCTTGCTTATATGAGGGTTAGATCTCAGAATCTCCAAAACCCTAATTTAAGAAATCAGGTTAGGAGAGTGTGATTCCTTTGAAATCTCTTGCCAGTCTTGATCTTGTGATGAGGTGATGGACCAATTAAGACACCTTGAGGGTCAAGGCTCATTTGTGGTTCAAGAATTGATAGCATCAAGAATTTTCTCTCCTCTTAGCCCCTTGAACAATACACATGAACTGTTGCTTGAAACCCTGAAAACCTCTTCTTCCCTTGAGTTAAACCAAGTACCTTGATCCCATGCTAAGAACCAATGCTATGCACAAATGCTAATGCAAGAAATGCAAAGAAACATAAGCCAGTTAGGTAAAAATAACAAGGCAAATTTTGAGGTGCAACAGTCTTCTGAGGGCCTTCCTGTCTTTTCTTGATTCCCCAGATGGGTATTCTTGTTTTTGAAGGAAGCACTTGATATCATGATACCATGGTTTGTCACCGATGACTGCTTCAATTGTGAAGATGTAAGCGGGTCTTTCAAGGCGTATTATGTCAATCTTAGGTACGCCATTCCAATGATTTATAGCAATCATGGAAGAGAGAGTATCTAGTGCATCAAACATGTGATTTTCTTCACGAGGGATGTGATGAAACTCAATTCTGTTGAAGAATGGTAATAACCTTCTCGCGTAATCTTTGTAAGGAATCAATCCTGATTGGTATGTATTTCACTGTCCTTTGATCTGATTGATAACCAGGGCTGAGTCTCCATACACATCCAAGTCCTTTATCCTTAAGTCAATTGCTTCTTCGAGACCCATGATACAAGCTTCGTATTCGGCCTCGTTGTTTGTGCATTTGAATCTTAATCTGGCAGTGAAAGGTATCTGGGTACCCTGAGGTGTTATGATGATTGCCCCAATTCCGTTTCCATAAGTATTGACAGCTCCGTCAAAAATTATCCCCCATTTGGAACCTGGTTCTGGCCCTTCGCTGGGTAGCGGTTCATCGCAATCTTTCATTTTCAAGTACATGTCATCTTCGTATGGGAAGTCAAATCTGACTGATTCCTGATCGTCAATCGGTTGATGAGCCAAATGATCGGCTAATATACTTCCTTTGACGGCTTTCTGAGCTTGGTACTCAATGTCGTATTCTGATAACAACATCTGCCAACAGGCATTCCTTCCTGTGAGAGCAGGCTTTTCAAAGACGTGCTTGATCAGATCCATTTCGGAGATTAACCGAGTAATGTGACAAATCATGTACTGGTGAAGACATTTGGTTTTCTCGAGCATGGTGTTCCGAGTTTCACAGTCCGTGAACTTTTTGCTTAAGTAATAAATGGCAGACTCTTTTCTTTTTGTCTTGTCTTATTGGCCAAGTACACAATCCATGGAGTCTTCTAAGACTGTTAGGTAGATGATTTGTGGTCTTCCTTCCACTGGAGGAGAAAGAATAGGTGGATTCAATAGATATTCTTTGATGCTATCGAAGGCCTTTTGGAAATCTTTTGTCCATACGCAGCTTTGATTTTTTCTGAGTAGTTTGAAGATCGGTGCGCATATCGCGGTCATGAGGGATATGAATCTCGAGATGTAATTCAGATGTACCAAAAATCCTCTGACCTGCTTTTCAGTCTTCGATGAAGGCATTTCTTGAATGGCCTTAACCTTTTCGGGATCAACCTCAATTCCTTTTTGGCTGATGATGAATCCTAAGAGTTTTCCTGAGCGGACACCGAATGTGCACTTATTAGGATTTAAGCGGAGTTTTTATATTTTCAGACGCTCGAATAACTTTGACAGGTGTGTCACATACTCTTCTTCTGTTTTAGATTTGGAAATCATGTCATCGACATATACTTCAATCTCTTTGTGCAACATGTCATGAAATAGAGTCGTCATGGCCCTTTGATAGGTTTCCCATGCGTTCTTCAGACCGAACGACATTACCTTGTAATAAAAGGTGCCCCGTGGGGGTGATGAATGAAGTTTTATCCATATCTTTCGGCACCATTTTGATTTGATTATAGCCCGAGAATCCATCCATGAAGGAGAAGACTTTGAACTTTGTTGTACTGTCTACCAGCATGTCAATGTGTGGCAAGGGGAAGTCGTCTTTTAGACTTGCTTTGTTCAGATCTCTGTAGTCTACACACATTCTGACTTTTCCATCCTTTTTCGGAACTGGCACTCTGTTGGCTAACAATTGAGGATATTCTGAGGTGGCGAGGAAACTTGCGTCGGTCTGCTTCTGTACTTCCTCCTTTATCTTGATGGCCATATTCGGATGAGTCCTTCTCAGTCTTTGTTTTACTGGAGGATATTCTTCTTTTAATGGTAAGTGATGTTCCACGATGCTAGTATCCAACACTGGCATGTCCTGATAGGACCAAGCAAATACATTTGGAAACTCTTTGAGAAGTTTTATCAAGCCTTCTCTGACAGTTGGACTGAGCAGTGCTCCAATCTCGACTTCTTTCTTTTCTTCTTCTGAACCCAAATTGACCGTTTCCAACGGCTCTTTGTGAGGCTCAATAGACCTTTCCTCTTGACTGAGTAGTCGGGAGATCTCTTCTGGAATTTCTTCATCCTCTTCTTCTTCAGCTTTAAATACCGGGAATTCAAAGTTAGGAGACGACATTGGATCTTATGTTTCAATGGGGTTTAAAATAAGCAATTTGCATGACGTGATGGTTCATTTTTTAGAAAAGACAAAGAGAATGCAAGAGTGTGTGCAGTGTATTTTCTGAAAATGCTTATTTTTATTTTGGGTTGTTTTTAGCATTACCATTTTCTGAAGAAAACGAAAAATGAAAACAGCGATAAATGCGGGAATGACAGAATGACATTATTTATTCATGATTTGTCGATTCTTGAAACACAACCCTATAAAATAAAACTCTGTCACTTTGGGCGAAACGAAGAGGGATATTTACAGAAAAGTGAGCCCTGTAAAAGCATCCATTTCACCCGGGCAAGGTGAAAGATCAAAACAAAGATGGTAATTACTTCGACTTATGGACGACTTTCAGGACATCGACTGCAACCCAATGGCGACGAACTCCTCTGTGAATCACAAAGTCTGGTACTTTCCTTCTGGGTTTATCTTCAGAAATAACGCTGATTTCTGGTGGAGTAGGATTGTCATACCCCAAATTTTGACCACTAAGATTTCCCATCATTGTGCAAATCATCATCACAATATGGATGTACTTTCATGCCTCATCAATCTCCTCAGAGATGTTTGAGCATTCACCACAATCAAGGATTAGGGTTTCAAGCCCTCTCAGGACACTTAGGCAAAGGATCAATCAAGGAATGACATGATATTCAACTTGTCTAGCCTCTCAAACACCTATAAAGGATCAAGAGGACTCCCACATCAAGAATCAAGCACAAGGTTGCAACATTTTAAGTGGATCAAGCCTCAAGATCGCCAGTGTCACCAAATTAGGGTTTTGGTCGACCAAGGCCTCCGGATGGAAATTTTCCTCTGGGTATGAGCCAATGCTTCAAATCACAACTTAATATACTCCAAGGGACCTTATGGACCCAGTCATCTAGTCAATTTAACCTCAGGGATGCATTTACCAAAAATCAGGAATTAGGGTTTCTTGACCTAATTCACCCCTAAGTTGACTTTTGGGACAAAACATGAGCCAAGACCTCAATACATGATTTGAGGGTCTCCAATACACCACATTGATCTATTTGCAACAATAGATTGACCTAAGAAGCTTGGTTCACAAGTTTCAATTTCATCAGGACCACAATTAGGGTTTCGAGGGCAAAGTCAACTGTACGTTTGACTTTTGACCCAGACATGCTCCCAAACCTTGGGACATGATTCAATACACCCTACAACACCTATGGAATATATCCATTAGGTTTGATGTAGGTCAAGGACTTGATTTCACCAAGGATCGTACAGTTTGTATTTCATCCGATAAAAAGTCAATTGTACACAAAATCAAGTTTGACTTTTTGAGATTTTTCACAATTATGGTTCTTTGACCCTAAAACAATGTTAATATGTGATTTGAATCATCATTCATCAAGAAAAAACAAATAAAATGAGTTAACTTGTAAAAGGGGTAACCATAAAAAACTTAGAAATTTTCTAAGTTATGGAACAAAGTGGCTAGGGTACCAATTTCCAAGGACCATAAATTGAGATCCAAGCAACTATTTTGGATGGTCCAAAGATGGATTTGTAGCTCTCATGGCATACTTTAAAAGTTTCAACTACATCTCATTCCAATTCCCCATGGATTTTTAATTATCGAGTGATCAAAATCGCTGAAAACATGAAAATGACATTTTTCCAACACTTAGTGAAATTTTCACTAGGTCAGAATCTGCCTTTTTTTTTCAAATGTAGAGGCATTTTTCATTGTAATTCAAGTTGATTCAAAACCAAAGTTGGACATTATGTTGAAATAGGATATATCAGCTTTCGAAAATGTCCAAGAACTCCATGAAACTCCACCTGAGCTAGAGATTATGACAGCTACAACATGCCTTGCTGCAAACTATTTTGCAAGGCATATTTGTGCATTAGGGCTCGATTTGATCAAATTGTGCAACTTCAAGCATGGTTATCCATCTACACACCTCAAGGGGGAACAACCAAGGGACAAGAACTGATCCATAAGCCTCTCAAGTCTTTGGAACTACATATAGGTTTGGCACCCCTAAAAGCTAAAGATGCCTCAAGACTCCAATTTTGTTTTGAGGCATTCAATGGATGCATAGAGCTGGCATGTATCAGTCTATGATTAACCAATTGAGTCAAGATAAGCTCACACAACAGAGAATTATAGGCCTGTGCTCTAATCTCAAGTCAATGGCTAGAGGAGACTTGAGATTCCATTTGTTCCACATTGGCCAAAGGCGTGCTGCAGTTGCCATTCCCTGTTGCTTGCAAAACAAACTTGCTCCACTACAAATAGAGCTTATTTGTGCTCAGTTTGAGTACACCAAAGCACCCAAACTGATGCTTTCCTCAAAATCACCTTTTTCACTCCAAATTTGCCTTCTAACTCAAGTCACCATCGGGTTTTGAGTTTGAGAGCAATTCCAACCAAACCAATCACACACACACCCCTCACATATAACATATAGAAGTGATCCATAACACAAAATCACATCTGGAACACCAGATTCTCAAAATCACCATCCATCTGCACAAGCCTTTGACAGATTTACAGTTGAGGTGCCAAATCAAGTTCCAGCTGAATTCAATCCACTCCAAGCATTCAAACACACTCCATATGGTGTAGGGAAGCAGTTCAGATCATCACAACTCATCTGTAACACCTCCAACTCAAAAATCAAGTTGCTCTTGCTGCCACGACATACAAGTAAGCCTAAACCTGGTCATCTCATGATTCATGCATATTTCCTCGCACAATAATTTTGCCATATGTTCATAATCATGTATAGAGTGTTTCCCCTCAATTGATTGATTTGTATGAATCGTGTATGGAATTTCTGAGCCTTCATGCAGAATTAGGGTTCTTGAGGTTTCTCTTTGATTTCTCATTCCACACTTAAAATAAATGAAATTAAAGACCATAGACATGATCGTGAGTTGAAAACGAGCAGATTGATATGTGGATTGTGTGATTTCATCAAGTATTCAGTGAGATTGATGAGAAAATGCAAATCAGACAAAAACAGGGCACGCGGGCAAGAACAAGGTGTTCTTGGTGCCCTTTTTCAAAAATTTGAATATTTGAATATTGTTATTGTTATTTAATTGTTTCAAAAATTAATTTCTCTCTGAATTTTAATGATTTTGAGTTGATTCTTTTTTTCAAAATTCACAAAAATGTTAAAATATTTTATTTTACAAAAATTTCCAAAAAATATTATTTATTTCATGTATTTGATATTTTTTCAAAGAATTAATTTTTTATTTGTTTTTTAACATTTTAAAAATTTGCTTTCTCTTGATTTTCCAAACTTAAATGGTTTTCAATCATTTTGTGGATAGAAACATGATTTTTGAAACATTGATCCAAAATCACAACTCATTTCTCACATGTTTTCAATGATTTTATTAATTTTTAATCAAAATTAATTCCATTTTTAACAAAATTAGGGTTTCTTTGATTTTCACCCTAACAAATCTTTTTCAAACACTCATGGGCCTTTAATAGAGTATAAGACCCAACCCCCTTTGTACATTAACAAATTTTGGGCCTCAGACGTTGTATAAGTCCCAACACATTTTCAAAACTTCGGCACAATCGCCAGTTCAAAATCAAATCATATGGGTCTCCCCTCATGTTGTAAGTCCCATATTTCTTTTTTAAAAATCCTTGGGTTTCTCCTTGAGTTGTAAGACCCATCTCTTTGTATAAAAACCTTTTTGGGCCTCACACATTGTATAAGTCCCTCTGTACATTTTCAAAACAATGGTGCGATCATTGTTAAACCTTGGGCCTCTCTTTGAGTATAAGCCCCAACAATCTTTTCAAAAATAACTTCTCTTTTGATTTAGATTCAAATATACCTGTTGTTAACAAAACTTTCTTTAATTTCTTTGAACAACTAACAATACAGCATGGAAGCTTGCTCGCCTGCAAGTTTTTATCTGCTTTTATTTACTCGCTTTCATATATATATATATATATATATATATATATATATATATATATATATATATATAATTGTATTATAGGAAGCTGCGCACGGTTAGTCTTCTTTCATACCCTTTTAATACTTGTCATATATCAACTGTATATATACTAGTATAGCTATTTAGATTTTTCCCCGACAACTAGGTCTAGAACTAGGTAAATCCATGTTGGTCACTCTTAAATACAGACAAAACTAGATCCCCATAGGATTTCCAGATACAGTCTTGCCTTCTCTTGGGCTTAAACAATATGTAACAAAGAGAAAGGCAGTATTCTTCGTGAACCTTTTCTCAGACTGTCACCCCTAGAAATTGTCAAAGAAATTATACTCTCCGGAGTTGATCTATTCTCGGTGAATAGCATCTCTTGAGTTTCTTCAAACCTCAGAACTTTCACTAAATGATCTATTCTCGGTGAATAGAATTTCCTGAACTTTTCTTGGTTTGGGACCCACATACTTCCTAAAAGCATCCCCGTCTTCTCTTGGGCTTTGTACAAGGACCATCTGGCTTCCTTGAAGTTCTTATGCCTTCTCTTGGGCTTAATACAAGGACCCTGAAGACCTCTTAAAGGTATAAGACAGAACTTAGTCATCCTTTGCTAGAGTTGTCTTTCCAGTGTCACATCACAGACCAAGTTAGGGTTGATTCTCATCCCTTAAAACACCCGCCTCCTCTTGGGGCATCATACACAAGATAAAACTCTTCCACACCAGAAGACTTGGACAGTCTAATCCCCTTGAGTCTCAAAGACATTCTCAAGTTCCTTACAAACATAGGAGAAACCCCGGTCACCCTGGATCAACCTCCAGCAGAGCTGAAACCCAGTCACTCTCCTAAAAATCCCAAATCAGAACCTCTGGGTATCTGATACCTCAACTCTTCTATAAAACCTTAGCAAGAGATGATTTCCCCACTTGGACCTGCCTAGGGATCTCAATAATCCTTAGTAGAAAGCTAACCTCCTCTTAGGCTTTGTATAATGATCCTTCCTCAGCGAAGTTAGCCTCCTCTTGGGCTTTGTACAAATGATTCTCCCCAACGGAGATAACCTTTTCAGACTCTCTTGTTGAGTCCACTAACTTTTCAGACTCTCTTGTTGAGTCTATCACTTTTCAGACTCTCTTGTTGAGTCAATCACTTTCCAGACTCTCTTGTTGAGTCAATCAAATTTTTCGACTCTCTTGTTAAGTCAATCACCTTTTAGCACTCTCTTGTTGAGTCAACCCTTTTAGCCTCAATCTTGGGCTTTGTACAAGACATAAATCTTCAAAACCTTCTCTTAAGTCTGGGACAGATATCTTCCCCAGCGAAGTCACTTCCTCCCAGCTTTCTTTTAGGCTTTGAGGAATGATTTCCCAAGCAGAGTCAAACTCATTTCATCCTCAATCTTGGGCTTTGTACAAGACACATAAAAATATCCTCACCCGAGTCAGTTAAATTTCCCATTTCAGCCTCAATCTTGGGCTTTGTACAAGACACATACAAACCTCCCCGGCAGAGTCAAAATCCATCTTTAGCCTCAATCTTGGGCGTTGTACAAGACAGATGTAACATTTCCCCTGGAAAAGTCAAACTTATAGCCTCCTCTTAGGCTTTGTATAATGATATCCCCAAAGAGTCAGTCCCTTTTTAGCCTCAATCTTGGGCTTTGTACAAGACAGATAAAACACTCTCTTGTTAAGTCGGTCATTTCCAACCTCCTCTTAGGCTTTGTATAAGGACTTCCCTAGGGGAGTCAATCAACCTCTTAGCTTCAACCTTGGGCTTTGATCAAGGCACACAGAAATCAACAATCCCCTCAGAGGAAGTTCAATCCCTCTTTAGAGATGACAAATTCCCTCTCAGTTAAACCTTTTTGCCTCAATCTTGGGCTTTAAACAAGACACAAATACCATTTTATCTTTAATCTTGGGCTTTGAACAAGACACCAAAACATCATTTTCCTCCCATAGAATAGGAGGAACTACGATTGCTCTGATTTCCCTGTTTCATTTAAACGGGAATACGTAGGCATAAGATTGTGAAATCTTAGCGAGCATACTAAATAAAAACTCTAGGTCCAGTACCTTCACACATCAATCAAAACATAGGTCCAGTACCTTCATACATCAATCAAAACTTAGGTCCAGTACCTTACCAAAAACATCGGGAGTAACCCGAACATCAACAAAAACTCACTCACTCTCTCATATTTCCCAAGAAACTTTCCCAACCCATTAACGGATAAACACCATCAAGTATAAAGTGAAACCTAAAGCTAATATCCTATGGATAACCACATATAGGATGGGTAATTGACAACTCCCCATTGTATAACATGACCCCGGATCCCCCAATCTCTTTAAAGCGTTTGTTCAATTAAACATTCGTGTGCAAGGTTAGTTTTAGACAGCTTCCCTTTCCCTTCCAGCTTCATGGGATAAATAAGAAATCAGAAAGTAGCACCCACTCCTCCTCATTGCGGTGAGGAAAACCCAGCGATAAGGTGGTCGCGTCACCGACAAAAATTGCTCGCTACAAGGATCATTTGAGTCTTCCTCCCATGCAGAGTTACCATAGGAGAACTCTTCTGTCGTATCTTCCATAGTGTTTTCACTTTCAAGAGGACCTCCTCATCCAGTTGGTTGGATGTCCTCGTATCTAATGCGAGAGCTTTCGGGAGCGGTGTATTTGACTAAAAAGTCGTACTTGCTACTTGGCAGTCCCAAGGTATCCCAAGTTTCTGTGGGAATGGATTAGTCGTCTTGCTCGATGACGTTGACCTCGGGAAATGAATAGTTAATGAATTCTTGTCCTGCATTCTTTGCAAATTCATTAACGTGGTTTTGGACACTCTCGGAGTGTGCTGGGTAATGATTCCATGACTCTGTGAGAACATGGGTATTCTTTTCAATATAACTCAGTTGATAGGCATTGTCTGGCTGACTCTTTTATCACAATTCTTCTGTGTATAGCTTCCAGATAGGCAAGTCATCCAAGGGATCATAATAATCATAGTCAAAGTTGCCTTTCATCAGATTGTCTTCCTTTAATGAATTAGGTGGAGCGCGACATCCTTCAAGATCATAATCTCCATAGATCATCTGGACGTCTGATCTTGGTATATATCTCGGGCTCTGCTTTGGAAAACAGAATGGCATGTGTGCTTCCTCCTGAGACATATAACCGCCATGGTTAAGGTAAGATTTCCACTCTATATCCACATCGGATGAGTCGTTTCTGTCAATGGTGTGTACTTCTTGAGATACTGGGTGGAGGAAGCCTCCACTGTGGAAGAAATCCTGAATGGGATGAAATTTTTTTTCCTTCTTTGTAGTCTGGGTACAGGTTGGAGAGAAACCAAGACCTTTTCTTATTTTGTTATCAATAGGAGTTACTATCTGTCCCCATCCTTTTATGTATTACTCTCGATCACTTTGAGAGTGTCTTTGTATGAGGAAATCGACGTCCCTCTTTCTTGGTGATTCTCATTGCTCACCGAGGGTGCTTGAAACTGAGTTCCAACAACCTCCTCTGGTTCTACACAGGATAATGATGATAAGTTGCTCATGATTAAAGCTTGCTTTCCACACACTGTGACTAATTTGTCGTTCTTGACGAACTTCAGCTTCTGGTGAAGTGTCGAAGTGACTACCCTAGCTTCGTGTATCCAAGGTATTCCTAATAAACAGTTGTATGCTGCCCAGATGTCCATGACTTGGAAAGTGACTTGGAAAGTGTGAGGACCAATGGTTATGGGAAGATCGACTTCATCGATAACTATTTTTCTGGATCCATCAAAGGCTTTGACGATGATCTCACTGCCTCTCATCGGAGCTCCTTGAAGCGATAGTCGTATCAAAGTTGATTTTGGCATAACATTCAAAGATGATCCCATGTCTACCAATACGCTGGCTAAAGCATCGTCTTGGCAGTTAACTGTAATGTTGAGTGCCATATTATGGTTTTTGCCTTCTTCCGGCAGTTCTTTATCATTGAATCCCAAGTTGTTGCAGGAAGTGATGTTGGAGATGATACTGTCAAATTGTCCTACTGTCACATCTTGTTCTACAAAGGCTTGTTCTAAAACCTTATGTAGAGCTTCCCTGTGAGCTTTTGAACTAAGCAGGAGAGATAATACATAGATTCGAGACGGAGTTTACAACAATTGGTCCAAAATGTTGTACTCATTTTTCTAGATAAGCTTCATCATCTCATCGTTGTTCTTTACAGGCTTTGGATTACTGGATTAACCGACTTGTTGGTTGGGAACTTCTGTTTGACGTTCCTTTTTTTGCAAGTTCTCCAACTTCTCTGTTGAAGATCCGACCGCTCCGGGTAACTCGACTGATGTCGGCGATGGTCACAACGGAGGGTAATGGAGTTTCTTTTTCCATTTTCTATGGTCGTTGCACCGTACTTGTAAGGGATAGCCTTTTCTAACTTGTACGGTATTGGACCTGGCCAGTAGATAACCATAGGGGCTTTTTGGGCCTTTTGACTGTTGTAGGCCACCTCGATCAGCTCCTGGTTGGGAATTTTTCTACTATCAAGAGGGATCTTTGATTCATTGAGTAGAGGAATTATGGCGTAAACGTCCTTGGTTATTCCACGACTGGAGATTATGACAGCGTTTTTGTTTTGATCAGGGAGGTAATCTTGTATCACGTTGATCGACCCAGAACTTGAACTTGGTCGAATCTCCTTTCGGTCCAATTGATTCTAGAGGGCTGCTCGCACTAGATAGCATCCTTGGTTATTTTTCGAGCATACTCTACATCGCTCATAATTGTGAGGTGGTACCCGACCATATTCGCTCTGTATGAAGTGCATCTTTACTAGATCTGTTTCTATTGAGCGAATATCGCGACTTTGATGTCTACCAGGATTCCCATCAGTCATGCTAATTTGTTGTGTGTCTTTATCCAAGTAAATCGAAAGCCACCAGTGGTCCAACAGATGTTGAAGAGTCCTTTGCACAAGCGCACACCCTTGGTCGTCTTCGCAGCATTCTTTACAATCTAGATAATCGTGCGAGGCCAGAAAATCGAGTCTGACCTGTTTAACATGTAATTCCACTAGACTGGTATTCATCAGGCGTATGATGAAGATTTGAACCATATTGACTTGATGGTTACTTCTTTCATGGTAGTCTTGGATCGATTAGAGATCCATTTGACGTTGGAGGGCCTCTTGTATAAAAGAGCATCCCTGATTATTTGTTGAGCAAATTGGATAAACGCTGTAATCATGCCGCGGCAGGTTGTAATACTGACTTTGTCTTGAATGCATCACCACTAAATTGACGTTCATTGCACGGATTTCATGGTTCTGAATAATGTTGGGATGTGCATGGGTCATGTTTACTTCACGAATCCTGTGATCCTGAATCCAGCCCAGATCCATTTGTTCTTGCAGAACTGCTTGTACTATGGTACACCCTTGATTGTCCTTGGAGCAGATATCACACTGATAATAGTTGTGAGATGGTACATGGCCGTGCCCGCTCTGTTTGCAATGCATTTTTACCAGGTTGGTTCCCAGTAAGCGTACATTGTGAATTTGATAACTGTTGACAGGTTCCCCTTCTATCAAATTCACTGTAGTCTTCTCATGTTGTGGTAATGGGTTCGTCTGAACATTTGGATTAGTATCCTTGAAAGATAAAACCCTGTTCCTGACAAGCTTCTGTACATCAGACTTGAAGCTGAGACAATTCTCAATGTTATGTCCCGATCCTCCTTGATGGTAAGGGCAAGTTTGATCTGCTTTGAACCAAAAAGGTGGATTTTCTGGTACTACGAGAGGTGTCCTGGTTTAAACATGCCCCTTGGTCAGTAGAAGTCGAAATAACTCTGCGTACAACATCGGTATAGGGTTAAACCCTGATGGTCGTATAGTACGATTGTTGTTGTTGTACTGTGGATGAGCCTGCTGAAAAGGCTGTTGCGGCCTTTGTAGATACTGTTGTTGACTTGGTTGTCTCTGAGCAACCTGAGGTTGATAAGTCAGAGCTGGAACTATGTTAATAGCGGGAGTTACCACTGCTACCAGTTGATACCTTCGCATTTGCTTTCCCAGAGAGATATTACTTATATCTTGCTCTTTCTTCTTTTGGAAAGCACTACCGTAAATCTTGGTACTGCTAGATGGTTCTGCATCTTTGACCAATCGTCCTTCTCGGACTACTTCTTTAAGGCGTACTCCCATGTTCACCATTTCAGTGAAGTCATTGGTTGCACTAGCAACCATTCGGTCGTAATAAAATGAGCTCAATGTTTTCAAGAAGATCTTTGTCATTTCCTTTTCCTCAAGAGGGGGACAGATCTGAGCGGCAATTTCACGCCATCTCTGAGCATATTCTTTGAAGGTTTCTTTATCCTTTTATGACATTGCCCTGAGTTATTCCCTATCCGGTGCCATGTCCAAATCGTATTTATACAGCTGAACGAACGCTGCCCCGAGATCTTTGAAAGTACTAATCTTGGTGCGGTTTAAACCCATGTACCATTTGAGTGCGGCACCGGTTAAACTGTCTTGGAAGTAATGGATCAGTAGCTATTGATTGTCTATCTGAGTAAACATTTTTCGAGCCTACATCACCAAATGACTTTGAGGGCAAGATTTGCCTTTGTATTTTTTAAAGTCAGGCACCTTGAATTTGTGTGGGATCTTTACATTAGGGACCAAACAGAGGTCGGCAGCATCTTTTCTGAATAAGTCTTGACCGCGAATGGCATGCAGTTCCTTCTGCATTTCCAAGAATTTTTCCTGGAACTCATTCATCCTTTCGTATACGTCTTCATTTCCGCCAGAAATTGCTTGCGGAATCTGTCCTTCTGGGACAGTGTGTACCACTGGCCGTGGTATAGACATTACAGCGGTGCCTCTTGGCGCTTCAGTGCCCTGAAGTTTGTAACCTTCAGAAGTTGCTGTCGTAACCCTTGCATCTTCATTTTCCTGAAGTTTGTAACCTTCAGGTCCGACGGTTCCTGCTATGGCTTCTGGGTCTTCGGTGACCGGTGGGATGTATCCCTCAGGTATAAAGTTGAAAGGCATGCCCCGAGGGCGCCCTTTAGGCATGTTGTACTGAGGATAATTATCACGTGTCTCCAATATGGGCGTAGATGTAATCTCTGAGATCACAGTCCTTTGACGTTGTTGCTCCTGAGCTGCGGCCAGGGATTGCATGTTGCTGTGAAGTTTTTCCAAACTTTCTTTTAGAGCGTCGATTTCTTCTCTCAACTCTCTATTCTCTTCCTCGAGATCGTCCATTTTCTTTTGTCGATTGGCCCGAGTGTTGTATGAATGAGACAAATTGACTCTAAGATTGTAACACATATGTGAGACTCAAGGATAAGAAAAATGCGTTATGTGAGAATGATGAATGATATGCAAAGACATATTTTTTTAGTTTTTGTTTTTAAAAGAAACTTTAACAAATAGATTTTAAATATCACACAGTGGAGGGAGGAGACCCCTTTTATTGAATTCGAAAGATTGCAGTATTTTACAAAGAAAAGTACATTATTTTACAAAGTGCAGTAAGGAAAATGTCTAAACTCATGGATCCTGAGTTCTCTCTGAAGAGAGCTCATATGCTGGTTCCTGTATTTTCCTTTTCTTTGATCGGGCCTCTTCAGCCGTTGTTGGGTCGACGATCCTTTTCCAAGTGAAAGGAGTGAGTAAATTTCTTCGGTCTTCCTAACTTTCTATGGCATGTTGCTCTAATATCTCAATCAGAGCATCCTTTTCCATTAGCAGTTCCTGAATCTTGGTACATTCCAAATTAAGGATCTGGTATTTATTTTTCCAAGAGTTTCTCTCACGCTGGACTTTGTTAAGAGCGACCTGGAGTTTTTCCGCATCACACATGAAATAAAGGACAGATTCCTTTAAGGGAAAAACTTCTTGATGGGGGTAAGGCATCCTTAGCTTAAGGGCCCTAGTTTGCACCCAATGGAGATAAGGTTCCATGGAGGTACAGTTTGGTCTTCCCAGAGACGCTCTGCCTTTCCTGTGAATATGTTGCCAGACATGCACTATTTCTTTCTTTAGTGCCTTGTCATTTTCTCCTTCCTTGATGAAAAGACCTTCCAGATGAATGTTTTCCTTGATGAAAAGACCTTCCAGATGAATGCTATGTGGGATATTCTTCATTGGGTATCCGAGTTAACGGCGGGCTAAAATTGGATGATAGTTGATTCCTCCTTTAGTTCCAATGAGGGGTACATTGGAGAAATTTCCACATCTGTTGATGATCTCTATCCCTACGTAAATCCGATTATATTAATCTATTTCAGAGTTGGTAAGGGACATAATCCTCTGTGACCAACATAGAGTACTCTTGTGATCCCAAAAAGCAGCAGACTTGTGCAAATGGGAAATGAACTATTTGTAGAGTAATGGTACACAACATGTGATCATCCCTCCACTGTACAAGTTCCTTAAGTGTACAGAATGATAAGCATCTGCGAGCAAGGTTGGTACGAGGTTTCCTATTAAGAATATCTTAACAACATTGGTATCGACGAAGTTGTCAATGTTGGGAAAGAGGATTAACCCATATATGAGCAGAACAAAGATGTCTTCGAAGGCAGTTATGTTTCCAACACTAGCAAAGTATAGAGCTTTCTCCATTAGGAAATTAGCCGGTAAACCCTGGATTCCTCCTTTAGTGGTCATGTGAGTCCTAACTTCTGACTCATCCAAAGAGATTGCTCTTGCAATAGCTTGATATTTTGGAATTTCTTCCAGTCTAGAAAATGGAGCTTGATCAGTGATAGGTAAATCAATCAGGTGAGAGTACTCTTCCAGTGTTGGTGCAAGTTGGTAATCCGGGAAAGTGAAGTAGTGGTAAACTGGATCATAAAACTAAATCAGCGTAGACAGGATCCCTTCAACCACGTTAACCCTTAACAGAGACAACAGTCCTCCGTGCTTAGCTCTGAAAGCCTCGGGATTGGCAATCATCCTTCCTAATTTCTTTAAGTCTTCTAGTTTCGGAGCTTTGAAGTTGTACTTGTGCATTTTCCTTCTACCGAAATCCATAACGCATCCTCTGATATTTGCAATTATTGTTTTAGTTCTTTTGAAAAAATATTTTTTTTCGTATTTGAAAAGAGTTTTTTAATGAATGCATGAATGCAGTAAGCAAAAACATTTGAAAACATGGGTTTAAGGGTTCAACGTCACGAGCATGGAGTCATGGCTCTACCCATCCCCAAGGTTGTACTATTTGGTCAATTTTTGTACCTGTAGAATGGGTTCCAAAAGGTTCCCAAAGTCATTGACCCCTCCTAGGGATATCAATAGCAAGCTGATTCACTCGAGCGAGCTGTAATATCCTAGGATGAATCTCTTTTGAGTGTAGTATCGCGTATCAACTATTCCCGATAGTCACCGCACTACCAAATGGCCATATGGTTAATTGTCTGCTAAATCCTCAGGGTCATGGGTACCGCACTGGGATAAATGATGCTTTCACGACAATCGGTCGTTCAACATCAATATTTCCACACGGGTACCTCACCTGATTTGGTGGACTGCCAAGTTAGCTTGGTCGGGATTCACTCCCTATAAGCGTTTCCCGAATATGCCACCACTTATCTTAATGTTCTCTCAAACTTTCCACATGCGTATTAATCGCATTCCCAGTTAACAGAAATTTAAACACGGGTATCAAGTAGTATAACAGTAAATGATATATATATATATATATATATATATATATATATATATATATATATATCATAAAGTATAGAAAAATAAATTCCAAGCAAAGCCTAGACCTCTTAGGAACTCTAATCCTAAGAATAATCCCCAGCAGAGTCATCATTTTTCTGTAGCGTGCGATTTTTGTCAGTGACGCGACCACCTTACCGCAATGGTTGGAATTGGGTGCTACCTTCTGATTTCTTATTTATCCTATGAAGCTGGAAAGGAAAGGGAAGCTATCTAAAACTAACCTTGCTCGCAAATGTTTTCTTTAACAAATGCTACGAGATTGGGGATTCGGGGTCAGGTTATACAAGGGGAGGTTGTCAATCACCCAGTGTATATATGGTTATCCATAGACCTTTTATGGCATATTTTTCTATTGGTTTAAATACTTTCTTGTATTTATCTGTCATGGGTTGGGAGAGTTTCTCCTTTGGGAGTGTTGAGAGAGTGTTTTGTTGTTTTTGGGTTTTCCGTTGTTTTTGGGAAGGTACTGGACCTAAAGTTTTTTTGATTTTGTGTGCTCGCTAAGATTTCACAATCTTATGCCTACGTATTCCCGTAAAGATACTCGGGAAATCAGTGCAATCGTAGTTTCTCCTTTTTTATAGGAGGAAAGATATTTCGTGTCTTGTTTAAAGACCAAGATTGAAGCTAAAGGTTATTTGTGTCTTGTTCAATGCCCAAGATTGAAGCTAAGGGTTTGACTGAGAGAGAATTTGTCATCTCTAAAGGGAGAAATCTCACCTATTCATCACAAAATGTTGGGAAATTGATTATAAAGGGAAATTACTTTAACTGGGATATGTAGAATCCAGCAATGCCATAATTTCCTTTATAAAGGGTGTTGTCATGAAGGAAGAAACTTTAACGCAGTGTTGAGCAATGTCATTTTTCCTTATGAATCTTTCATGCTAAGAGAGGGACATTGGCATGGATGTAAATAATCCAGAGGCTTGCCGCTTACAGCAGTTAGATGAAAGATGATTTTTGACCAGGATAAGAGAATGACTCTATCTTGGATTTTGAATCAACAAGTGTGCCACTTATAGCAATTATCTGGGAAAAAATTTTTGACTGTTTGTTTTAATATGATGTATAGAGAAAAATATCCTCCTGCAGAGTGGACTCAGGGTCTCATCTAAGGGGATGTTGATTTTTGTGTGCCTTGATCGAAGCCCAAGGTTGAAGCTAAAATGTTGACTCTACTAAGGGAGTTTTATATCTGTCTTGTACAAAGCCCAAGATTGAGGCTGAAAAGAGATTGACTCCACTGGGGAGGTTTTATCTGTCTTGTACAAAGCCCAAGATTGAGGCTGACTCTACTGAGGAAAATCATTATACAAAGCCTAAGAGGAGGCTGATTGGGGAAATTCTTATATGAAGCCTAAGAGGAGGATGACTTCTGCTGAGGATTATTGAAATCCAGAGACAGGTCCAATATGTGTTAGAGAATCAACTCCTGCTGGGGATTGAAGAAGAGTTGAAATATCAGATGGCCTGAGGTTCTGATTCTGTTAGGGTTTTATTGATGGTAAATTGACCCTGGCTGGGTCTTTTAAGGTGAAGGTTTAGAGATTGAGTTTGAAAATCTATGGAGGTTTCAAACTCTGCTGGAGATTAGTGTGTTGATGAAATGATCAGGGTTATTCCTGTACTTTTAGGAAACTTGAGGGTCTCTTTGAGATCCAAGAGGGGATGAGACTTTCCAAGTCTACTGGTATGAAGAGGTTGACTCTTAACTGGAGAATGATCTTTGTATGATGCCCAAGAGGAGGCTGAGACTGTCCAAGTCTCTCAAGAAGTGGTAAGCTCTAGTGTAGAGAGAGATCTTTGTATGATGCTCAAGAGGAGGCTGAGGTTTTAAGGGATGAGAAACAACCCTAGAATGGTTAGATATTTTGGACTTCTAACTCTCTAGAGGATTGAACTAGTAGAGATGACTAAGTTCTGTCCTATACCTGTAGGAGGTCTTCGGGTCCTTGTACTAAGCCCAAGAGGAGGCTGAGAACTTCTAAGAAGCTTGTGGGTCCTTGTACAAAGCCCAAGAGAAGTTTGGGGATGCTTTTAGGAAGCATGTGGGTCCAAGCCTAAGAAAAGTTCATGAAAGGTTTCACCAGAAATAAGTCCTTTCTTTGCAGAACATTTCTAGGGTTTGAAGAAATTCAAAAGAGGTTTCACCGAGAATTAATCCTCTTTGGGGGAATGAATTTCTTGTACTCATATATTTCTAATTTAGTACAGTCTTGTGAAAAGTTTCACCAGGAATAATTCCTTTCTCTGTTCCATATTGTATAAGCCTAAGAGGAGGCAAGATTGTATTTGGATTTTCCTATGGGGAACAAGTTTTGACTGTGTTGAAAGAGTAACCACTAGTTTGATCTAAACCTAGATCTAACTGCTGGGAAAAACTTTAGGCAAGTATATACAAGCATATATATATATATATATATATATATATATATATATATATATATATATAAACAAGTATGTATTGAAGAGATAGTGGAACTTACAGTTGTGCAAGCCCAAGCATAGTAACCACAACTGAATGGTTAGTTATTCAAGAAATTGAAGAAAGTTTTTATAAAACTTTGAATTTGAATATAAATAAAAAAGAAAGTTGTTTTAAAAGGAAATTGGGGGCTTATACTCAAGGAGAGGCCTAGATGAATTCTTTTGAAAAGGCGACGATCGCGTCGTAGTTTTGAAAACCACAGAGGGATTTATACAATGATTGAGGCCCAAATTATTGTATTTACAAAGAGGATGGGTCTTAAACTCTATTAGAGGCCCAAAAGTGTTATTTTTATACAAGAGTTGGTGTTTATAACTCAATGAGATGCCCATATGATAAACCGCGATCTCGCAGTTACTTTTAAAATCGAATCGGGACTTATACAATGACTGAGGCCCAAATTATTTATTTACAAAAGAGGTGGGTCTTACACTCTATTAGAGGCCTAAATTATGTTTGAAAAAAGAAGGAAAATGGGACTTACAACCAAAGGGAGGCCCAGATGAAAATTGTTTTGAAAACGACAATCGCACCGAGATTTTTAAAATCGTGACGGGACTTATATAATGACTGAGGCCCAAAAAGGTTTATTTACAAAGGGATGGGACTTACACTCTACCAAGAGGCCCAAATTATGTTTGAAAAAGAAATGTGAGAGTGAAAACAATTAAAACCCTAATTTGATTTTAAAATGCATTTTAATTTGAATAAAAATCATTTAAAATGATCAAAATTATCAAACATGTGTGAAAAACAAGTTGTGACCTTGGATTAATGTTTGAAAAATCATATTTCATCCATAGAATGATTTGAAAATCATTTGAATTTTAAAAATCAAGAGAAAGAAATATTTTTAAATGCTTAAAAACAAATAAAATTAAATTCTTTACGAAAATATTAAATATATAAAATAAATAATATTTTTGTAAAATTTTTGTAGAATAAAATATTTTAACATTTTTATGAATTAAAAAAAAAAAGAATCAATTCAAAAATATTAAAAATGAAAGAGAAATTAATTTTTGAAATCATTTAAGAAATAATTCAAAAAATAAAAAATTCAAATACTTGAAAAAGGGCGCGCAACGGTCATCTTCTTCGTCTTTGAACCTGCGCCATGGATGATTTGCAAAAACCTCTCAATCTCCATGATTACTCAATTTTCTTACAAGATGTAAACATCAACCCCCCTTATTTTTCAACAACGAACACGATGGTATCAAATAATTTCATTTATTTTGTGTGTGAAGTGAAAAATCAAAGGATGAACTGAAGAACCCTAATTTTTGCATAAAACTATGAAATTCCATACAATCAATAAACATAACAATTGATTGAGGGTTATTACTCTATATACATGCAGAAACAAGATGGTAACTCAAAAACACATTTATGAGGCATGGAGTATGGAGTTTGAAGGTTTCAGGTGATCGAATTTGATGATGGAGATGTTACAGATGTTATGCAATGATTTAGACAGCTTCAATGGATCATATGTAAGGTGTATGAAAGCTTGGAATGGATGGAAAGCACCTGGATCACTTTGTGGTACCTCAACTGCAAAAGACCTCTAGGATGGCTATGGAGGTTTGTGATTTTGGTGTTACAGATGATGGATAAGTGTTTGAACAACTTATATATATGATATATATTGGATGTGTTTAGATCATAAGCTATGGTGGAATTGCTCTCTAACTCAAAATTCGACGATGACTTGCAAAATAAGGCATTTCTGGTTTTTTGAAAGAGATTTTAAGAAAAGCAAGTGTTATCAAGCTTTGGTGTACTCAATATGACCACAAATGACCTCTATTTATAGTGTGTCAAGTTTTTTTTGGCAGCAATAGTGAATGGTGGCTGGTACAGTCCATTGTCCAATGGTTGCATAAAGGAATCTCAAGTCTTCCCTAGCTATTGACTTGGGTCAATCTTGCAGGCCTATGGTGTTCTGTTGCAGGGATAAGGTGTGACTCATTCAGTTGTATTTGCCTTAGTACATGCCACCTTGATGCATCCATTGAATGCTCCATGACAACTTTGAAGTTTTGGTTTTTACATCATTGGATATCAAATGCATAAATGATGACCTTTTGTCTTGGGAGACTGGTGACTCAGAGATATTTTAATTTGATCTGATCCTTAATGTTTCTAGAAGGATTACAAGACTTGTAATTGCACAAATTATCCAATTCGAGCAAATGACCTATAATCTGCCTTGGGAAGAAATTAACTTTTGGTGCTATGTTCCAAGGGTTGTAACTTCTTGCTTAAATTGAATTTGGAGATGATCTGGTACTTGTTGGAAATCCCTCATGCCATACTTTAACTTTTATGTCCAACATTGGTATTGGTTCAGCTTGGATCATAATGAAAAATGGCCTTAAAGTTGGTGAAAAACCAAGACAGATTCTGTCCAAAATTTTCACTAAGTGTTGGAAAAAGTGGCCATTTTCATGTTTTTGTGATTTTGATCAATCCATAACTCAAAATCCATGAGGATTTGGAATCTTTTGTAGTTTACAATTTTGAAGTATGTCATGTGAACTTTCATTTGAGCTTTGGATGGAAGAAAAAGGCCTTGTGGTTTAGAAGTTATGACTTTGCAAAGTTGGTACCAAATCAATTTTGTTCCATAACTTGGAAAATTTTAAGTTTCCTATGGTTGCCCCTTTTGCAAGTAACCCTATTTTCTTGATTTTTCTTGATGGATGATGATCAAAACCATGCATTAACATTGTTTTTGACTTAGGGGAGCCACATTTGTGAAAAAATTCAAAAAGTCAAACTTGGTTTTGGGCACAGTTAACTTTTTGTCAGATGAATTCCAAACTGTCTGATCTTCTATGCAATCAAGTTCTTGACCTAATTCAAACCTAATGGATGGATTCCATAGGTGTTTTAGGGTGTCTTGAATCATGTCCCAAGGTTGGGAACATGTCTTGGTCCAAAGTCAAAGGTACATTTGGCTTTTTCTTCAAAACCCTAATTGTGGTCCAGATGAATTTGAAACTTGTGAATCAAGCTTCTTGGTTCAATCCATTATTATAAATGGATCACTGTGGTGTATTTGAGGCCCTTAAATCAATTCTTGAGGTCTTGGTTGATGTCTTGCCTCAAAAGTCAACTTAGGGGTGAATTAGGTTAAGAAACCCTAATTCCTGATTTTTGATGAATGCTTCCTCTGAGGCTATTTTGACTTGATAATTGGGCTCATAAGGTCCCTTTGAGCATTTTGGATCATGTTTTGAAGTATTGGCTCATGTCCGGAAGAAAATTTTCCTCTAGAGGCCTTGCTCGACCAAAACCCTAATTTGGTGACATTGGAAATCTCGAGGCTTGATCAGCTTGAGATGTTGCACTCTTGTGCTTAATTATTAATATGGGAGACCTATTGATCCTTCATGGATGCTTGAGAGGCTAGACAAGTTGAAGATCATGTCAATTCTTGATTGATCCTTTGTCTAAGTGCTCTGAAAGGGCTCAAAACCCTAATTCTTGGTTGAGGTGAGTACTCATTAATCCTTGAGAAGATTGATGAGGTATGATGGTACATGCATATTATGGTGATGATTTGCACAATGATGGGAAATCTTGGTATTCAAAATTTGGGGTATGACAATTAGCATGTAGTTCCTCGTTGGTTTCAACAGCTGGTGGCATATCATGTGAGTCAATTAAAGAATATTCAACATGCGATACAATTCGAACAGCTGGCAGCATGACACTTGACTCATCATGATCAAATGATATTGTAGTTTCAACTTTTGGAGTTGAAGAAGGTGCAAATATATTAGGAATATGCTGGAAATAATCATCTTCAACAACATTATTGAAAGATGCATCGAGCATGATGTGATCATTATTAGAAGAAATTTATGCAGCAAATGGAAATTCATTTTCACATAAAACAACATCTCTATACTTTTAGAAAACTCATAACTCCAAATCATACATACGCCATCCCTTTGTGCCATAGGGATAACGATGAACACATCCTAAATTTTCAACAGTATTAGTAGCATGTGGTTCCTCGCTAGTTTTAACATCTAGTGGCATATCATGGGAGTCATGTGAAGAAGATCCCACAGAAGATACAATCGAAACATCTGGTGGCATGACACTTGACTGATCATGACCAAGTAATATTGTAGTTTTAACTATTTGTAGTTAAAAGGAATGCAAATATATTAGGAACATGCTGGAAAGAATAATCTTAAACAACATTATTGAAAGATGTGTCGGGCATGATGTAATCATTATTAGACAAAGTTTCTTCAGCAAATGGAAATTCATTTTCATAGAAATGAACATCTATATAGTTAAAGAAAGCGCCTAGCTCAAAATCATACATACGCCATCCCTTGGTGCCATAGGGATAGCCTACAAATACACATTTTTGACTTCGTGCAGCAAATTTATTGCCTTTATGATGTTGATTATGCACATAAGCCAGACAACCAATGACACATAAGTGCTCAAGAGAAGGATGTTTATCATACAAGAGTTCAAATGAATTCTTACCATCCAAGTTCCTTATATGAGTGTGATTGATCAAATAACACGTAACAAGAGCATATTCACCTTAAAATTGAATTGAAAATTAAGCTTGAAACTGTAAAGCACGAGCAACATTGATAATGTGTCTATGTTTGCGCTCCAATCTTCCATTTTCTTATGGTGTCCTTACACTTGAAGTTTCATGAATCATACAATGGTCACAAAAAATATGTTTTCAGTCAAGTAAATTTGGCCTCATTGTTACTACGAAGAATATTTACTTGGTTATTGAATTATCGTGGAACCATTACAAAGAATTGACAAAGATATCTAGAGACTTCTGTTTTCTCAACAATAAGATAAATCCACACCGCTCTCGAGTAGTCATCAATGATAGTTAAAAAATATCTAGCACCATAAAATGTTGGGTTACGATAAGGCCCCTGTAAATCACAAGGGATTAAATGAAATGCAGAAATTGCTTTATTTTCATTATTATTAAAAATGTCTCGTGACTATTTTTCTCTAAGAAATATGTCACAAGATTGAGTATATAGATAATTGTTTCTACTAGACCTAACATTCGAAAACATTTGTAGAACCTTCAAAGATGCATGTCCTATTTTACGATGTAACAAGTCCAAAGCAATTTCTTGATTGGTTTTCACTGCAGTTGCTTTGACCATCACTTTAAGGTTATATATCCCTCTCTTTATTCACCCGCTGTATTTGGCATCCTAAAGGTAGGGTCCTGTATAAGATAAAACTTTTCAGTAAATTAAACAATGTAATTAGAATCTTTTAGCGGCTGCGACACTAAGATAAGATTGCAATGTAGATTAGGCACATATAAGACATTACACTACTATGGAAAACACATCAAAATGGTTGGAAAATGGATACAACCACGTCCAACCAACCGTTGTGAGGTAGGGTGTGATTGTATGTATGATGCTTTCCACCACAAGTGTTGGACCGTTGTGATAAACTAGGTAGCATGTTATATGTCACAACGGTCAAGATATACATAAGTTGTGATATAAAGTCAATGGTGATGGGTTTGAAACTCAGTGAATATACGGTTAATAATATTTTACGATTTATGTATAACTGTTAGACAATAGGCTTCGATCTAGAGGGGGTGAATAGATCACAAATTTTACAACCAAAAACTTTTGGCAAAAATCTATTTTCAAAAAGTGGTGCAACGGAAAAACGACCCAGATCGAATCGTCTAACCTAACCTACTATCGAAAAGCAATATACGTAACACAAACCAAATGGAGTGATAAAGAACATAAATATTCAACAATGATCAAGCTAAGAATCAATTAAATGCAATGCTAATTGTAACTCATATATCAAAAAAACCAAAACGCAAACAAAATGCACACAGAAAATTTATCAAACACTTGATGTGTGATCGATAACAATTGGAAATATAGTTTGTTTTGTTGATGTTAAAACCTATCACAATCAAAGTGATTGTGATTATATCAACAACATCACCTTTAAAAGATAGTAGAAAACAAATTTCAATCGAATTGATCAAACAACGACGAAATTGATAAATTGCTTAATCAACAATAAAAGAGATAAAAAGATAAAAGAAAGAGAGACCACGATTTATTTAGGCAGTTCCCCAATCGGCCTCGCAATGTGTACGTCTGTCCTCAATTCAAAATTGAATTAAGATAGTGCTATTCACTTTTTCTTTGCAAATTTTTTTATACAAAAGATGAAGAATGCAAACCCCAAAAACCCTATTGTTTTATGTTGATTCTTCCACCTCTAACCCTTGATCAAAGCTTGATCAAGTGACCAACAATGCGGCTACAATCCTAAGATTATCCCGAGCACGCAACTTGTTGAAACCTGAGATTCTCGAACACAATTCACCATCTCGCACTCTCCCTTGCAAGGAAACCACCTTGTCCCAAGGCTTTCACTCGGTCAAATCTGTGTTGACGTGATCTCGTCCAAAACCTTCAAATCAACCCGATCTTGAAGGAAAACCCCACCTTGGTTTTCTTATTTGAAACACACAAAGCCCCTACCCAATATTCTCGGTTACACCAAACCTAATTAGACGTTATCAACCCTGATCTAGATGGTCACCCAATCAAAAAATGATTATGTGTAGTTCAATTGTGTGTATGCATAGAAGAAGGGATAAAGATGATGGGCAACTTTGTAATCTGATTTCGTTTAGGTTTATTCACTAGGAAACCTTTCCTAGAAGAAGATGCATGTATGAGTATTAGGTATATGAAGAAAATGGGTAAAAGGATGCAAGAAAAATAGGATGCAAAAAGAATTTTTCATGTTTTAACTTGCATAGGTCGTTCTATGAAGGTGTTCAGCCCGACCTGCGAGGAGACCTAAAGTCCAGCCGGTGGGCAGAATCTACAAGCTTCGTTCTTGGAGCATAGGAGCCGGCCAGAAATATGGATGTACCGGCATATACTAAAGCTGAAGCTTCCATAGGTTAGCTTAATCACGTATAGGTCGCCTATGTTGTCGTTTCGACACACAAACTTGATTTTTGATGTGTATGACATACCTAAGACATATCAAACTTGTCCAAAGACTCTTTTTATGCATCCTAAAGCTAAGGGGACACATGATCATCTAAATGTAGGTTGACATCATCCAATATACAAGAGCACTACGATAAAATACCTTATTCCTTGTTTGTGCTCATTCAAAACCCGACGGAATTTGTAGTTGCAAATACTCAACACTCACATACTCTTTTTTTTTTATGATGGCAAACGTATATGATGTAGCCGTAGACTGTTGCGCTTCTCTTGATACACATAACAACTCCACCTGACTTTATGCATTATTCTTGATAGCTCTTTGATATCTCCCTCTAAGTGTATGCATATATCTTGCATAATCCCCTTCATTATCTCATCTTCTCCCCCTTTGACTATATCAAAAAGAAAGAAAACAAGAAAACCGTTAGAAGCATCACGTAGATGCTCATTACGCAAATATGAAATACCACACAGAGGCAATTGCAAAGAAATGAGATGCACTCACATACAACACATATGTAAATGGCATAATCATAATAAGTAACAACATCAATATCCAAAAGAAATACATAAGTCAACAATTAGTATAACATAGTAAATGCTTAAGATATTGTTCTAACAACCAAAAACTGACAAGCAAACAACCATAATTAAGAAATGCAAAACAGACAAAACTCAAAGGACACAATCAAAAGAGAAAAAGACACCACAAAACACCATATTATAACCCCAGTCAATGCCTTTCGCGTCCTCTTAGCCTTGGTATTGCGTTGAATGTACCGAGCTCACATAGCTCGTGGTAGAATCTCTCATAATGATCTCCATCTGTTTCCTGGGTGTGAATGATGTGATTCAACCGATCCATATCAGCAGTGTGATTTTCATTAATAGTGTTGCGCAAGGATACGAGGCTTTCCATCGTGTAAGCAGCAAAGGAATGGAAATTGGCATCTTGATTGGCCATGTGCTCCCTCATGAGATGAATTTCTTCCAATTGTACAACATATCTCTCATCTTGCTACACTTGCATGTTTTACAACATGGTAATAATAGCAGTAGTGTCACTAGGGCCAGCATAAAAACTGCCACCGTGGCCAACTCCTTGGTCCGCATCTTGCATAGTTGCACCACCATCTGGAGCACCATGAGGATTCTCATAAGGATTCTCATTTTCCATCTGATTTTCTTTAGCTTCATCAATAGCCACATTTGGATCATCGAAGTTGAAAATCTTCCTACCATTCTTACGAAGATAGTATGCTCGATGCTCAATATCCCAGAAATAGCTAATGTTGGTGAGAGTACGTTGTGAGAACTCATGAGATGAATTTGGTAATTTGTAGACGAGATTTACCACACCAATCTTGAAATGCTTTAAAAAATTTGCAATCATGGAAGGATAGCATAAAGAGGTACCTTTGTTCCAGGAACATATAGAAAACATACGATCAACAAAGTAGTGTGGCCAGCTGATTTTGACATTGTACAACAAGATATACACAAGATGAATTTCCGCAAAATCGACTCTTGAAAATCCACCATTTTTCAGACGTAAGACATGAGAGACAATCCACAAGAATATTCGAGGTAACATCTTTAACTGACTTGTGGTAATTGGTTCATAATAGTTTGCAGCTCAAGGAACCTTAAGAATTTCATTCAAGTGAACATTCCAATTGAAGTCTTTACACTAATCGGAGTCGGTTACCACTTCATCGGTTTCTTTTTCATCAATTTTAGGATCACTGATAGTAACACCGAATAGAGTGCTGCATAAATCATTTGTGAAATGATACACTTTGTCATCTATAGAAAATTTGAAGCTTGCACCTACCTGTTCATGTAGCCCGGAGTATAACAGGCAAATGAGATCCTCGTTGTAATCTTGAGCCAACTGAAGGAAATAGTCTATGTTTTGATGCTCAACACGAGTCATGACTTCCGGTAGAGCTAAACCTTCAACTGTTTTCTTCTTCCATATATATTGCTTAATGACAAGGCGAGTCACAAGCTTAAGCTCAAAGTCTCTCTCATACTTCTTTAAAATCAAAGAAAACAGATTCTTAGAGGCAGAAGTGGATGAGGAGGCCTTGCCTTTTCCTTTGGATGCATTCTTTGACTTAGAGGCCATTGAATTTGTGAAAAACCAACTCGCTTACAAGGTGTTTGTGGAAATTTTTGAATGAAACTCGTGAGAGAATTGAAGGTGTGAAAAACACAAGAAAGGGGGGGGGGGTTGAATTGGTTTTTCAAAATAAAAATGTTTCTTTTATAAAAACTTGTTTTTATAAGACTCTTTCGTTTATCAATAAAAACCTTTTTGAATTATAACACGATAACACGTTATGTTTATACTAGTTCACTTGAGAAACACTCAAGTTAGTCTAGTCCACCCGCCAAGGTGATTTCGCCTCTCTCAATGAGGTCTTAATCCACTATTCAATCAAAACAGTATAATGCACTAGCCAAAATGCTGGTGACTAACACAACCTCTAAAACTCTCAAGTTTTAGACTTCTCAAGTAATACAACCTCACCGGTCTTACTCAAGGAACAACCTCTAAGACTACACGTCCTAGAATTCTTAAGAAATACAACCACATGGTCTTTCTCAAGGAACACAAGCTGATAATGTAAACAAGTTTTTGAACAGAATGACTTAAGAAAGATTTCAGATAGAAAGAGTATTGCAATGGCGTCCGTGTGTGTCTTTCTTCAAGTCTTTTGCTTCCTTTTATAGCCGTGTAGAAAGAGCCGTTGAAATGTAATCATGATAGCTTAACTAGGCTGGCGGCTAGAAGCGTGAGGACAGATAAAAGCTTTTGCGTGTTGCGCGTCCTGTTTTTGTCAGAATATCTTTGATTGTACCGTTGCACTTTTACCAAGGTATTTTTGCTTTGTATTGAGGTACAGATGTACTATGTAGCTTTGTCTTCTTGGCCTCTCAACTTCAGAGGTTTTTTACGAGCATGAGCAAGAAGGGAAAACATCGCTTGGTTCTTAAGATTATCAAGTCTTCGAATCTTCAGAGCAGCGTCTTCAGAGTCTTCAGCACTTGGTCTTCATAACCTTGTTCACTTGATGCGTTGTCTTCATATCTTCAGAGGCTTCTGATAGTATTTGGTTGAAGCATGAGTGGAGACTTGATTTAGGTCTTCAGAACCTTGATCAGAGAGCTTAAGTCTTTAGCATCTGGACTTTGTTCGATCAGAACCTATGTCTTCAGATCTTCAGAACTCGTCCTCTTTTCCTTTTATATCAGAGTCTTGAGAGCTTCTTAAAATGAGTTCTGCTTTTCAAGAGTGTAGGCGGAGTATTTTCCTTTAAGCATTGTGTTCGCGCCAATTTACGGAAGCATAACCTGTTTGTTAAGTTCTCACAAATAACAAACATTAGTTGTACAAAATTGTTCATACAGAAATACTATTTGATATCATCAAAACTCAGAGATAAACTTGCAGAACCAAATCTTGTTCTCACAATCTCCCCTTTTTTGATGATGACAAAACTATGTATTTTGATGACACAATTTTGGTATATATGTAATGCAGGGAAAATAACAGATTCTAAAGATAGCTTATCCTTCATATGAAGTACTCCCCCTGAGTCTTAGACTTGATGAATTTTTGTGCTTGGGCTCCCCCTGACTTTAATAAGTCATGAGATCTTAGTCTTGATTCTCTTTTTAGCAGAGTTCTGATTTTCTTAATGAATCTTGATTTGGATTAGAATTCCTGCAAAAAAAAAGGAAAAACACTCTAATAGAAGTAGCAGTTTATCTGTTAGCATGTAAACAACGTTGTTTTTCAGAGATTGACTATGGAATCAAAATATATCACATTCATATAACTTCTCCCCCTTTTTGTCATTGATCAAAAAGATTAGTGGTGCGATGGTGAAAAATAAAGATCTAAGGTCTTAAGGATAACAAAGACAAAATAATTAGGTGCTTCCAGAGGACATCTTATCTCATATCTTCTGAAGCATGCCCTGAAGATTAGCATTGACAATCTTTTGTTCCTCAAAGTTATTTCTGAACTTTTGTTATTCTTCTCTGATTTCTCCAATTGCGTCTACCAAACGCTTGATAACAGGATCAGATGTAGAAACAACTGCAGCATCTTGGTTGGCCTTTTCCATGGCTTCAGCTTTTTGTGTTATTCTGGCTTCTTCAGCAGCTTTTTCTGCAAGAAGTCTTGCTTCCTCCGCAGCCTTTTCTTCAACTTCTTTCTGCTTTGCAACCAAGAACTTAAGTATCCTGATCCGTTCTTTAGCTTATGCTCTCTCCTTTTCCCGTTGAATTCCATCTGTGATGGTTGTATCTAAGATGCTTACAACTCTTGCAAGCTCACTGCTCAACCATTTCTGGAAGTTTTGACAAGATCTTTCAAGTTCCATAGGCTTGGTACTTGTGTTAAATTCTGCTCTTAGGTTCGCAAACTTCCTTAATGCCTTTTCATAAAATTGACTTGTGTATTTTTCAAAAGATGTTGGAGGTGGTTTAGTATAGATGACCAAAGCAAAGTCAGGCTTGGCAAAATTTGTTTCAAATAGTGTTTGCTGAGATGAAACAATCTCAGTAGGAGCATGTTCACTGACTTGTTGATCAGCAGGAGATGTCACTTCTAGAGTGTCTGATTCTATGAGAGATTCAGAATATGGGGATGAAGGATCAGAGTGTTGAATCGAGCATTCAGCAACAGTGGTCTGATGAGAAGTGTAAGACATTGGTGAGACAGGCACGTCTGACTGGATGATTGAGGTGGTTGTTGATGAAGTGTAAGCAAGAATTGCTAAGGATTGGATAGGTGTACTAATTGATGAAAGGGAGATTTGTTGAATAAAAATCGTTTCATTTACAGGAATATAGATTGGTGATGGTGGTATTGAAAGAGATGGAGGTTCGAAACTGACTTGTCGATTTGAGGTGGAAATTGAGATAGGTTGTTGTGAAGATGGGGTAGAAACTCTAAAAATAGATGGAACAGAAACAGACTTACTGGTTTCTCTTAATGTAGTTTTGGAGATTTTTTATTTGTCATTCTTCTTCCTTTTCTGGGGCTCAGAAATAACAGAAGCTTGCTTTCTTTTTCTTCTAAACGATTCTGCAACAGTTAGTTCAGGAGCAGATTCGACAACCTCTTTAGTTAGCTCTTCCTCTTCTTTTTCAAGTTCAACTTCTTCATCCTTGACTTCAGATACATCATATCCTCGTGCTTTCAGTGCATCTATAGATGCAACAATTTCTTCAATGAGGTCGCTTCTATAATAGGCAGGATAATTTGGTACTGCGATCATGCGTTTGAATAAGTCCTCAAAGATAGAAAAAGGTTCCACTCTTACTTTATTAATTATTCTCATATGCTTGAGTGCTGTGGCATTGACTGATTCTCCAAGTGTTGCAGTCAGATCTTCTGTGTGTTGAACTTCTATAACCAGAGTGTCCACTATACTGCTTTCATAGAATATGTCTGAAAGCATTCTTCCAAAAGGAATGTACTTAGGTATATCACTTTTTGGTTCCCCTGTTGTTCTTGTCTTCTTCACCATATCTCTTAAATGATAAAATAAGATGGAGGATAAGCACATCCTTTCCTTGGTGAACAAATAATATAGCATATACTTCTGGTTAGCATTGAAATAATCTGCAGCATATGATGAGGGTCTTGGATTGATGCAACCAAGAATGATCTTGTGCCAGATTTTCATAGTTACATGCAGGTATTCTCTCCTGTATTCTGTTTTATTTGCTTGATGGTTGGTGAAGATAGTTAGGTTGATAATCGTTTTCACAAACGGATATTTATTTACCCTTCCATAGACTCTCTTGTTCTTCAGGAATCCCAGTTTATAAAGTTCAGTAATTGATTTTTCAGTGATGACAATCTTTCTTCCCAAGACATAAGAGATGACATGAAGTTTATCATAGACAGCTTGTCTCCAGAAATCTTTTACGAGTGCTTCAAAAACTGGACCTTTAAGCCTATAAAAGAAATTACTCCAACCTTGAGCTTCCATATCATTGATCAGATTAAAACAATTTTCAGTGAGATTCTCAAAATCTACATGTAGTTCCTTGAGTACAAGTAGATTCTTAAGAGTACAGGTAACTGTGGCTCCTCTTTGAGTTACATGATCTTTATCTATCTTAGAAGATTGTAAAGAAGAGGGGGTGACTATCGCAGTTGTTGTAGACATTGTAGAAGTAGTAGATGATACTACTGACGAGGATGATGACCCTTTGGAGGGATTTAGAGATGCTTCTGTTTTCTTGAAGAAATTTACAGTTTCTTGTTGAATGTGATTCATCAGGGTGATAGTTTAGATCGAAGAGGATGAGAACAGGGATTGAGTTGGTTCGATAGAGAGATTTAGAGATTTAGGGTTTCCGTTTGAGTGAGAGTGGGAATACAAATGGTTTTTGAAAATTTAAAGAGATAAACACCGTACAGGGAATAAGTGAATAAATGTAATAAAGTTTTGAGTCAATCCCAAGAAAATTGTTATTCGTTTGATTTGAATAGATATAGTGAATTAGATATAATCTAATCACATGCAAAAATTATTTTCTAATTAAATGACACGTCAGAACTGTCTTTAAAAGAAAATTTTATCAGTACTGAGACACATCTCACAAAAGTGATTCTGATGATTTAAAAATGCTTGAACACATTTGGTTCTGAAATAATCTCATTCTGAACAGTACTCCATTTTCAGATGTTTTAAAATAATTTGAAATCTATCTTCAGCTAAGGGTTTTGTAAAAATATCAGCCCATTGATGGTCTGTATTAATAAATTTTAAGCATAAGGTTCCCTTCTGAACATAGTCTCTGATAAAATGGTGTTTTATTTCAATGTGTTTAGCCCTTGAATGTAAAATTGGATTTTTACTTAAATAAATAGTAGTAGTATTATCACAGAAGATAGGGATGTTACTCTCATATATCTAATAGTCTTCCAGCTGATTTTTCATCCAAAGCATTTATGTACTGCATAGAGAAACGGAGATGTATTCAGCTTCTGCTGTAGAGAGAGCAATTGTAGATTGCCTCTTACTTGACCATGAGATTAGATTGTTCCCTAGGAACTGACAGTTTCCATATGTGCTCTTTCTTTCCAATCTGTCTCCAGCATAATCTGCATCGCAGTAACCAGAAAGAGTATACTCTGATGTTTCTCATACATCAAGCCCATATACCTTAGAATTCGTTTAACAGCAGTTAAATGAGATTATCTTGGATCTGATTAGAATCTAGCACATAAATGTACACTGAATAATATTACAGGTCTAGAAGCAGTTAGATATAAGAGAGAGTCTATCATACCACGATAAAGCTTATGACAAACCTTAACTTCTGTTTCTTCTTTTCTTATGACACATGTTGGATGCATTGGTGTTTTAGCTGAATTACAATCCATCATTTTGAATTTCTTCAGAAGTTCTTTTGTGTACTTGCTTTGATGAATGTAAGTGGCTTCTGGTTTTTGACCAATTTGAATTCCCAGGAAGTACCTTAATTCACCCATCAGACTCATTTCGAATTCGGCTTGCATTAACTTTGAAAATTCTTCACATAAAGAGGAGTTAGCAGAACCAAAAATAATATCATCAACATAGATTTGAACTATAAGAATATCATTCTTATATGTTTTACAGAAGAGAGTTGTGTCAACCTTTCCTCTGGTGAACTGGTTTACTAAAAGATATTTGCGCAATCTATCATACCAAGCTCAGGGAGCTTGCTTTAAGCCATAGAGAGACTTTTTTAGTTTAAAAACAAAATTTAATTTTTCTGAATTTTCAAAACCAGGAGGTTGTTTGATGTAACACCCCAATTCCCATCGCGAATAAATAATACATAATTAAATCAGAGTAAATAAAAATTTGTTTTTCCGACAGAAACAAGGATGCCATAATTAATGAAAGAAAACACATCCCTGCTCGTGAATTTGATACATAACACAAAATGGAATAAATATACTAGGGAAACTTTTTCCATATAAAAGGAAAGGTTCAATTATGGAATAAAGCGGAAAGATCCATAACTGCCTTGTTTTACAAAATAAATCATTTTGTAGCATTAAATATTCATACAAAAGTAATACAAAATAGATACAACAAATATATACATATATAACAACAGTGTTTCCCGGCTCCCGTGCTACGTATCAGAGCAGACACCAAGACCGAAAAAAGAATGGAGAACTAATCTTCACAAAAGCCTCCAAGACACAAATCTGCAATTGCCTCATAGAGCAACAAACCACAACAGAAGGGTGAGAAATAACAACTAAATCAAGATTGCATAATAATATGCAAACACATAATAGTTCACATGCACAGTTATTCTCACCACAAACATCACATACTAATACATATATCATGCCACATATATATAACATTTATCAATTATCCAACATAATCACATATTTAGACATAAGGCACACCAAAGTCACAACATATGGAAAGACACCACCACATCACATAACCCATGCCTACACATAAGACATATTATCCACAACCAATGCATTTATCACATATGCACATCAATTCACCAATTCAAACATAAATCTCAACATATAATCAATTAATTCACAATTTCCACACATAATCAATCCATTCATGATTTTCCACACATAATGCATCCATTCACAATTCTCACACATAATCAATCCATTCATAATTTATGCAAATGCATAGAGACCGACACAACGACTCTATGCAATACATATGCGGTACCATCCATCCATCATTTCTCAACATTAGTTCACTCAGGAACTATTGGAATCATCGCTTGTTACTCATAGTAACTCCCCGTCGGGAAAACGATGTTCCCCGTCGCTTTAAGTCCCCTTGGTATAAGGTGCACGACATTTATGGCTCGCTTTAAGTCCTCTTTGTATAAGGCGCACGATCCGATCAATTTAAGTCCTATTTGTATAAGGCGCACGATCGTCTATAATCATCACTTTAAGTCCTCTTTGTATAAGGCGCACGATGTTATAGCGGATTCCCTCTGGAATCGTTTCGTCGCTCACACCCACTAGGGAACATACATTACAAGATGCATATCATGATGCTTGACACACAAGAACTCATGACAATCAAATGCATCTTCACAATTCAACCATATGAATTATCTCATCATCATTATTCATGCATTGAAAACACTTCAAACAATGCATTTCACCACAAACCACAAACCACAACAATCATGCAATCACAATTACTTCCACAAGGGATTCACACCATAAAGGCTACCCACAACACATCATAACAACATCATTGATATTCAATCAAACAATGTATTTTACCACACAACAACATCATTAATCATGCATCGAAGTTTAGCCCAAAACAATGCATTTACTTGCCATAAGGCCACAAACCATCATCACATCATTTAATCAAATGCATTCATATCACATATCCGCACACAAGTCATACGATGTATATCAAAAGTATATTGTATGATAACACATCAAATACACACAGTTACGACGGTAAAAGTCGACCAAACGACACATTTCCAAACCCCCGACATATTTAATCGACCAACAATCTCAAAACCATTTTAATAAGAAAGAACATGTCAAAAGTTTTCCAACGCATCAAACCGCGCCTCAAACCGACTTACGGATCACAAGTTATAAAGAAAACAAGTTGGAAAAAGCTGTCATGTTCGCAATGCGAAGCTCCTAGCGAGTCCTTCGCTTCCTCATTCGCAGTCCGAATACCCCAGCAAACCATGGCAGAAATGAAAATAGCCTACAGTTCGCAGTGCGAACTCCTAGCGGACCTTCGTTGTCCCCTTCGCAGTGCGAATTCCCCAGCGAACCGTGGCAGAAAGAAAAACAACACAACGTTCGCAGTGCGAACCTCACGCGAACGTTCGCTTCCCACTTCACTGCCGTTCGCAATACGAACCTGCGAATTTTGGGATTCGCAACAGCGCTATTATAGGTCATAATGGGTCCAAATTCATCATTCTCCCACCCCAAACACTCCCAATTCATACTATAACAACCAAAACATGATCCAAACCTAATAACAAGTATTCTACTCAGTTTATATCAAATTTCATCCGTGAAAACATCGATTTCTATCAATTGCTCCTAATTCCAATCGGTAAGAAAAGTGGTGAACCAACCAAAACAATTACAACAAATAACACATATACATACACAAGCAAGATACAATTGAAACTTCTCACCCTTACCCGATTAATCGCGCTCGAAACGGAGTTATGTCGATTTTCCTCTTTCTCCCCTTTTCTCTCCTCTTCCTTTCCTTCCCTTCTCTTTCTTTCCTTTTTCTTTCCTTTCTCTCTATTTCCCTCTAATCTCTATTTATATAAAATATCTAAACTCCTAAAAGACTATTTTACCCCTCAGCTCAAATATCTCGCAAACACTCTCAAAATGCGATAAAACATAAATAACGATGAAAATAATATATTGTCAAATAAAAGTCAAGAATAAAATAATGTAAAACAAAAATAATTAAATCGACTCAATTAAATAAATATGACAAAACTGGGGCGTTACAATTCTCCCCCACTTAGAAATTTTCGTCCTCGAAAATATAACCGATACCAACAACTCCGGATACGACTCTCGCATCCGACCAACAAACTAACATGCCCACAAAAGCACACCACGAATAACACAAACTGACAAACCACCTCGCTAACAGCAACTACTACAACGACAGGACAACGACGATAACTACAACGACAAGATGCAAAGCTCATACAATGCACTTGACGACCAACTCACGACTCAAGGAAAACCCAAGTTACGAACACACAGGTTCACTCTTGAACCATAACACAACAAGATCGTTACCATCACCGTAGGTAACACTCCTCTAATTTCCCACAAAGGAATTATCCACTCATACTCGAACCATCACCATGGAAACGTGGCAACCACACAAACAAGAACATAAAGTTCCACAACCCAACATCATTTCAACAACCTCGACCAAACCAGGATACCAAACATCCTTGTCACACAACAATATAACAACAATGTTACGATTCGCCAAGTGAACATACGGCCAAAACACCCAACTACATATTAGTACCTGATTAATATTGAAACTTCCCGCTTATCACTTCCATTATAGAACATTCCACGGTCTCATCATTCTTACCGTTTCCCATTGTTCGACCTTTGAACTCTATCAAGTCACACACGCATATACGAAATGTGCCACATCACGCTTCCGCTGCGCACTCTGATTACTCGTAACCATTAAAACTACCAATCTTACGTCCAAAGTCTAACTCTTTCTCATATTCTCCAAAAATCACTGTTCACTTTAATATACCCAACCTCACACTCTACTGTGTTATCTCACACACCATACATAAGTCTCTGAACTGCTCAAATAATTCTAATTCTCTGACCATCAAAACAACTTACATAAAAACTTTCGGCTTAACTCATTAGGCACAACCTTAGGTTTTTCCGAAGGATAGTCCAAGCCAAATTCATAACTCATCACGAATTCTAACCATCCTCGTTGTCTCATACTCTATTCCTTCAGACCAAACAAGTACTTAATATTCTTTGTGATTACTAACCACTTCGAACCTCGAACCATAAAGATAATACCTCCAAAAATTCCAACATAATACAACCGCAACTAATTCCAAATCCTGAATAGTATAGATCCTTTTATGAATCCTCAATGGTCGTAAAGCATAAGCCACAACTTTACTCTCTATCATTAACACACTGCCTAAACTCATCAAAGACGCATCCCACTACTTCACAAACGGTTCATCAGGATCACGCAGACTCAAAACTGAAGCCGTAGACAACTTCTACTTTAGCTCTCTGAAACTTTCCTTACAACGAACATCCAAAACAAACGACTCACCCTTTGCAAGTCAACTGAGATAACAGAAGTATGAACTTAGCAAAGTCTCCCATAGCTTGCAGTAACAACCAACTGAGCCCAAAAGTTTATAATCTCCTTAACCGACTTCGGAGCCTCTCACTGTAGAACTGCAACTACTTCCGATGAATCCTTAACCATACTCTCATCTGAAATAACATATCCAAGAAAACTAACCTTTTTCAACCCAAATTCTCACTTGAATAACTTAGCATCAAACTTCGGCTTTTTCAACACTTGTAATTCAATTCTCAAACACTCTACCTGTTCTTCCTCTGAGTTTATAACAGATCTGAATATCCTCAATCAAAACCACTACGACCTTATCCAATTAAATATGGAAGATACAATTCATCCACTCCACAAACATTCCAGACACCTTACTAACACCGAACAACATCACTGTGCATTGTAATGCCCAACCAAATTCCAAAAGATACAAATTCTTAAAGCTTTTGAAATATCTTCCACTGGGTAACTGGTTGCTCACAAACAAGTTTAACCGAGTAAATAATAGCCTAACCCGATGATAAGAAACATAACCAGTCACATCAATTCGATCAAAGCCTCAACTCACACAATTCACCACTCTTATCAAACGATCCAAATGCTTGCAACTCCACTCAAACTCAACCAAACCATTCCAGTCATCTATTCCCGAAAGTGGACACTATTCTCAATCGTTACCTTAATCAACTGTTAGTACTCCATACACAAGTTCTTTTCTTGACCGTCCAATTCCACAAATTTCAACATGTATCAACAACCAACCAAAAATAACTCTTAATATCAATATTACATCCACACCTAAGGTTTTCTCAAAATTTCCATTAATGCTCTAAAATTCCAAAGACTCCAAACCTCACCAGAACTCTAAGTTTTGCTTTCCATAGTCTCAATACCGTCATACACATCATGCTTGTTATTCCATTCAATCATCATTCCCTTTTGTTACTAACCATACTGGAGCTCTCTAAGAAGACAACAAACTTGGCCTCACAATTCTCCTTCCCAGTAAATCTTCCAACCGCTCTTTCAATCTGAGTAATTCTAACACTAACATCCAAATTCCATCCAGAAACACATCTGAAAACCATGCACAACTGACGGCCCATCACTATGGCCTTTCTGCCAATTTCTAGAACACTATCATCACAAACAAGACAACATCTGAGTTTCACTTCCTAAAAGTTCTTCTACTTACTTAGCAGATCCAAACCTCAAATCCTCACCTTCGTCCAATTTGAGTTCACACTCTACTCTCTAAGAACAACCATTAACGATACCCAATCGTTTTCTCTCAATGACTTCCCAACTAGACCAACATACCAAAACCTCTAATCCATTTCATCTTCCAGTATTAGAATCTTCATCGACTCAACAAAACAATCCGTAAGCACTTTACTTAATTCCAAACAATTCATTTCACACACTATCAAAGCCGAAAAGACACGTCTATTCCATTCAACACAATTCCCCTCCGCTATCAACAAGAGATTAAGGGTGATCAGTTCCTCAATTTGTCAAAAGACAGTCGACAATCATGATGGGGCATAAACCGTCTTTACCAAACTATAATAGCATTACTTGCATCTTGTGCACAAAACTACCTAAGGCACAAATCCTTAGTTGACATAAACCTTACCTCCGCATTCCCTCCGGAATCGGGAACAACACTGTCCAAACAACACTTACAATCTTGCAATTCACAACACACTGAGCCAACGCTCCACACCTGAAGCAACTTGGAGAAGTACCAGCTTCTCCCCCACTTATCTCATTCTAAATCCTGCAGACCAAGGATTAGAAAACCAGAAAGTACTGACAGTGTTTCACACACATATCACGTACTAAGGAACATACAACATCGACAGTATTCAACTGTCACACCAACTGACTCAACAACTTGGCCGTACGGACCGACCTGCTCTGATAGCACTTATGTAACACCCCAATTCCCATCGTGAATAAATAATACATAATTAAATCAGAGTAAATAAAAATTTACTTTTTCGACAGAAACGAGGATGCCACAATTAATGAAAGAAAACACCTCCCTGCTCATGAATTTGATACATAACACAAAATGGAATAAATATACTAGGGAAAATTTTTCCATATAAAAGGAAAGGTTCAATTATGGAATAAAGCGGAAAGATCCATAACTGCCTTGTTTTACAAAATAAATCGTTTTGTAGCATTAAATATTCATACAAAAGTAATACAAAATAGATACAACAAATGTATACATATATAACAACAGCGTTTCCCGACTCTCGTGCTACGTATTAGAGCAGACACCAAGACCGACAAAAGAATAGAGAACTAATCTTCACAAAAGCCTCCAAGACACAAATCTGCAATTGCCTCATAGAGCAACAAACCACAGCAGAAGGGTGAGAAATAACAACTAAATCAAGATTGCATAATAATATGCAAACACATAATAGTTCACATGCACAGTTATTCTCACCACAAGCATCACATACTAATACATATATCATGCCACATATACATAACATATATCAATTATCCAACATAATCACATACTTGCACATAAGGCACACCAAAGTCACAACATATGGAAACACACCACCACGTCACATAACACATGCCTACACATAAGACATATTATCCACAACCAATGCATTTATCATATATGCACATCAATTCATCAATTCAAATATAAATCTCAACATATAATCAATTAATTCACAATTTCCACACATAATCAATCCATTCATGATTTTCCACACATAATGCATCCATTCACAATTCTCACACATAATCAATTCATTCATGATTTATGCAAATGCACAGAGACCGACACAACGACTCTATGCAATGCATATGCGGTACCATCCATCCATCATTTCTCAACATTAGTTCACTCAGGAACTATTAGAATCATCGCTTGTTACTCAACGTAACTCCCCGTCGGGAAAACGATGTTCCCCGTCGCTTTAAGTCCTCTTGGTATAAGGCGCACGACGTTTATGGATCGCTTTAAGTCCTCTTTGTATAAGGCGCACGATCCGATCGCTTTAAGTCCTCTTTGTATAAGGCGCACGATCGTCTATAATCATCGCTTTAAGTCCTCTTTGTATAAGGCGCACGATGTTATAGCGGATTCCCTCTGGAATCGTTTCGTCGCTCACACCCACTAGGGCACACGAGATCACAAGATGCATATCATGATGCTTGACGCACAAGAACTCATGACAATCAAATGCATCTTCACAATTCAACCATATGAATTATCTCATCATCATTATTCATGCATTGAAAACACTTCAAACAATGCATTTCATCACAAACCACAAACCACAACAATCATGCAATCACAATTACTTCCACAAGGGATTCACACCACAAAGGCTACCCTCAACACATCATAACAACATCATTGATATTCAATCAAACAATGTATTTTACCACACACCAACATCATTAATCATGCATCGAAGTTTAGCCCAAAACAATGCATTTACTTGCCATAAGGCCACAAACCATCATCACATCATTTAATCAAATGCATTCATATCACATATTCGCACACAAGTCATATGATGTATATCAAAAGTATATTGCATGATAACACATCAAATACACACAATTACGACGGTAAAAGTCGACCAAACGACACATTTCCAAACCCCCAACATATTTAATCGGCCAACAATCTCAAAACCATTTTAATAAGAAAGAACATGTCAAAAGTTTTCCAACGCATCAAACCGCGCCTCAAACCGACTTACGGATCACAAGTTATAAAGAAAACAAGTTGGAAAAAGCTGTCATGTTCGCAATGCGAAGCTCCTAGCGAGTCCTTCGCTTCCTCATTCGCAGTGCGAATACCCCAGCAAACCATGGCAGAAAGGAAAATAGCCTACAGTCCGCAGTGTGAACTCCCAGCGAACCTTCGCTGTCCCCTTCGCAGTGAGAATTCCCCAGCGAACCGTGGCAGAAAGAAAAACAACACAACGTTCGCAGTGCGAACCTCACGCGAACGTTCGCTTCCCACTTCGCTGCCATTCACAATACGAACCTGCGAATTTTGGGATTCGCAGCAGCGCTGTTATAGGTCATAATGGGTCCAAATTCATCATTCTCCCACCCCAAACACTCCCAATTCATACTATAACAACCAAAATATGATCCAAACCTAATAACAAGTATTCTACTCAGTTTATATCGAATTTCATCCATGAAAACATCGATTTCTATCAATTTATCCTAATTCCAATCGGTAAGAAAAGTGGTGAAACAACCAAAACAATTACGACAAATAACACATATACATACACAAGCAAGATACAATTGAAACTTCTCACCCTTACCCGATTAATCGCGCTCGAAACGGAGTTATGTCTATTTTCCTCTTTCTCCCCTTTTCTCTCCTCTTCCTTTCCTTCCCTTCTCTTTCTTTCCTTTCTCTCTATTTCCCTCTAATCACTATTTATATAAAATATCTAAACTCCTAAAAGACTATTTTACCCCTCAGCTCAAATATCTCGCAAACGCTCTCAAAATGCGATAAAACATAAACAACGATGAAAATAATATATTGTCAAATAAAAGTCAAGAATAAAATAATATAAAACAAAAATAATTAAATCGACTCGATTAAATAAATAAGACAAAACCGGGGCGTTACATTTGACATAGACTTCTTCTGATATATAACCATTTAAGAATGCACTCTTAACATCCATCTGATATAGGGTGACATTATGGTTTACTGAGAATGAAATTAATAACCGTATTGCTTCAAGTCTGACGACCGGACCAAAAGTTTCGTTGTAATCAATCCCTTCTTGTTGACTATATCCTTGAGCAACAAGTCGTGCTTTGTTTCTAACAACTTCTCCTTTCTCATTTATCTTGTTCCTGAATACCCACTTGGTTCCGATAACATGAACATTCTTAGGTTTTGGAACTAGATCCCAAACATCATTCTTCGCTAATTGATTAAGTTCTTCTTCCATAGCCAGAACCCAGTCTTTGTCCATAAGTGCTTCTTCAACTGTAGCTGGTTCGATCAACGACACCAGTCCCAAGAGTGTTTCTTCTGATGGTCTGAAAGCTGATCTGGTTCTGACTGGAGCGTTCTTGCTACCAAGAATTAATTCCTCAGGATGAGATGTAGACATTCTTCTTTTCTTTTGATGTGGAGTATTCAGAGTTATATCAGTGGTATCAGATGTAGGATCTTGCTGGTTTTTGACTTCATCTGCTTTTTCTTTAGGTTCTGAGAAGCTAATTTCTAAACCTGCAAGCTTTTCAACTAGCTCTGACTTTTCAGAGTCAGGCCTGTCATTGAATCTAACATGGATTGATTCTTACACAATCTGTGATTCTGAGTTATAAACTCTGTAGCCTTTTGAGCGTTCAGAGTATCCTAACAGCAGACACTTATGTGCTTTGGAATCAAACTTGCCAAGATTCTCCTTAGTGTGTAACATAAAACAGGTACATCCAAATGGATGAAAGTAGGAAATGTTGGGAATTTTATTCATCACGATTCATAAGGAGTTTTATTCAAGATAGGTCTAATAGAGATTTTATTTTGAATATAATATGTTGTGTTAATTGCTTCTGCCCAAAAGTGCTTAGCCATGTCAGTTTCTTGGATCATGGTGCGAGCCATTTCTTGTAAAGTTCTGTTCTTTCTTTCTACAACTCCATTTTGTTGTGTAGTTCTAGGACAAGAAAAATCATGGGATATCCCATGTGAGTCAAAAAGTTTTTCAAATTCTTTGTTTTCAAATTCTCCACCATGATCACTTCTGACTTTGATGATTTTACAATTTTTCTCATTTTGTACTTGAGTGCAGAAGGAAGCAAACACAGAATGTGACTCATCCTTATGTTTTAAGAATTTCACCCATGTCCAATGACTATAATCATCAACGATGACTAGTCCGTATTTCTTACCATTGATAGAAGCAGTTTTCACTGGTCCAAAAAGATCAATGTGAAGAAGTTCTAACGGTCTGGAGGTGGAAACAATATTATTTGCTTTAAAAGAGGTTTTTGAAAACTTTCCTTTCTGACAAGCTTCACAAAGAGCATCTGAAGAGTACTTCAGATTTGGCAAGCCTCTGACAAGTCCAAGCTTATTCAGCTGAGAAATTCTTCTCAAGCTAACATGACCAAGATGTCTATGCCAGACCCATTTCTCTTCATTTACAGAAAGAAGACATTTTACATTTTGATGTTTTAAATCTGATAATTTAATTTTATAAGTATTGTTCTTCCTCTTTTCGTTAAACAGGATAAATCCATCCTTTTGACTTACAGCTTTACAGGATGTCTGATTAAAAATAACATCATAACCATTGTCACTAAGTTGACTAATTGACAATAGATTATGCATTAGACCTTCAACTAGTAGAACATTATTAATAGAAGGAAGCTTACCATTTCCAATAGTTCCGAAGCCAATAATTCTTCCTTTCTGATTTCCTTCGAAACCAACGACACCTCCAGGCTTAAGTTTCAGATCTTGGAACATATGCCTTTCTCCTATCATGTGTCGCGAGCATCCACTGTCCAGGTACCATGACTGGTGTTTCAATGGTGCCATTAATGATATCTGCAACATAAATTATCTTATTCTTAGGTACCCATTTTGTGGGTCCTTTCACATTAGCCTTTCCAGAGGTTCTGACACCTTTGGACTTCCTTATATTGGAATAATGGTGTGGAATTTGTGCACAGTGTTTTTTCTTTAGTGTCTGTGGTTGTGTAGTGATAGATTTTGAACCCTTTTGTTTATAACATTTCAAGATAGTGCCAGAGGGCACAAAATGTTTGGACAAAGGTGTTATCTTGATACTCTTAGTCTCATCAAATGGATGTGATGGTCCTGAATATCCCAGACCTCTGTTACCATTTCTGCTGACTCCATAGATTAATGAAGCCATTTTGCTTTTGTCTATGCTTTTAGTGAGAAAGTGTTGGAAATATTTATCATACTTGGCTACTTTATTAGTATTGGTTATGTTAGAGGTGATTTCTTCTTCTAACCTAGAGACTTTAGTTTTTAATGTAGTATTGGAATTTTCTAGAGAAAGTAGTTTTTCATTTAATTCAAGGATGGTTTGTTTGCTTTTAGTAAGATCTTCTGAAGGAACCACAAGAGTCTTTTTCAGAGTTTTGTGTTTTCTTCGAAGAGTTTGATATCTTTCTATAAGTTCATATAATCCTATTTCAAGTTCAGAGCGAGATAGGGAAGAAAGTACCTCTCTTTCGTCGTCGGAGTCTGAAGGTTCTCCTTCTAATAGAACGTCGTTGGTTTTGGCCATGAATGCTACGTTAGCACGTTCTTCATCAGAATCATCTTCGGACTCTGAATCGTCCCAAGTTGCCATAAGACCCTTTTTAGCTTTCTTAGGTCTTTCATCTTTCTTAACCTTTGGACAGTCATTTTTGATATGTTCAGGTTCCTTGCATTCAAAACACGTGACATCTCTTCCATAAGTTCTCCTTTGACCATATGTAGGCTCAGATCTTCTTCTTGGTCCTTTGATCTTATTTCTTTTGTATTTCCATAGTTGACTAATTTTTCTTGATATGAGAGATATGTCATCTTCGTCTGATTCTTCTTTAGATTCTTCCACTTCCTCCTCTGCTTGATACGCCCTTTTCTTTTCAGATTTAGCTTTTAGAGCAATGGATTTGCTTTTCTTTTGGGGTTCATCTTCTTGGAGCTCTATTTCATGACTTCTTAAAGAACTGATTAGTTCCTCAAGACTTATACTATTCAGATCCTTTGTTAGTTTCAAGGCAGTCACCATTGGTCTCCATTTGACAGGTAGACTTCTGATAATTTTCTTGACATGATCAGAAGTAGAATAGCCTTTGTCCAAAACTCTGAGTCCTGCAACAAGCATCTGAAATCTTGAGAACATAGTTTCCACATATTCATCATCGTCCATCTTGAAGACCTCATATTTTTGAATTAGTGCAAGAGCCTTCGTCTCCTTGACTTGAGCATTGCCTTCATGAGTCATACGAAGAGAGTCAAAGATGGACTTCATAGTTTCTTTGTTTGTAATTTTCTCATATTCTATATAAGAAATAACGTTTAACAGAATCGTTCTTGCTCTATGATGATTTTTGTAAGTTTTCTTCTGTGCATCTGTAAATGCACTTCTTTCAATCTTTTTGCCTGCAGAATCTACAGGGTGACTGTAGCCATCAACTACCAGATCCCATAGATCTAAATCAAATGACAAAAAATAACTTTCAATTCTATCTTTCCAATAGTCAAATTTTTCTCCATCAAAGATAGGAGGTTTTGCACTATAAGAATCTCTTTCATTTACAATAACACTTGTCTCAGCATTTGGTATAGACATTGTTTTTCACACTTGGATCGGTACTGAACACTATTAAGTGCTTGATAAAAATTCAACCTTTTTATCACCTAAGAACCGGAACTCTGATGCCAATTGAAGGTGTGAAAAACACAAGAAGGGGAGGAGGGGGGATTGAATTGGTTTTTCAAAATAAAAATGTTTCTTTTATGAAAACTTGTTTTTATAAGACTCTTTCGTTTATCAATAAAAACCTTTTTGAATTATAACACGATAACACATTATGTTTATACTATTTCACTTGAGAAACACTCAAGTTAGTCTAGTCCACCCGCCAAGGTGATTTCTCCTCTCTCAACGAGGTCTTAATCCACTATTCAATCAAAACAGTACAATGCACTTGCCAAAATGCTGGTGACTAACACAACCTCTAAAACTCTCAAGTTTTAGACTTCTCAAGTAATACAACCTTACAGGTCTTACTCAAGGAACAACCTCTAAGACTACACGTCCTAGACTTCTTAAGAAATACAACCACACGGTCTTTCTCAAGGAACACAAACCTAAGTTTGAATAAAATTCCGTTTACAAACAAGTGCTTCTATACAAGCTGATAATGTAAATAAGCTTTTTACCAGAATGACTTAAGAAAGATTTCAGATAGAAGGAGTATTGCAATGGCGTTCGTGTGTGTCTTTCTTCAAGTCTTTTGCTTCCTTTTATAGCCGTGTAGAAAGAGTCGTTGAAATGTAATCATGATAGCTTAACTAGGCTGGCGGCTAGAAGCGTGAGGACAGATAAAAGCTTTTGCGTGCTGCGCGTCCTGTTTTTGTCAGAATATCTTTGATTGCACCATTGCACTGTTACCAAGGTATTTTTGCTTTGTATTGAGGTACAGTTGTACTATGTAGCTTTGTCTTCTTGGCTTCTTAACTTCAGAGGCTTTTTACGAGCATGAGCAAGAAGGGAAAACACCACTTGGTTCTTGAGATTATCAAGTCTCTGAATCTTCAGAGCAGCGTCTTCAGAGTCTTCAGCACTAGGTCTTCACAACCTTGTTCGCTTGATGCGTTTTCTTCATATCTTCAGAGGCTTCTGATAGTATTTGGTTGAAGCATGAGTGGAGACTTGATTTAGGTCTTCAGAACCTTGATCAGAGAGCTTAAGTCTTTAGCATCTGGACTTCGTTCGATCAGAACCTATGTCTTCAGATCTTCAGATCTCGTTTTCATTTCCTTTTATATCAGAGTCTTGAGAGCTTCTTAAATTGAGTTCTGCTTTTCAAGAGTGTAGGCGAAGTATTTTCCTTTAAGCATTGTGTTCGTGCCAATTTACGGAAGCATAACCTGTTTGTTAAGTTCTCACAAATAACAAACATTAGTTGTACAAAATTGTTCATACAGAAATACTATTTGATATCATCAAAACTTAGAGATAAACTTGCAGAACCAAATCTTGTTCTCACAAGAATGAGTGATACAATAACACCTACATATTCAATCACATGCAATAGCAACAAACTAACACAAAGAAATAGCTACACACTCACAACAATGGAGAAATTTGAATTATGATGAGATAAAGTGAGTGTTTGGAAATTTTAAGAGAAAAGAATAAATTGATGGATTAATGAGGGAGATGATAAAGATTTTATGATGAAAGAAGATTTTATGAGGTTGTATTCAAGCACAAAACATAAGTAATGGTAAATGTTGAGGGTTTGAGTGGATTTGAGAAGATGGGTATTTTGTGCATGCAAGAACAAGAGTAGGAGTGAAGAGAAATTAAAAGAAATGTGTCAAGAGTTGCTTATGAGTCGACCTCAGGTCGTATGTGTCGGCCTGTCCATGCTAAAGGTTGGCACATACTGAAGCAACAAATTTTGGAAATTAAATTTAAATGACATGAGCCGACCTGAAATCGAACGTGTCGGCCTATACTAAAACATTGACTTGCACAGGTCGACCTGTACTAGTTTGTTTTAGTGACCCGGAGAGACTTAAGATGACTCATGAACAGTAGGTTTATAAGGTATGCATACATATAATCGAAGTTATGGTTTGTTTGCTTGACATAAAAAATACAAGCATGTCTTGGTTCAAGATAAAGATGAATCATGATGACATTTATGTATGGTTACTATAAACACATAAAATGCAACATACAACCGTCACATTATATATTTTTGTAAGTAAACACATATCACAAGCATCACATATAGTTCATCACACATCCTTATGAAATAAACAGGTAAAAGAAAAACTTACGTACATAACAAGAAATAGGGTTGAAACAATATTACCTCACCGTACACAAGACGGAGGATGCACTAGCATTCCACGAAGAACTTTCGAACGAAAATTGTAGTGAATGAAACACGTGCCACGAAACACAAATAAGACTAAAACGTTCTTACCCCTTTCCTTCTTGCACGAGTATTTGAATGTGAGATTAACAATGTATTCAAGAAGTACACTTGATGATTGTTGAATATTCTTTCAACTTAAGAGATGATTTTTCTGCTGCATCTGGAATTTTCATCTTGTTCAATTATGATGTTTATCTTGCTTCTTATTCTCGTGCTTCATCAATTTAGGTTGATCACTCCTAGTTTGATGTTCTTGAGCATGTTTAGTTAAAGATATCCTACACAGTTGAACATAATACCTTTCTGACACTTCTCAGATATCTTATTAGTAACCATTCACATACTTTTACAACTTAAAAGAAAAAGAAAAAAGATTTAACTTGGTTGGTAACAAAATCTGCCTCGTTAGTCACATAGATCAAAATGATAATGACATGTTACTGTGTTGTGCCTTGATGCTCTATGAACAAGATCCCATACTCTTTCCATAGAGTCAAGACATTTTTATTGAATGATTAAAAAATTGTGCTAGGTACACAATCTTCATTAGGTCCTTGAGAATTAGTAAAACCTTGATTGCATTTAGGGATCCATTGAAAGACATCATTAGAAACATGAAGTTTCCTAACTCTGCACTTTGCAATAGTGTGTCCCTTTTTGAAACAGTAGTGACAATACAAGTTTAGAGAAGATAACCTTTTACTATTTGGTTCCTTTTTAACGTAACTATAGCTCCGATACGGATTGTGAGCTGGTAAGTCATACTTGGAAGTATCTATAGCAAAAGTAACATTGGGTTGCAAAGCCTTATCAAGTTTAGCTTTAAGAGTCCTTGACTCCTTTTTCCAAATGTGACATGTTTCACAACCAAAATTCCACAAAGATCTAGGATCCTCATCTAGTCCTTCTAGAATATTTGACATAGATTTATTTAGTGCTTCCACATGTCTATCATTTTTAGTAATTTTAGCTTCCATATGAGAGACAATTCTATTGTTTGAAGCTAATCTCTTGAAAGCATCTATAGATTGTCTTTGTAGATTCTCAAAGGATTCTTGAAGTTGAGAAAAAGCTTAATCATGAGAATCTTGAAGCTTAGAGTGACTTACAACCTTTTTTTTCCTTTGTTTGCCATATAGCAAAGCTTGGTCGATTCTTCACTTGAAGTAGAGCTGTCATCACTTGATGAATCACTTCCGCTTTCCCAAGCGACATAGGCTCTTCTACCTTTTCTAGAAATTTTGTGATGCCCTTTTTCATTCTTGATTTTTGGACACTCCGGCTTAAAGTGACCGGGTTTACCACAATTGTAACATGTACTTCGTGACTTCCCCTTTTTGCTTTCATCTTCTTCTTTTGAGGAACTTGATAACCTTCTTGACTTATCACGGTACTTGTTGGGATATTTGTCGCCATGTTTTAGCATGTATCTATTGACTCGCTTTATGAATAATCCCATTTCTTCTTCGTCGGATTCGTTGTCATCTTTAAGTTCATTATCCCTTTGCTCATCTTGAGAAGGACTTGAGCTAGAAGTTTTTAGAGCAATGGACTTCTTATCTTCTTCTTTGTCTTTCCCCTTTTCAGACTTTGATCACTTTTCATATTCCTTCTCGTATTTTGCCAAGCAAGTAAGCTCTTGCTCATGCTCTTCCAACTTACCAAACAAAGCCGTAAGATCAAGCGACTTAAGATCATTTGCTTCTTTAATAGTGGTGACCTTTGGTTGTCATTCCCTACTTAAACACCTTAAAACTTTGTTAGTAAAAAGCTCATTGGAAACATGATTACCTAGTGCATTTAATCGATTTATAAGATGAGTGAACCGTTTTCGCATATCCGCAATGGTTTCACCATGCTCAATATAGAACAACTTAAACTGTTGATTCAATGTGTTAATCCTAGCTTGTTTGGCATCATTAGTACCCTCACGGGTAATCTCTAATGCGTCCCACATAGCTTTGGCGGTCTCACAATGAGAAACACGATAAAACTCATCAACTCCCAAGGCGAAAGTGAGAATGTTTTTCGCTTTCCAATCATGTGACCACAATTTCCTATCGTTATCATCCCATTGTGCTTCCGGTTTAGGTATTATGACACCATCTTCATTGGTCATAGTTATTTCATTTGAACCATTTCAGATACATGCCAAATACCTTTGTCAACAGAGTTGACATGAATACGCCTAAGTGCTTTCCAATAGCCATAATTTTCGCTAGTGAAAATTGGTGCTTTATTGTATGCACCCTTAGATTCGGTAGCCATTCTTCTAAGAAATGTATCTCAAGCACGGAATGAACCAGAGCTCTTAATGCCACTTGTTAGATGATAGGCTTTGGTCTAGAGGGGGTTGAATATATCACAGATTTACAACTAAAAACTTTTGGCAAAAATTTGTTTAAAAAAAATGGTGCAGTGGAAAAACGACCCAGATCGAATCGTCTAACTGAACCCACTATTGAAAAGCAATATACGTAACGCAAACCAAACAGAGTGATAATGAACATAAATGTTCAACAATGATCAAGCTACGAATCAATTAAATGCAATGCTAATTGTAACTCGTATATCCAATGAAACAAAATGCAAACAAAATACACACAAATAATTTATCGAACATTTGATGTGCGATCGATAACAATTGGAAATATATGATTATATCAACAACAACACCTTTAAAAGATAGTAGAAAACAATTTCCAATCGAATTGATCAAACAACTACGAAATCGATAAATTGCGTAATCAACAATAAAAGAGATAAAAAGATTAAAGAAAGAGAGACCAACATTTGTTAAGGAAGTTCCCCAATCGGCCTCGCTATGGGTACGTCTGCCCTCAATTCAAAATCGAATTGAGATAGTGTATTAACCTTTTCTTTGCAAAAATGTTTATACAAGAGATGAAGAATGCAAACCCCAAAAACCTTAATGTTTTGTGTTGATTCTTCCACCTACAACCCTTGATCAAAGCTTGATCAAGTGACCAACAATGCAGCTACAATCCTCTGATTATCCCGAGCATGCAACTTGTTGAATCCCAAGATTCCCGAATACAATTCACCATCTCGCGTTAGTCCCTTGCAAGGAAACCACCTTGTCCCAAGGCTTTCACTCGTCCGAATTTGCGTTGACGTGATATTTTCCAAAATCTTCAAATCAACCTGATCTTGAAGGAAAACCCCACCTTGGTTTTCTTATTTGAAACACACAAAGCCCCCAACCTAATATTCTTGGTTACACCAAACCTAATTGGACATTATCAACCCTAGTCTAGATGGTCACCTAATCGAAAAATGATTATGTGTAGTTTAATTGTGTGTATGCATAGAAGAAGGGATGAAGATGATGGGAAACTTTGTAATCTAGTTTCGTTTAGGTTTATTCACTAGGAAACCTTTCCTAGTAGAAGATGCATGCATGAGTATATATATGTATATGAAGAAAATGGGTAAAAGGATGTAAGAAAAATAAGATGCAAAAAGAAAATTTCAAGTTTTAACTTGCATAGGTAGACCTATGAAGGTCATAGATCGACCTATGAAGGTGTTCAGGCCAGCCTGTGAGGCGACCTGAAATGTAGCCTGTGGGCAGAATCTACAGGCTTCGCTCTTGGAGCGTAGGAGCCGGCCTGAAACATGAATGTGTCGGCCTATACTGAAGCTGAAGCTTCCATAGGTCGGCATGATCACGTATAGGTTGGCCTATGCTGTTGTTTTAACATACAAACTTGATTTTTGATGTGTATGACATGCCTAAGACCTATCAAACTTGTCCAAAGACTATTTTTATGTATCCTAAAGCTAAGGGGTCACATGAGCATCTAGATGTAGGTTGACACCGTCCAATATACAAGAGCACTACGATAAACTACCTTATTCCTTGTTTGACATCATTCAAAACTCGGTTGAGTTTGTAGTTGCAAATACTCAGCACTCATAATAACAACAGTTGGTATATATATCCGTGATTAAATATTTTGTTTTTTTATTTTATTTTATTTTATTTTTCCATATATTACAGACCGATATTTGTTGTTTTACCTATATATTATAAACCAATATTATATATATATATATATATATAATATACTGGTTTGTAATATACAGGTAAAACAACAAATATCGGTCTGTAATATATGGAAAAATAAAATAAAATTAAAAAAATAAAATATTTAATCACGGTTATTTATACCAACTGTTGTTATTGTGAGTGCTGAGTATTTGCAACTACAAATTCAACCGGGTTTTGAATGATGTCAATCAAGGAATAAGGTAGTTTATCGTAGTGCTCTTGTATATTAGACGATGTCAACTTACATCTAGATGCTCAAGTGTCCCCTTAGCTTTAGGATGCATAAGAAGAGTCTTTGGACAAGTTTGATAGGTCTTAGGCATGTCATACACATCAAAAATAAAGTTGGTGTGTCAAAACAACATCATAGGACGACCTATACGTGATCAGGCCGACCTATGGAAGCTTCAGCTTCAGTATAGGCCGACACATCCATGTTCAGGTCGGCTCCTACACTCCAAGAACAAAGCTGGTAGATTCTGCCCACAGGCTTTATTTCAGGTTGCCTCACAGGCCGGCCTGAATACCTTCATAGGCCGACTTATGACCTTCATAGGCCGACCTATGCAAGTTAAAAGTTGAAAATTTCTTTTTGTATATTATTTTTCTTGCATCCTTTTGCCCATTTTAGGTCACCTCACAAGCCGGCCTGAACACTTTCATATATTTATCAAATTAACTATTACAAATATCACCTCATCCTTTTCAACAAACACATTAAAAAGAAACGTTTAACGTCTATGGACATCGTCTAAGTCTTCGGAAGAAAATGGTGTCCTATCGTTAAACGTCTACATAAACAAGTGAAAAAAAAATTAATATCACATGATTTGAATTATAATATCAAATTAATATGTTATTGAAAACATTTCATGACATTATATACCCGATCCCACGAATCAACAATGTCGGCATAGATGATGTTAAACATGTGTTTCATTACATAATGCCCACACTCATATCCTTCTACTTGTCTCCTCGTCTACAAATTTACACATTTCATGAATATATAACCACACATGCATTTCAAGAATAAGTATTCTTTCCCATCCGCTATCTGTGATGTTAAGTATTATTCAATGTTTTTAGTGGAATTACTTGTAAGTCATACTCTAACTGGATCCAACAATCTATAAGTATCCGATTTATTTAATTCTATACATACATAGTGAATATACCTAAAAGGTTAAACAAGGTACAAAAAACACTTGAGGAATTAATTTTATACAAACAATGAATGTACCATATAACGAGATATACTTACGTGCACCAAACTTGTAGTATCCCAATGTCCAGCCACTGTTTTCCACCAATCATATCCTTTATATATTTAGGAATCACTTTAACCCCTCAATCATAGGATCATGGTTTAGCGGAAGAGTAAACACCACTTCTTCGTTGCGCACAACGTAAGACATTATTTTGGAATATGATTCTTCAGAATAAGCCAATAACCCGTATTGGATGTCTCTATAGGTGAGGGCGGCTGAACAACTACCTTTTGTACTTGCACCACGTACAACATTTCTACCAGGAAATTGATCATCAGCATCATCCTCTTCATTTGTACACTATGGCACGATTCCACTGTTTCTCTACGTCATAAAATACACAAAGTAGCATAAAATAGAATTAACACAATATATATCATACATTTCAGATAACACAACTCTCACTCTCACATACCGCATATAACTCTTTTTATTCTTCCAATTCTTTCCTTCAAGTTTCTCGCTCAGCTTCTAACTTCTTGTTAAATTATTGCTTTTGAGTCTCTATCTTCCTCTGAAGCTCTTCCAAAGTTTCATTTGACACATGTCCGGTGATTTTTTTGGATGTACCAAAAAACATTCTCAGGCCTATGCCATCTCCAACCCCACAGACACGCCCACCATGCTCCTTTGTTCTGTTTGCTTCTACTAATATATCATGTCGTGGTTCTGGAACAAAGGTACCTTTCACGGGCTGAGTTAACCAATGAATCCTACACAACATGATAAGACATCCATTTTTAGTTACCAAAGCGATTTAAATAACACTAAACATATGCTAAACAAGTCTTACTTACATTTCTCTCAGCTGCCAATCTGGAGGCATCTGAAGTGTAGTCTCCATTAGGTCTTATTTGAGACCTCTTCCACTTCTCATGTTGTGATGGTGGAGATGGTTCCTGATCACGGCTCAGGGAGTCCCCATCTCCTAGTTGTTGTCTTTTTTCAGCAATCATGGTTTTCTCAAGTTTCCTATATCCCCCACAAGAAAATCTACCAGGGTATTTGTTTTTGGACTTGTTCAGCTTTCCTGCTTCACTTTTAACCTGTTATAAACATAGGAAAAATATTAATGTCCATGGTTTATCAATAAAATTATCAGAAAATACCACTGGTACTAACCATGAACTTTTCACTACTACGAGACTTCACAAACTTTTTCCAAATCTTTTTGTCATGATATGAATATTTCACCCACAAACGCTCAATATTAGGCTTTGGCTTCGTAATGTAGTTACTCGTGAGCCATAACTTAACACTCCTCCAAGTCGTACCAGAATAAGTTATCCATTTTTTTTCAAATTTGAATCATCACTAAATTCAAATGTCAACTACACATTTAAAACAATAATAAGTAAATACTAGTGTTTATATAACGTAATATCGAATCGATAACAATTTAAATTACTACCTGAACGTCTGTCCATATGCTTTTTTTCACCTCATCTGATACATCCTTCCAATCATCTAACAATATGTTGACTTTGCTACATCCAACGAACGCAACATAACTCTTAAACACGAAGAATTAGGACCATCCAAAACAATATGAACAACACTAAACTCGACCGGAAGTTTAACACCCGAACTATGAACTTTTGTTAGTGTAGCCATCATTGTGGCACCCTTTTACTTTTGTTTGTGTTCTCCTACTACAAATTGCAAATCATTTGTCATGGTTTCATTTGTACGCGTAGCTTCATCGCTACTAGATGAAGAAAATGCCATCTATAAGCCATAAGCATCAACAACAATAAGCATCAAAAACAAAAAAACACTTAAGCATCAACAACAATAACAAGCATCATCTTCAACAATAAGCAGTAATAACAACAACAAGCATCAACAACAAAAAGAAGCATCATCTTCAACAATAACCATCAACAACACCAAATACATAAGCATCAACAACACCAAATACATAAGCATCAACAACAATAAGAATCAACAAGAACAACAACAACAAGCATCATACTCAACAAAGCATCAACAACTACAACAAGCATCATCTTCAACAATAAGCAACAACAACAACAAGCACCAACAACAACAATAAACACCATCTTCAATAATAAACATCAACGACAACAACAAGCATTGACAACATCGTTAAGCATCATCAATAACATTAAGCATCAACAACAACAAATAAGCATCAAAATAAAAAAAAATACATAAGCATCAACAACAATAAGAATTAACAACACCAACAACAATAAGCATCATCTATAACAAGCATCAACAACAACAATAAGCATCATCTATAACAAGCATCAACAACAACAATAAGCATCATCTATAACAAGCATCAACAACAACAATAAGAATCAACAACAAATAAATAGCAATGGAAAATGTAGGTACTTTAGATGTATGGGAAGAAAAATTTTACATACCAGAAACGTGATGAATAAGTTAGAAAATATTGTTAGAATCTTAAAGTTCCTCCTCAACAGTTAAACCAAAGGCTAGTCATGAATGAAGAACATATTGTCGGCTCCCTCCTCGACGGTACGAAAGTAGATGAAAATGTTGAAAATGTTTTTATTTCTTCAAGTTTGAAAATAATGTTGAACGTTTCGTTAGGGTTGAAACTGGTTTTGTATCATTGGGGTTGAAATGGTGTTGTACGTTTCGTTAGGGTTGAGAACCGCGTTGTTTCGTCAGGGGTTGTTTCTTGATGGAAATGAAAATATGCAACTGAAGAGACAAGTTAGCTAGCTCTATGTAAAGTGATTAAAATATATCACCACAGTTGTTTCTCAAAACCGTTGTGATATATGATGAAATTTTTAAAAAAGCGTCATGTCTTAAGCAAATAAAAATTTTAAAATATTTTAGAAAACCGTGGTGATATGATATTGACATTACTGATATTTTTTTAAAAAACCTTGAGGTTTAAAGTAATTAAAAAAATTAAAAAAGAAAATATTTCAAAATGGTTCTTTAAAAGAACCATATTGATATATCTTTCTTTAATTAAATAAAAGTGAAAGGTAGTGCTAAATTCTGAAGAAATCACGAAATAGAAGGCGCTGAGAGTCGAACTCATGAAACATCAAACTATATCACCACAATTATTTTAGAAAACTGTGGTAATAAATTAACAACATTTAATTAAAAAATAAAAAATTATATAGGCGCATGAATTTAGAGATATCACCACGGTCCTTCGAAGGACCGTGGTAATGGTGGTGTCGTTGTATCTATTATTTGTAGTAGTGTTAGTTAATCTTAGTTTGTCATTAAGCATCACAGTTCCTTAATTTGTGGCCATTGCCTCTTCACTGTTTGGTAGTTTAACATAGCACTCAAAAATATTGTGCACATTGGTTAAGTATTTCAATTGTCTGGTCATATGATGTGATGCACCTGTATCAATAATCAATGGCAAAAAGGAACACTTACCACTTAGCCTATCAGTTGCACCTAGCTTTACATTGTTCAAAAGACTGACCAATACTTGCCATTGATCACTAGTAATATTGTCAGGATTATAAATATAAACAATTGATGCTTCATAAGCAACCTCTTCTTTAGATGAATTTGCTTGTCCTACACGAGCCTTAACAGTCCTTCACATTTTTTGTTGTTGTAAACAACATTATATTTTTCTAGTTTCCCACACCCAGTTCCCTTCATCGGTCTGCGTTTTCAATCTCCTCACCAATTAAGATATTCTATTACATGAAAACAACCATCTGAATCATGACCAATTCGATTGCAATGACTACACGTTCCTCTTTTTTTCTTTACGCATGAAGTTTGATTGCATTGCAAACTCCACTAATTCAGAACGATCTTTTATCGTACAAGTCATTGTGCACAACTTTTCCTCCTGAACTAGTGTTGTATAAACTTTGTTCAATGTATGCAATGGATCCTGGGCAAAAAGATTGTATCATACTGTCCCATAGAGAGTGTCATCTAATCCCATGAAGAACTGATGAATTTTCTCTTCTTCACGATTCTTTTACAACGCAAAATTGAGATTGCACTTGCAGATCCCACACTTGCATGCAGGGATCTGATCATAATTAAAAAATTCTTCCCATAGCTTTTTCAGTTTTCCATAGTATCTCAAAATGGCCAGTTCTTTTTGTTTGCATTCAACAAGCTTTGTTTTGAGCTGTTGAATACATGGTCCATTAACAATGGAGAACCGTTCCTTAATGTTTTCCCAAAGAACTATAGCTACCTCCATATGCGACATAGTTGATTGCAATGAAGGTCTAGTTGTATCCATGATCCAAGATACTAAGGATAAGGTTTTAGTCAACCAATCTTCAAGATCTGAAGATCCCTCCCGAGATTTGCTGATTGATCCATCAACAAAACCAAATTTCTTTCTTGATCAAAGTGTCGTTTTAAGTGAATGAGTCCATTTGTCATAGTTTTCTCCCTTTAATTGAACACGTGTTATCAAACTCCCAAGATTATCATTGGAAGTGATATCATAAGAAGAAATGGTTTTTCAGATCACTAGGCCATCGCCAGTGTTGACTGACTTGTCTTCCTTTCTTCATAAGAGAACCTTCCCTATCAGACATGATTCAAAGATTTTCATTTTATGATATCTATTGCCTTCTCTGATACCATAACATAATTGATCTGGGATGAATGTCATTCTTTTCATTGAATCTTCATATGATATATATATATATATATATATATATATATATATATATATATATATATATATATATATATATATATATATATATATATATATATATATATATAAGTAGAAGGGTAAATATAATAATTAATCATACCAAAATTAGTTTCCTAATATTAAAGTCATTTACACCTACATTGATGTTATAGATACTAAAATAGAGATGTTATTTCCTTGGTTTTATGGTTGGCATTATTTTGCTAAAACTCATGTAGCAGCAGATGTTAAATGAAGATATCTAATGATATGTTTCATTACTCTTTGTTCAACATGTCGTATGAAGATGTTCCATGACAGCTCATAGGACATCGCGTTGTGAATTCAGTTTTATTGCAGATTCTGTTACTATGATTTGTAACTGAATATTCTGTGAATATTTGGTTATCCTATGTGGCATCCAAAGCATTTTTGGATTAGGGTTATTTGTTGGTTTTCGGATTTACTGTTGTTTCTAATTATGGAGACATAATAGGAAACTTTGGATTGAAGACCTATTTTATTGGAGTTAATTTTGCAGATTTGTGAGCAGTCTAATTGCTACGTTTTCGAAGCCCAATTCAGTCCAGATTACAAGCTATAAATAGACTGATGTAAACCTAGTTTTAGGTGTCGAACTTACATGTATTTTTAGGGTTATGTGCTTGTGTTTTGTGAGCCTAACTGGTATCTTATGTTAACAGTATAAGGACTGTAGTGTAAGTTGTGTAAGGTTGCTCATAAGCTTTTAAGTATTGAGTAGCTGTGTGTTAATTCTCATAAGCTGTGAAGTATTGAGAATTTGTGTTTCGACCATTGATACTTGTCTTGTAAGGAACCAGTCACGGGTTGTGATTGAAGAGGGATTTGAGGAGGGCCTCATACCTAGGGGAGTCTTAGGTAGAAGTCATAGGAAGGGTAGTGATTAAGTGAGCTGATTGAACCGGGTGTGGTTATCAGTGAATTGATACTATCGAATATTGATTTCATCCATGGCTTGGTAGCCCCCAGATGTAGGATAGTTAGATCCGAACTAGGTTAACAATTTCTGGTGTTCTTTACATTTTCTGCACACTTTTATTTTGAACTTGTTCATTGTTGCTGTATATCAGTGTCTCGACATCTCGATAGGACATCTGATATATAGGCCAGAATTACAATTGGCATCAAGAGCAGGCACCCTTTGTTGTTTCTGGGTGAGATTCAGGGAAGGTACTTTCTGGTACAATGGACAAGGATGGAGGAGCTCTGAACAAACCACCTCTGCTGGATGGTTCTAACTATGAGTATTGGAAACCTAGGATGATAGCTTTCATCAAGTCCATGGATGATCAAGCATAGAAAGCTGTTCTCAAAGGTTGGGAGCCTCCAATGGTAAGAGATGGAGAAGGAAATCTTACTGATGTACTGAAGGAAGAAGAGGACTGGGATGATGCTGACTACAAAGGATCTGTTGGAAATTCTAAAGCCATGAATGCATTATTCAATGGTGTCAACAGAAATATCTTCAGGCTGATTGAGCATTGTACTATTGCCAAAGAGGCTTGGCAGGTCTTGAAAGTTGCTCATGAAGGGACCTCAAAGGTGAAAGTGTCAAATCTTCAACTTCTCACTAGCAAGTTTGAGAGTTTGAAGATGAAAGAGGATGAGAGCATTCATGATTTTCATATGAATATTATTGAGATAGCTAATGCCTCTAGTGCCTTAGGAGAAAAGATGTCTGACAGCAAGCTGGTCAGGAAGATTCTCAGGTCTCTACCTAAGAGATTTGATATGAAGGTCACTGCTATAGAGGAAGCTCAGGACATTGACAAGATGAAGGTGGATGAGCTTATGGGATCACTCCAAACTTTTGAGCTAGGATTCAGTGAAAAAGCTGAAAAGAAGAAGAGTATAGCATTTGTGTCGAATGCTGATGACTCAGATGATGAAGGAGAACTGGTCAAAGATGAAGATCTGTCTAAAGATCTAGTATTACTTGGAAAACAATTTAACCAAGTGTTGAAAAGGATTGATTGGAAGTCGAGAGCAAATGCTCAGAACAAGTCACTCGACATCAGTAAGAACCAGGATGGAGGCAGAAGATCCATAACTGAAGAAGACTCCAATCAAGGGAAGAGAGTTCAGTGCTTTGAATGTGAGGGATATGGGAACATAAAGACTGAGTGTCCCACATATCTCAGAAGACAGAAGAAGGGCCTATCAGTGTCTTGGTCAGAAGGATAGTCTGAGAGTGATGTTGAGGAAGAATCAGCAAAATTGGTGACAGCCTTGACTGGAATCTGTAAGGCTAATGGAGAAACTACTTGTGAATCTGACTCTGACAAAGAATCCTATGTTGGAGAACTCACTAAGGAAGAAGTATTCACAGGGTTTTCAGAATTGTGTATCAAGAATGAAGAAAGGTGCCAGATAATATTGGAACAGAAGATTCTGATAGCTCAACTAGAAGCTGAGAAGGAAGAACATCTATCAACCATTACTGATCTGAAGGAAGAAGTTGAATGGCAAAAGTCAAAACTTGACAATATGACCAAATCTATAAGGATGTTGAACAATGGTACCACGCAGCTGGATGAGATCCTTCAGAATGGGAAAGAAGCTGGGAATGTGCAAGGGCTTGGTTTTAACAAGCAAGCAGAGACTTCCAAGAAGCCTGTATTGAAGTTTGTCCCTCAGAAAATAAAGCAAGAAGTGGGGATGTCAAATCGCATGTTGCAACATCCTCCCAGACATCAGAAGAAGTTCATAAAGAAAAAGAATCAAAGATGGACATGCTACCATTGTGGGAAGTTTGGTCATATAAAAGCTTTTTGCTACAAGCTACATGGTTATCCCAAACCCATGCAACAGTATAGTAAGAAGAAGAGCAGGGTTAAAACAAAAAGGATATGGACTTCAAAGGACAGTGTAAAGGAACATAGAAACTACAAGTCTTTTAGAGTATCTACAGATGAAAAATGGTTCTTTGATAGTGGATGTTCTCGACATATGACTGTTGTTAGTAGATATATGTCACATGTTAAGTATCATGCTCCTAATGAGGTGATTTTTGGTAATGGATCAAAAGGAAAAGTGCTTGGTGTTGGAAGAGTGGATTGTCCAGGACAACCAATTCTGGAAGAAGTATTGCTTGTTGAAGGGTTAGATACTAACCTAATAAGCATAAGCCAGTTGTGTGATCAAGGTCTTAGGGTCATCTTTACAAACTACGAATGTTTAATAATGGATGAAAAGAATTCTGTTGTTATGAGAGGTGAAAGAACCTCAGAGAATTGCTATTTGTGGAAAGATGAAAGCACTATCGTGAAAATGTTAAACCAAAGAACCTGTGAATGGCACGTGTATAAGGACCCATTTCCAAAACTTATAAATAACCCAGCTAACACATTCCAACTTCAATCCTACAGTGCAAAAACTTCATCTGACCTATTCTTTCAAAACTCTTCTCCGCTAGGGTTTGCTCTTACTTTCTTCAATACTGCATTTTGTGAGCAACAAAAAATGTCTCAACATCATGTTTCTCCTGCTGATTCAAGAACTTCTCAAGTCAATGATAAAGACTATGATCCTCACCGAATGATCAAACTCACAGACCTTGTTCTTGATATCGCCCCGTTGAATGTTGTTTCTGCTGACACTAAAGGTGAGCGACCAGTTTCCCACTCTGTGAATGAAAGTATGTCAAGTAAGAAGTCTAAACCCCTTTCATCTAGGAAGAAAGACAAAATGATTACTAGGTTTTATTCTAATAAGATAAGCCCTAGAAAAAATGTTACTGATAAGAATTCAAATAGGAGGGTGGATGAAACTAAGAATGATAGTAGGACTCTTGATGATAATGTTTTCAGTAGAGATCAGAGTCTTAGAAGATTTACCACCATTGTTGTTAGTGAAGCTGATAAAAATGTCGGGTCTGATGTCCCAACATCCATGGCTGGAAATACAAATAATAGTCTTACTGATAGGACTGAGAGTTGTATACCAGTTCAGGTGGCTAGGGAAAGAAGAAGCAAGAAGAGGGCTGAGATGTGTAGTAATGTTGCTGAGAAAAACTCTAATGAGGAACCAATAGCTGACATACTACAAAGAATCAAGAGTAGAAAAGAGAATACCATTGTGGATGAGAATTCAAAGGATGCAGAAATGATTAGGAAATCTGCTAATGTGGGGAGTAACAAAAGAAAGGCTGGAGCAGGTCCCTCTAAGCAATGGAGTAAAGTTGTGGTTCCAATCAAGAAAAAGAGGGTCACGGGCCTGAATGAGTCAAATGTTGGAACTGATGTCCATGACATCAGTGGGAGAAGGGAGGATCAAACTGTCAGGTCTCAGAGGCAAACTGATAGGTGGAAAATTGTCATCCAAAGAAGAGTAGCTTTAGAGAGAGAACTGGGAAAAGACTTCAACAAGTATAAGGAAGTGGTTGATCTTATTGAAGCTGCTGGGTTGATGAAGACTGTGTCTGACATAGGACCATGTTATGAGAAGTTGCTTAAGGAGTTTGTTGTGAGTATCCCTGAAGACTGTAATAGCAAACTCAGAAAAGTCTATGCAAGAGGCAAAGCTGTGAAATTTTCTCCCAAAGTGATTAATAACTTTCTGGGGAGACCTACGGACCATCAGGCTGAGTTAGGAGCAATAGATGATGAAATCTGTGAGGAGATAACAGGTAGTTGCATCAAAGTTTGGCCAAATGAAGGAAAGCTCTCTTCTGGGAAGCTAAGTGTCAAATATGCTATCCTTCACAGAATTGCAGTGGTAAACTGGGTTTCTACCAACCATACTTCCACCATCTCATCCATGCTTGGAAAATTCATTTATGCTATTGGAAAGAAGGTCCCTTTCAACTTTGGAGCATATATCTTTGAACAAGTTTTGAAGCAAGCTAGCTCATCCACTGTTAAGCTACCCATATGTTTTCCATCCTTAATCTGCGGAATAATCCTGAACCAATTTCCTGACTGCTTAGTAAGAAGTGACAAAGTCAGTAAGAAAAAACCTCCAATGACTTTGCATTATAGGCTGCTAGGTGGAGTTCATGTGTCTAACGTTGTTGGGACATCCTCCTCAACTTCACGACGTGTCACTCTTGATGATGAAGTCATTGCTCAGTTGCAAGAAACCTGCAAGGAGCTGGAAGAATCTATCAGGAGAGATACAACAAGGAAGACAAAGCTAGAACAACTGATTAAAGCCTTGGTTGAAAAGAGAAATGCTGCTAAAGATCAAGAGCTGACTGAAGATGATGGACAAGGTGAATCTACTGAGTCTGATAGAAGGAGTGTCCAGCAGTCTGATGATTCCGGTTCTGAGAATGGTGCCTTTGAATCTGAAGGTGAAAGTGATGAGGTTGCTGCTGAAGAGGACAGTGCTGATTAACTAGGCTATCTGCAAATTTATTTTCTGTTTTTGTCTGTTTTTTTTTTGTTTTTTTCTTTCCGTTTAAGACAACTTAAGTCTGGTTTGGTGTTGAACAATATACTGCTATGTGATTTGGTTGCATTTATCTATGACATCTCTTTATCATATTTGTGGCTAAAAAGGGGGAGTAGTAAGTGTGAGGGGGAGCAGCATTGTTATGCGCTTGTGATGTTGCAGGTAGAGTGTGTGTGCTGCAGGTGGATGGTGTGTTGCTGCTGTTGAGGGGGAGTTTTGCCAGTTTACTATGATAAGTGTTCTTGTGGTACTGTGTGATTTTATGCAGCTGAAGGGGAGTGCTGTTATGCTGGATTTGTTTTTGTTGTTGATACTGATGGTGTTCGAGTGTTCTTTCCGCTGCTGATATTGATGGTGTTTAAGTGTGTGTGGAGTTTTAGCCAAAAATAAGCCAAAGGGGGAGATTGTTATTTCCTTGGTTTTATGGTTGGCATTATTTTGCTAAAACTCATGTAGCAGCAGATGTTAAATGAAGATGTCTAATGATATGTTTCATTACTCTTTGTTCAACATGTCGTATGAAGATGTTCCATGACAGCTCATAGGACATCGCATTGTGAAGTCAGTTTTATTGCAGATTCTGTTACTATGATTTGTAACTGAATATTCTGTGAATATTTGGTTATCCTATGTGGCATCCAAAGCATTTTTGGATTAGGGTTATTTGTTGGTTTTCGGATTTGCTGCTGTTTCTAATTATGGAGACATAATAGGAAACTTTGGATTGAAGACCTATTTTATTGGAGTTAATTTTGCAGATTTGTGAGCAGTCTAATTGCTGCGTTTTCGAAGCCCAATTCAGTCCAGATTACAAGCTATAAATAGACTGATGTAAACCTAGTTTTAGGTGTCGAACTTACATGTATTTTTAGGGTTGTGTGCTTGTGTTTTGTGAGCCTAACTGGTATCTTATGATAACAGTATAAGGACTGTAGTGTAAGTTGTGTAAGGTTGCTCATAAGCTTTTAAGTATTGAGTGGCTGTGTGTTAATTCTCATAAGCTGTGAAGTATTGAGAATTTGTGTTTCGACCATTGACACTTGTCTTGTAAGGAACCAGTCACGGGTTGTGATTGAAGAGGGATTTGAGGAGGGCCTCATACCTAGGGGAGTCTTAGGTAGAAGTCATAGGAAGGGTAGTGATTAAGTGAGCTGATTGAACCGGGTGTGGTTATCAGTGAATTGATACTATCTAATATTGATTTCATCCCGGGCTTGGTAGCCCCCAGATGTAGGATAGTTAGATCCGAACTGGGTTAACAATTTCTGGTGTTCTTTACATTTTCTGCACACTTTTATTTTGAACTTGTTCATTGTTACTGTATATCAGTGTCTCGACATCTCGATAGAACATCTGATATATAGGCCAGAATTACAAGAGATATGTGCAATTGATGCATAATGTGTTGTTATGATAGTATAATGTGTTGTTATGATAATATCTTCATGATAATATCAGTCGGCCTAAGAGACTTTTTCTTATTCGGTCAATCTTTTGAAGATAGATGGAGAGACGAAATATTTTGAACACAAAGAAAAAACCTTCTCTGATTTTCGTCTAAGAATTCACATGATATTAGAGATGTATTCAAAGACAAAAAATTTCGGAGACAAATGTATCTATCACAAAATATCGTCACTCTTTAGCCTAATTTAATTGTTGTCTCTAAGTTCAAACTCTTGTCTCCATTTTTGTCTCTATTAAAGAAAGAAATAATTTTGTCTTTAAGTTATGTCTCTAAATTCCGTCTTTCTTCAGAATTTTTCTAATAGTGTACACGTTATTCTAAAACATTGAACCTCACACTTAAGTTTATCATTGATTTGATTGTTAAAGTATTTGTAAGTACACATCCACTACGTTGTAAGGTCTGTTTGATAAAAATGGTGGTTGATTGATAAGCTAGTTGATAGCTTATAGCTTATAGCTTATGGCTGATGACTAATATCTTATAACGTATAGTTGATGGTTGAGATTGGTAGTTAATAAGGTAATTGAAGTGTTTGATAAAATTAGTGGTTCAACTAACTTATAAATGTAAAATGACATAAAAGATATTTAATACATAATTATTTTATTTTAAATTAAAATAAATTATAAAGGATAAAAGTGGATTTTTGTTAAAATAATAAGGATAAAAAAGGAAGAAAAAATAATAAGCTATAAATTAAAACGCTATTTGAAATGGCGTTTGGAAAATAAGATATAAGCTACCAAAATAAGCTCTAAGTTCATGATGAAAATATCGTTTTTTTTAATAAGCAAATATATTGTAATAGAGCACAAAAAGTGCTCGAAACAATTACAAAATCATTTCAATTTGAGATAATCCATAAGATTTCTCCACCAATTGTAAAAAAACAAAATCGAATTACTTTTCGTACCTAAAACAATCTAATTCGAAGAAATTAATTTGATATGATTACATGTTTCTTCTAAATTCAGCCCCGCATTATTGAATATCACATTATTTCTCCAAAGCCACAAGCACCAACACGTCGTCAACCAAATCAACATCCTCTTATTACTCCCAACCTTATTCCTCAAAAGCGAGTAAAATTTCTTCGAGTGTTTTAAAATTGATTCCTCAACGAAAAACTCCAATTCAATCCAACGACACACTAACTCCCATACTCTAGAAGCGAAAGGACAAGAGATAAATAGATGATACAAGTCTTTAATGGGATTAAAACACGAAACACACATAACTTCGATGGAATTATGGATCCCCCCCCCCTCTTCTCTAACTCCTTCTTAGAAGGAAGTCTATTGATAAAAAGTCTCCAAACAAACACATGAATTTTGGATTGAACTTTAACATTCCAAAGCTGCCTAATCTGCTGCAAAATTCCTCTTCAGGACCTAAGCCAGCCTACAAACTCACCAATTCTTTGTAACAAGAACTGACCGAAAACTGGCTCGACGCGTCCGCCTTCCATATGAAACTATCTTCCGCAAATCTGTTAATCAAAATTGAAGACAACAAATTCCTGAACGCCTACCACTGAGATCCAATTAGAAGATGTGTAGCCTGATTAGTGAATAAATTCCAGTTCCAACACCAACGGTTTGCTACCCAGCTGCCGTACTGATAAACCTTAGTGGGCCTGTTACTGCAGTTGTTGTATACCTCCGAAAACAGAAATCGTAGCGGTTGAGAGTGGCACCAACAATTCTCCCACAAATCCAGCATCTTTCCATTACTAACTTTGCATTGAATATTTGAGCAGAACCAACTCTCCAAATCCTCCAAATTCAGTTTTAGAGTGAACAAGTATCTCCACCAAAACGACGACTTCTTGAAATTCCTAACCAAGCTTTGAATAAGAACCGCTTGTGTCACGTTACCGTACCTAAAATCCAGAATTTTCCTCCAAATCGCTTCCTTTTCGTTGAGAAATCTCCACTTCCACTTCCAAATCGCCACCCTCATAGGATTAGAGCCAACATTGACTCCAAGAAACTTGAAAGGAATCCTGTCCGTGCAACAACACATGAAATCTGCCGCCGAATCCAAAAAAGGATATCTGAATTTATCCCGTACAACTTTCTTTTGCCAAAGTTTAATTTAAACCCCGCCACCAGCTCAAACCCCCTGAAAATCGCCTTCATAGCCCGCAAATTATTCCAACTACACTCCCCCATAATCATCGTATCATCCGCAAACTGTAAAATATCATAAATACAACTTTCCCCACATTTAAAATCCTTGAAATTTCCACTCGATTTGGCCTTGTTTACCAAGCCTTCCACAACTAACGCGAAGAGAAATGGAGATAAAGGATCCCTTTGTCTAATACCCTTGGACCCGACGAAATCCTTGGTAGGACTGCCATTAACCAAAACAGAAAAAGAGGACTCGAACACGCACGTTTCCATCCACATTCTCCATTTAGAGCCAAACTCAAATCTATTGAACAAGTACCTAAGATAACTCCACGAAACACAATCGTATGCTTTCTCGAAATCCACTTTCAGAATCAAACACTCTCTATAAAACCTTGTATCATAATCAATAACTTCGTTCACGACAACTATACCATCAAAAATCTGACGGCCAGGAATGAAAGCAGTTTGAGAAACCGATATGATCTTACCTATCACCCTTTCCAATCTTCCCGCCAGAATTTTGGATAAAATCTTGTATACACTTGAAATCAAACAAATGGGAGGGTACTCCCCTAGATTTTGAGGAGAATCCACATTCGGAAAGAGAGCCATGAACGCAGCCGTCATTGCTTTGGGAAGCTTACCGTTATCATGAAACTCCTTCAGAAAATCCAACAAATTAGACTTCAAAAAAACCCACCCACGTTTAAAAAATTCTAGCGAAAATCCATCCAGCCCTAGAGTTTTATCTCCGTCGCAACCCCAAATATCCTCTTTTAACTCTTCCTCCGTGAATGGCTTTTCCAACAATCGATTATCTTCAGAAGAAAGCGCGTTGAAAGTCAAACCACTTAACACATGCCTGTTGTAAACTTGTTCTCTACAACTGTTAGAAAAGAAGTTCTGAATGCAATCTTTAACTCCAGTTACATCCTCCACCCTTTCTTCTGAGTTAACAAAAACAATATTTCTCTTTAGCTTACGAGCCGACATTATTCTGTGAAAAAATCTCGAATTCACATCGCCTTCTCTGACCCATTTTACCCTAGACTTCTGACGGAGAATACTCTCTCTTCTACATAACAAACTCCAAAACGAATTAGCCAAATCTTTATGCTTCGCCAATTCTTCCTAAAAAATTTTCACCTTCTCCCTTGGACCACTTCTCTTCGATAACATTAAAATCGGATACCGCATTTTCTATATTCAAATCCACCAAACCGAACACCTCTTTATTCCACCATCTAAGTCGCTCCTTTAACTTCTTGAGTTTCTCTTTAAGAATGAAACCCTTGTTACCTCCAATCTTGAAGCTGCCCTATTCTTTTTCGATGAACACGAAAAAAGTCTTTATAATCGAACCATCCCCGAATAAATCTGAATGGTTTAGGCCCCTAATCCTGAGACTCACTTTTCATCCAAACCAGACAATGATCCGAGATGTCCTGCTGTCTCGTTACCAACCCTATAATGTTCCACTCATGAACCAACCCAGCTGAAATCAGGATTCTGTCCAGGCTACTACAAACACTCTCATCTGCCTTCCTCCACGTAAATCTACTTCCAATAACCGATAACTCTTCTAAATCCAGTCTATCAATAAACTCAGAAAAATCCTCCATCTCCTTCGAATTACTCGTGCTTGATCTGTTAATCCTTTCACTAGGATTCTTAACTGCATTAAAATCTCCTCCAATACACCACTCACCTCTCCCCAACGAAATAACAAATCTTATTAGACCAATTCGCACACAAACCGACAAATCTTTCACCTCGAAAACTAAATAAAGGCGAAATTACACCAGACCTCCAAATAATCAACATACCTCCTTATTGACCTTCTAAATCTTTTGCCGATCTATTAATCCTCCAATCTTGAAGCTCAAAATACCTCTTGATAAAAAGATTCTTACGAAACAAGTCTAAATTGTATATAAACTTATAAACAATAAACTATAAGTTTAAAATTGCGTCTTACCAAATAGAGGCTAAGATGTGAAAATAAGATATCCAAAATTGTTAATGATGTTTTACATTAATTTTTTTTTAAGATCAAAACCTATTTCAATGTCTCATTATTAATTAATCACGTAATTATTTTATTCACAGTTGAAATAATATTGAACGCGTCGTCAACGTTAGATGCAAAGATATTCAGAATTATTATTTTTTTTTAATCTTGGTATTCGGCCTTTCGATATTCAGAGATATTCAGAATTATTATTTTTTTTTAAATCTTGGTATTCGGCCTTTCGATATTCAGAATTATTTTTTTTTTTAAATCTTGGTATTCGGCCTTTCGACCGACTAATTCAAGAGGGATCAATCCCACCATCCACTAGCGGGGGTTCCGTTTAAAGTCGCAACAAAGTTCCGTATGGACTGACCCACACAAGAATTGATTGCACCTAGTAAGATTCGTACCTGAGACTTTGAGAAGAGCACACTCTCAAAACTCAAGCTTCTATCACTAAACCAACCCTTAGGCATTCTAATGATGTTTTTATATTAATTAGTTGATGCGTTAATATTGCAGTTTCATTCAGGCAAAAAGCGACATGCATTGATTATATATTAACTTTTGGTCAAACATTGATTATTTATTTTTATAATCTAGTACCAGTACTACTATAATAATTGTCATAAATAGAAATAATGCTACTTAAATAATTTGGTTGCAATCAAATATATTTTTGGCTTATAATTTTTTTACGACGGTAAATCACCACAATATTTATATATGTAAAAAAATAACCACAATAATAAACAACATCCATTAGATCAGATTATCAAGAAAGAGAGAAATTAATAGTCATATTAATGAATAAATTTAATCATTATTGCTTGATTGATCTAATGGTTGTTATTTATTCCTCTCACCTCTCATTTTAAAATCACTCTTACTTAATATGCTCACTTATATATATATATATATATATATATATATATATATATATATATATATTCTGGACTGGGCAGGCGTTGTCCTTCCAGAGGGGCATGACCCAATCCAATCCAGCCATTGGACATGCCCAATAGCCAGAAACTAGCCGTTGGACAGAAACTAGCCGTTGGGCATGTCCCCTTCACACGCAAAGTAGTTCATGCGACCAACTGCCTCCCCGGATATCACGGGAACAGTTAGTCTGAGTCAAAAGGCCACGCGTCCTGCCCTCCACTTGGCAACCCCTCATTGGCAGACCAGGCGCTTTGCTAGCTAGGGATCCACCTATAAATACCCCCTCGTTTGAGAAGGGCAGATATCAAATATCCAATACTTTAAATCTCTTACTTACTTTCTCTCTTTTGACCAAACACTTACTTTGGCATCGGAGTACCTTGCAGGTACCACCACCCTTTTTCCTCCCCTACAAGCATCATCACCTGTCCTACGTGAAGGCCACGACGATCCAGTCTGATCCGCTCCGATCAGTGGCGCCGTCTGTGGGAAACTAGCTTCCCCGTCTTTTTCAAGATCCTCTCTTTTTCACTTCAAAGACCAAAGCTTCATCTTCTAAAGATCATCATGGCCTCCACTAAGAATGATGCGCGCCAAGACTCTGCTGCTGCCGTTGTGACTGACAACGCCGACCACATCTTCGGCAGACATGTGCTTCAAGAAACCGACCTACGGGACATAAAGTCTGCGTCCCCGACCCCCGAGGAAGTGAAACCTAGGGCACCAACTGCCGAACGCGTTTTCGAACCCATTCCTGTCCCGCAGAACGCTGATTCAAGTACAGCTGCCCTCATCGCCTCTCTCAACATATCAAACCTTTTGATCTTCCAGCAAGGAGAGAAGATTAACGCTCTCGAGCATGTCCTCTAAGAGCGGCTTGCTTTGGAGAAACAACACCCAGCCCGTCTCCACGTCCTCGGTCTCCCCCCGAGAAACGGAGACGCGATAGGTCCAGAAGTATCTCCCCGAAGAGGAGACGATCAAGATCGGAAGAGCCTGCGTCCAATCTCGCTCGAAGCCACCGCATATCCCCTCTGCGAAGGTCAAGAGGCTCCCCAGCGTCTAAGAAGCCCCGACAGCCAGATAGGCATGAGCACCGCCATACACGCATGCATTCTCTACGACGCAGCAGAAGCCGTGGTCGTAGCCATTCTTTCTCCCGCTCTCCAAGATCAAGCAGTGACGACGACGTCCACGGCCCCCTTCCACAGGAGATCATGGACACGAGAATTCCTCGCCGGCTGGAGAAGCCCCTACTCTAACAACCTATGACGAGACCACCGACCCGGCGAACACATAGAGAACATAGAAGCAATGCTCCATTACCACAACGTGACCAGGGCCATACAATGCAGATTATTCCCGATCACACTGAGAAAGGGGGCAATGGCTTGGTTCAAGCGCCTTCCTCGAGGGTTGATCACATCATGGAGAAACTTGAAGACTCAATTTGCCCGACACTTTACAGCTTCCCGACTACATCCCAAGTCGGAGGCCACCTTGGAAGCTATTATACAAGGAAGGGACGAATCCCTGCGGGCATATATCGAACAGTTCAACAAAGAAGCCGTGGAGGTCCATACGACAGACCATATGAAGAAGTATCTTCTCGAAAAGGGCCTAAAACCAAAAAGTTAGTTTCGCAAAGCCGTCGGGATCGAGACTCCTCGAACGTTGACAGAACTTTTCCAGAAAGCTGAAGTGTATATACAATACGAGGAGAAGGAGGTCACCTATCATGCACATGACACGAGAGATCGAGACAGCACCCGGGCACCAAAAAAAGACGAGTCGGAGTCATCCCGACAAGGAAAAGAAAGGCGACGAGACGATCATCCTCGAGAAGGTAAAGGGCCTGTTGGCCGTTTCACGGAATATTCCCTGCTTACGGCTCCCCGTGAACGCATTCTCTCCGAATGCATCAATACGGAATTCAAGCAGGGGGCGTCAGGTTCCCCAAACCAACAACGTCCAAGGGCAACGTCGACAAGAGCAAGTATTGTCGCTTCCACCGCAGCCACGACCACACAACCGAGGACTGCGTGCACCTTAAAGACGCAATAGAGATTCTCATCAAGGAGGATCATTTGAAATAATACGTAAAGAAAGATGAGTCCTCCCGATGAGAGGCTTCAGATCCCAAGAAGGAGACAGAATCGTCTGAGTCCAGTCCTCCCCCGCAGGTCGCCATGTCCATTACGCGACCAGAGGACTTTGTCATTCCTGATTACGTCGAAGAGCCCCCCGGATATCCACCCACAACACTTGGGAAGCTTTCCCTGCAACCATGGTTATCTCATGCGGGGGGTACAATGAGCTGACAGTAGGATCAGTCAAGAGGAAGTTCGACCAGCTTATAGATTACAGTCCTGACCGGTTGTCTACGCTCGAGAAAATCAAGGGACGCTCCCAACCGATCACGTTCTACCGTGAAGAGCTGCCCGGGGGCTCTCCGAATTCTCACATTCCTCTACTCATCAGGGCCAGACTAGCAAACACCGACGTCCGGAGGATCCTAGTCGACCAGGGCAGTTCGGTGGACATTATGTACATGGGTCTGTTCTGCGCCCTAAAGCTAGACCAGAAGAACCTCTCGCTGTATGTGTGATCAGATCTGCAGGGGTTCAATGGAGCCACGACCAGACCTTGGGGATACGTGGAGCTACCGGTCACATTCAGGGACGAGGAAGCGTCCAGGTCGATCAAGACCCATTTTTTGGTGATCGATTTCCCGTCGCTGTATCAATGTATTTTAGGCAGGCCAACACTCGTAGAACTGATCGCTGTTCCTTCAACCGTCCACCTCAAGCTAAAGTATTATACTGAGAAAGGTCACGTCGTAACTTTACACGGGGACATAGAAGCTGCCAGGAGATACTTCGAGTCAGCGACCAGGGGACAGAACCAGATCGGAGCAGCACCGAAAGCAGTCAAACGGCCAAGGGATGAAGATCGTCCAACCGAAGATGACCAACCAGACAAGAAGCCTGCACTTCCCGTGCACATCATCGACCTTAACAACCAAATTTCAGAAGACTGCAAGGAAGATCATGGTGAGGTTGCGCCAACAGGGACGACCGGCTCCCCCACTTCAATTCTCATGCGGTCAGTTCCAGACGGGGAATTCGAAGTCATCACCTTCAACAATAACCCTAACAGAGGGGTAAAGATAGGCGCAGGATTGCCCGACAAGGTTAAGCTACAGCTGAAGAAATACCTGGACGACAACGCTGACCTGTTTGCCTGGAGCGCAGCAAACATGCCCGGGTTAGACCCCGAGACCGCGTGCCACCATTTGACCATTGATTCAGCTGCACGCGCCGTCGCACAACAGAGAAGAAAGCAATCCGATGAGAAGGTACAGGCTGCCGAAAAACTTGTACAAGACCTCTTAGAGGCAAAATTCATATCGGAGGCCAGGTATACAACCTGGTTGTCCAACATTGTACTTGTGAAAAAACATAGTGGAAAATGGCGCATGTGCATTGACTGCACGTATCTCAACCGGGCATGCCCAAAAGATGCTTACCCTTTACCGAGCATAAATAAACTCGTAGATAACTCTGCAGGTTTCAAACTCTTGTCCTTCATGGACGCCTATTCGGGATACAATCAAATCCCTATGGCCGAAGAGGACAAGAGGTATACTGCATTTATGACCTCCTCGGGGAACTATTACTACAACGTAATGCTCTTCGGTCTAAAAAACGCTGGGGCCACGTACCAGCGCATGATAAACAAAGTCTTCCGATCAGAGATCGGGGACATGGCCGAAGTATACATGGACGACATGATCGTAAAGTCCCAAGAGGAATTCGATCATACGGCTCACCTGCAAAAGGTCTTCGACCAGGCCAGGAAATGTAAAATGCGCTTTAACCCAGAAAAGTGCACCTTCGGTGTGTGAGCAGGGAAGTTCCTCGGATTCTATCTCACCGAAAGGGGAATAGAAGCAAACCCAGATAAGTGCCGAACATTCGCAGAGTTCCCCACGCCCAGGTCAAAGAAGTTCATCCAATCCCTAAATGGGATGCTCGTCTCCCTTTCTCGATTCGTGGCCAAATCCGCTCAGCACGCCCTGCCCTTCTTTAAATTGCTCAAGAAAGAGACCAATTTCAAATGGACAGAAGACTACGAGTAAGCCCTGGCCCACCTTAAGCGGGCTCTGTCCGATCCACCTGTGCTTTCCCGACCAGAATGCGGGGAAACCTTATACTTGTACCTCTCTGTCGCCAGCGAAGCCATTAGTGCTGCCCTCGTCCGTGAAACAACAGATGGGCAGAAGCACATCTATTTCACCAGCAAGGCCTTACAAGGGCCAGAAGACAGGTACGCGCAGATAGAGGAAGTCGCCCTTGCTCTCATCACCGCCGCGAGGAGGCTTAGACACTACTTCCTGGCCTACACTGTAGTTGTCCGTACGGACCAACCCATCAGACAATTGCTATGCAGATCAGATATGGCGGGCATGATGCTTAAATGGTCCCTGGAGTTATCAGAATTCGACATTCAATACGAGGGTAGAAAGGCCCTCAAGGTTCAAGTGCTGGGCGACTTTGTGTCCGAAATGACCCTGCTACCGTCCCCGTCATGTGGAGCACATAAATGGACCGTTTACATAGATGGGGCATCCAACTCCTCAGGGAGCAGAGCAGATATCATCCTCAAAAACGAGGAAGGAATATTGATAGAAGTATCGATGGTCATGTCCTTCCTTACATCCAACAACCAAGCCGAATACGAAGCCTTCATCGCAAGACTACGCCTGGCCAAGGACGTGGGCGCCAAGGAAGTAAAAATCTACATCGATTCCCAGCTCGTAGCATCACAAGTACGGGGAGAGTTTCAAGCAAAGAACGACCAGCTAGCCGAATACCCGACGCTAGTAAAGGAACAAATCGCAAAGTTTGATGCATGGGAAGTCTAGCACATCCCCCGCGAACGAAACACGCGAGCAGACAGCCTGTCCAAACTAGCCAGCACTGGAAGGAAAGGCGGAAATAAGTCCGTCGTACAAGAAGTACTAGCCCGACCTAGTATTGAGAAACCATTCGAGCTGCTCGACGTCAACATCATCGGGGACACCCATTGCTGGATGACTCCCGTATACGACTACCTCACCAAAGGGGAGCTGCCCGAGGACAATAAAGAAGCGAGCATAACTAAACGACGAGCCTGTTCGTATGTGCTGGTTGAAGGCAAACTCTACCGAATAGGATTCTCCATCCCTCTCTTGAAATGCATCGAGGAGAGTAAGGTGCCCGAGATTTTACAAGAAATCCATGAGGGCATCAATGCGCAACACTTTGGGGGAAGATCCCTGGCACGAAAAGCCTTGCGAGTAGGATATTACTGGCCAACCATGCAACACGACGCCAAGGAACACGTCCAAAAGTGCGACCGGTGTCAGCGTCACGGGGACATGCACTTGGCACCCCCAAATGAGTTGAAGACTCTATCCTCGCCATGGCCCTTCGCCTGGTGGGGAATGGACATACTCGGCCCCTTTACAATGGGGTCTTAACAAAACAAATTTCTAATTGTGGTCATCGACTACTTTACAAAGTGGATCGAAGTCGAAGCCCTTGCCAAGATCACAACCTTCAACATACTTTGTTTCTACAAAAGAAACGGCCTCGCACGGTTTCGGGTGCCCCGGGCCCTCGTAACCGACAACGGAACCCAGTTCACAGACCGAAAGTTCCAAGACTTCGTCGCCAAATTAGGCACGAAGCAGCACTTTACTTCCGTCGAGCATCCCCAGACCAACGGGCAAGCAGAAGCGGCGAACAGGGTGATCCTGCGTGGTCTGAAGTGAAGGCTAGGCGAATCCAAGAAGAGATGGGTCGAGGAGCTACATAGCGTGCTCTGGGCTTACAGGACAACACCGCAGTCCACCACCGGGGAAACCCATTTCCGACTAGCCTATGGAACCGAGGCGGTGATACCGGTAGAAATTAGAGAGCCTTCCAGACGAACAGAAGCTCCCCTCGACGAGGAGTCGAATGACGAAGCCTTAAGAGAAGAGCTCGATCTGGTCGAAGAAATATGATCAAGAGTAGCTCTCCGCGAGGCCTCACTGAAACAACAAATAACCGTGCACCACGACGCTAAGGTCATAAAGCACGACTTTCCCGTTGGTAGCCTGGTCTTGCGTAGAAACCAGAAAGATTCGCGCGAGGGGAATCTGGCCGCAAACTAGGAAGGACCCTACAGGGTCAAGTCCAAAACGGGCACCGGAGCGTACTACTTAGAAACTCTGAATGGAGAACCATTTGCTCGACCATGGAATGCTGAAAAGCTAAAATAATACTACAGTTGAGCCCAATCACGAGGTCATACTAACTGCCGACGAGATCACCCCAAACGGGGAGACGGCGCGGCCACAGGATCGTGCCCTGGTGAAGCATAATCTATTCTACAACGTCGACCAACTTCTGCTCATGGGACGAGACGATCCTGTGCACAACGGGGGCACCTCAATCGAGCTCCGCCGTTGCCACACCAATCAGGCAGGACACCCAGTTCGCGATGGGAACAGTCCAAGCCTATGACTTTAGTACCTTAACCGAGGCCCTAGTCTCATCACCGGCAAAAACACCTTGCCCTCTTCGACGAGTTTCCCAGCCTGTCGAGCATAACAAAAACAAGTCGAGCAAACGTACATTCAAACAAGCATACATAAATAAATGCGACAAGAAATTTCCAAACATAATGTTAATAACATCGGCTACAAGGCCAGAATAAGTCAGGGTTACATCAAAAGGGCACGCAGGCCCACAAAATACATGTATATTCAAAAATATCCTAGTCAATCTAGACAGGCTCGCTAACACCTTCCGGGGGAACCACCTCGCCGTTAACGACCACATTAAGCAGACCCATTCCCTCGGTCAGCAACTGGACCCAGAATTAAGGGCCTTCACCTGCTCCAGAGTAGCGTTAAAGCCAAACCCGGCTACCCCCAGGTTGTCCTCCCCGAGGACACGGATCCTCTGTACCTGATCCCTCCCCGTCCTCATGGCCCTCTCATCTTCAGTTTCATCGTCGCCCGCTGCCGACGACCCCTCCAGCTCCGCAATCCTCGCCTTCAAACGAGAATTCTCATCATTGACGTTCTTCACCTCCTCCTTCATTTGAGTCACCTCCTTTTGAAGCAATATCTTGGCCTCCTAGTGACCCCGCAGCTTCGTCAGCTTATTGTATATCCCCACGTTCTCGCACTCCAAGTCATTGGTCCTAGTCTTGGCTTCCTTGAGGTCAGAGCGATGAATTGCGTCTGCATCTCCCAGGGCCAGCACCGCTTCCAATATTCTAATCATTCCGGCTGCGTCCTGGCAAAGGAGTTTTCTCCGCACCTGTGGATCGGCGGACAGAATCACCGAGACATCCGGATACGGGACGACGACGGAGCTCCCTTCGTCAAACATCTGCCCCTGTTGATAGCAGGCGGGCAATACGAACTTCCCTCCAGGAGAGCCACCCGAGCAACCCGCAGGAGAGGCCCCAATATCATCCCGTTTCCTCTTGTGGGATGAGTCAGGAGTTGGCGGTACATAGGTCATTCCCGGGGTAGGACCAGCGCCGGACACAAACTTCTCTATCATCGCTTGCTGCTTGGCCGCTCCGACTTTGGGCACCGAAGGCACTTTCTTCTGAAGATTGGCTGCCTGCGACTTCATTTAGCACTCCCTCATTTCAGCCATTTTCTCTGCGAACACAAAAAGACAAAAGTTAGCAGACAGAAAAAACTTAACAAGTGCGGACACAAGAGCAAGTTATACCAAGAAGCTGGAAGGCCACGTCGTCGTTTTCACACTCGAGGAGGGTCTTAATATTAATATAACGGCCTGCTCTGACGGGCACCCCGTCATCCCCGATCAGTTCCTTACCATCTCTGTCCACCACGAAGGCCGGCGTAAAGCTCTCCACATAGGCATGGAGCACACGATAGGACTCCTTGTCGGCCTCACAGAGTTGAGCGTGCTTTACCAGGAATTGGTCAGTCCTGTATCTGAAGTGGGCGAACACCCATTCCAAAGGAAACTTAGACACGGGCTTTTTAACCTGCCGACCATCGACGGACACCGTTTCAATTGTCGAGATGGATCTCGTGGCCGCCTCAGAAATAGGCTTCACGACTAGGAATATATCCTTAAAATGACGAACAGACTCGAAGTATGTCCAGAAGAGCCTGCTCTGCTGTTTGAATGACACCCAGCTTTGCTTCGTGCCCGTAGTACTTTGTTGGAGCTGGAAGATGCAGAAGAAAAGGTCCACCGTCGCCCCGACACGGAGAAAGCGACACACTAGCTCGAAGGCGCGTATGAAGGCCAACGCGTTCGGATGAAGCTGGGTTGGGCACAATTCTAGGTGACGAAAATGGGCCTCCTGGAAGTCGGTGAAAGGCAGCCGAAACCTAGCCTCCACAAAGGCAAACTCATACATGGGGAACCGCATCCCCGGGTAAATCGAACAGATTCTGTCATTTTCGGTCGAACGGATGACCCTCCATTGCGCGGGCGCATCCTCGGCCCGATCCTCCAGATAGGGGAACTCCTGAACCTCCTCCTCAGTAAACGTCGACTTGGTCGACAGCGGCTCGTGCGCAATCCATTGAAGGTCCCCCCTCGCGACCTGAACGTTGGCATATTCGATGGCCTGCTCCACCTCCTCTTGCGCGGTCTGGGCGTCGAGTACGACTTCATCATGAGGATCAACCATTTTCACCTAAAAAGTAGAGGAAGAAAAAGTGAATTCGACGACTAAGTTCAAATCCACCCTTCAACCACTAGTCAAGTGAAAGGGCGAGGAGGAAGTTGAGGACAACCCCGAGCCCACTTTGACCGCGACCTAATACGACGACGACATTGCCCCCTGCGACGGGGACGAGTCTCCACGACTTAACTACGTTACTTTGAGCTCAAAACAAGGCAAACTCATCGCGGAAAGCCAGAGCTTTGTGTCGAACAGGCCTAGTGCCCGACTACAAGCCTAAAACTAATCCTAACCAAAACAAAGGAGAATCTACGCAAAAACACAACATCCATTCCATGTTCATCGCGTTCTTCATGAAAATCCCAGAAATTCATGTGTTCATCAAAGAACACATGAATCTTCAACCAGAAGACTCATAATTCGCTGGAAAATTCATGAAGAGCGCCTAGAAAATGAAGAACACTTAAGAAAAATGCATAAAAGATGAACAACTTACTTGAATATGGAGAGTTGGAGATGAATGTGTGAACGAAGACGATGAAGATCTACGGCGACTCCGGCGAAGGGACAAAGTGCAGAGAAAAAAAAGAAGAGAAGAAATTTGTGAGAAGTGAACAAATGAGTCCCTCATCCCTCTTTTTATAAACATTTGCTCGTGGGGAATCGCAAAGGTCACCATTGCCTAGGCGGCTCTAGGTCTGACAAGGGGGCTGCATGTTCTGCACGTGTCAAAAGGTTCATGCGTCTGACATTCCCAAGTATGAACGTTACATGCACCAGACTTTTGATATTCCGCGAGCGAATCTCCTCACCGACACGCACACCAAGGGTCCCCGACACAAAAACGCCACTGCAACGGGCACTTTCAAAAGAGCATGCTCGACAGAAAATACATCTTCAAAATATGTCCTCTGGGCAACAACACCTGCTCACGTAGACGGGGAAGAGATTATCCCCGAATACCATCCAAAGATGACTGTTTACACGGCTACCTTAAGTCCTCACTCTCCTCCAGAGCAAGAACTTGGGGGCTCTTATTCTGGACTGGGCAGGCGCTGTCCTCCCAGAGGGGCAAGGCCCAATCCAATCCAGTCATTGAACATGCCCAATAGCCAGAAACTAGCCGTTGGGCAGAAACTAGTCGTTGGGCATGTCCCCTTCACGCGCAAAGTAGTTCACGCGACCAACTGCCTCCCCGGATATCACGGAAATAGTTAGTCCGAGTCAAAAGGCCACACGCCTTTCCCTCTACTTGGCAACCCCTCATTGGCAGACCAGGCGCTTTGCTCGCTAGGGATCCACCTATAAATACCCCCTCGCTTGAGAGGGGCAGGTATCAAATATCCAATACTTAAAATCTCTTACTTGGTTTCTCTCTTTTGACCAAACACTTACTTTGGCATCGGAGTACCTTGCAGGTACCACCACCCCTTTTCCTCCCCTACAAGCATCATCACCTGTCCTACGTGAAAGCCACGACGATCCAGTCTGATCCGCTCCGATCAATATATATATATATATATAACAAAAGTAAAATTTAATATTTTAATATAAATTAAAAATATATTTGAACTATAGTACGTATTATTAAACTAAATCTTCAATTAATTTATAGTAATTTATGAAGGTGGCTACTTTTTGTTGTCTTGCATTCATACCTAATATTAAGAATTGGCATTAGCATTAGTTTGAATATATATTTAAAATATTTATTTATTTACACATTGTTTGGTCAACCCATATAGCTGTACTCGCTTTTGTTGAAGAATGGTATGACACCAAAAATTCCTTCAACAAATTGTGGTTGGTAAGTGTCCATTTTTTTTTATTTAGTCTTGTGATTTATTAATTAATTAAGGTTTAAATATAGGTGACAACTTATCTACCCTATTTGTCAACAAAAATCAACTACTCAAATTAATCATTTGAGTTTATCTTAATTTTTTATTTTTATTTTTAAGCAGTTAAATTTTGTATTTATTTTGTTTTACGAGTTTGGATACTCAAATTTTTTCATGGGTAAACAAAATAAACACATTAGATTCATTATTTACTTTTCTTAGCGGCATACATATCAATAAAAGAATAATTTCCATGTCTCAAAATAATTATTGGGGAAAAATATTCATAAAATAATTGATGTGTTTTCATTTATAATATATTATTCAAAATATTTATAATTTATTATTATTTTAAAATTATTTAAACAATTCAACTATAATTTTTTAAATATCTATATAATGCATCAAAAAATTTAAATGAATTCTATCCAATCTCGAAATACCCCATATTTATATTATATAAATGAGTATATAATTAATTTTGGCATATTTTGATAAAATAAAATTAAAAAATAAATGAAAGCAGCATCTTTTAGAAAGTGGATAAACTAAAGAACCATTTTTCATTCCATTATGCATTTGCCTGTTGAACAATGATGTGGAAAACTGTGTAGGAATTTTTAAATGTTACCCATAATAATTCTCTATTGTTTCTGTCATAGAACATCGCACCAAATCTAACAAAGGCTAACATAACATAGTAAGAATCAAAAGCATGTGCTAACTTTTTTTTTTACTCAAACAAACTCAACTCATATAATTAAATAAAAGTTGCTCAATATAAGGAAAAATCCAATTAAAAATATTACGCCTAGACTAAGAATCGTTCGCCTTAACTATCTTATAAACAATAAAATTCGCTTGTCGTTTTATAAATTTTACCTCAAAGTTGGTATGAGAAACTAAAAAGTTCTTAATACAAGATATAATTGAACTAAATTCACAAGTACCATCTTTGATATTGTGAAGCGCTTGCACCACCAATTGAGAGTCGCTCTCGAATATGACATGATCCTGTTGCATGTGAATGGATGCCTGAACCGCTTCCTTTAAAGCCAACACATCACCCTCTATCACCGATAAGATGCCAAAATCCTAAGTTATTCCAGCATTGATGAATCTCCCACTATTATCTCGAAAACACCATCCTCTATTAGTTGTTCCTTTTTTGTTATTAAATCCTGCATCCACGTTACATTTCACCTACCTTACACTTGAAGGATGCCAAACTAGTGGATGATCAATGGTGTCAATAGGAGAAGAACATGATCTTTGAGTTTGAAATCAATCTTGCCATATATTAAAAGATTGCATACCTAACTTATTCACATCCTCCATCTTGTTATTCTGAATCCAAATATTCCTATTATTCTAAATCACCCACAACATAACAACAACTCTCCCAGCTACATGCCTATCTTCCTTGATACATATATCAAGAAGGATGGATTTTGCATCGTTAAAAGAAAGAATTCTAGGAGCAATAAAATACTTCAAACATGCATTTATCTAACATTGATTGGTCGTCGGACACTTGAAGAAGACATGTCAATCATCTTCCTCATTACCTTCACACAGTTGACAACTATTAGGGCACTGGACAAAATGTTAATAGAGTCTAACACGAGTTGGTAGGCACCCACGAAAAATTCTACAAAGCAAATGTTTAGCTCTTAGAAGAGCTATAATCTTTCATAAACTACCACAATCGCCTTCCAACCGAAGATTAAGAGAAGAGCTAAGATCTTTCTTCAACAACTTATACCTCGTTTTCACAATGTAATCACCATGACTCTCTTCTTTCCACACCAAACAATCCTCCTTCACATCCTCCAACAAAGGCACCTTCATGATTTGTAACACTACATCATGCGTAAACAATTGTTCAATTTTTTGAATATCCAATTGTTTAACATTAGGTACTATGAAATCATTAAGGGTATGATTGTACACAACACTGATTTAATCATGATTTCTTTTCATGTTTTGGACAAAGATCTTCTCCTCCAAGAATTAATTCTCCTCCATATCCAATCTTTTATAAATGCAAAAGTATTCTTCTTACTTCTTCGAATCATCGATGACAAACTCAAATACCTTTATGTACCTAACATATGCTGAATTCCCATAATATCAACAAGATCTTCTTTGTCTGGACCACTAATATTATAGCTGAAGAACACTTCTGTCTTCGACATATTAATTTTCTGACCCGACGCATCTGCATATATACTGACGAAACAAAAAGTAAAATATGCGTGAATATTAATTTTGCACTATCAATTCATTACTATTATGTATTTTGTCAAATCATACAAGTGATGAATTTCTATTGGACGTTGGTGTAAAACTATTTTACTCTATCTATGTATAACTATTAAACTCTTAAAACAATCAATTTTTTCTACAAAATCTAAAAGAGAAAAGCAATATATTTCCATGAATAAAAACATATCTAAAGTAACTAACCAATAAAGGAACAAAATTAATATTGTATACACAATTCAAAATAATCAACTTCCTCAAGAAATACAAAAATAATATTTATAAAAAAACAAAAAAAAACTCAAGCATGCTTTCTATGCTAGGACCATTTGCATTATTGCATTATCACTTTCCTCTCCCTTTTTCTTTGTTTTCAACTTTTATTTGTTTGAAACCAGCTCATTGACATTGACACAATATATATACATTTAGCAGTGTTTGATCTAGGTACGTGTCTTCTAAACTCACTTCCTTAATTTCCTTGGCTTTCTGATGTAATGGATGTATCCGGTGAGTGTGAGTGTGACCCACTTTGTTGTACATGTCTTTGTTCTTTTGTTGACTTCAATGGATGCCTATGTCCATTCTGACGATGATGATGATGTCTTCTATGATTCTCACCACTTTCCCTTCTTTTTTCTTTAGTATTATCATAATATTCTTCACCATCTTTCTCATGTTGATTTCTACGATGATGATGATGATGAGTACTTTCTCTTTTTCTCTCGTTTGGTGTATCAATGTTGTTATTCTCGTTCTTAACTTCATTGTTACTAACATCACTCGGAGCTGTGTACACAAATGGACCAATTGGTACATCGTCGAAATCTTGAAGAGGCTCAAGAGTGTTAACTACGGTAGACATTGTAGGTCGGTTTCTTGGTCTATGGCTAAGACATTGATAAGCTAATGCAGCTGCTTTTCTTGCTCCCATTTCTGAGTACTGTCCTTCAAGCCTTGGATCCATTATTCTGGTGAGTTTACGAGCGTCGTTTAAAACTGGTCTCGCCCATTCTACTAGATTGTGTTCTCGTGGTGGACGTGCCTTGTCCACGGATCTTCTTCCGGTTAGTAGCTCCAATAGGACAACTCCAAAACTATACACATCACTCATTGCTGTCAAATGTCCTATATGGTGAAATTGAATTCAGGTTAAGATATGAATTGTTGACTACAAAACAAGAAACAACTAACAAGACATTAACACCACATATGACAATGACAAGTGCCAGACATGAGCACCACGACACTAATCTAATATATCTGATATATGATAAGTATCAAACATGAACACCAATTACAAGTAAACTAGCTTGAACATCAGACACGATACTAATATATGACAAGTATCAGACATGAACACTAATTACGATAAGTAATTTGCTTAAACATCAGACATGACGCTGATACACAAGTATCAGACATAAACACCAATTACGAGAAGTAACTTGTATTAACACCAGATGCAACACTGACATAAAAATATTAGAATTGGGAAATTAGTTTACCTGTCATGATATATTCAGGTGCGGCGTAACCTTGAGTACCCATAACTCTAGTTGACACATGTGTGTCATCGCCTTCAGGACCATCTTTCGCCAAGCCAAAATCAGAGAGTTTTGCATTATAATCCTAGAAGATTAAGAATAAACAATAATAAGTTAGATCCAGAGTTAACTTCAAATCATTGATGAAAAAATTAGTGGTACTTAGTACTCACTGAGTCTAATAAGATGTTTGAGGCTTTGAAATCTCTATAGATGACTGGTTTCTTGGCACCATGTAAAAAGGCTAGACCTTTTGCAGCTCCAACAGCAATTTTCATTCTTGTTGACCATGGTAATGATGCTGAATATCCTGCAATATTCCCACCAAAGAAAGGTTAGATTAGATCTTCAAATTTATGCAAATTGAAAGAATAATTCATTACTATTAATGGAAATTCTTACTTCTAAATAGTTGATTTTCCAAACTTCCTCTTGGTAAATACTCATAAACCAAAAGCCTGTGTTCTTCTTCACAGCAATATCCAATCAGCTTCACAAGGTGTTCATGTCTCAATTGACCGAGAAACACAACCTCAGTCTATGTCACAACAAAACAAAAAATCATCAGAACACAGACACATATACTGACATATACATCAGACACGACACTAATACGTCAGCAGAGATAATCATAAACAAAAACTCACCAGCCATTCTTTATGACCCTGAGAGCCATCCAAATCTAGGAGCTTAACAGCCACAGGTTGAGGTTCAAGTCCATGCCTAACCTTATCATCAATGAAACCTTTATGAACAGGACCAAACCCTCCTTCACCAAGAAAATTCGTTGAAGAGAAACCCTGAGTAATAATCTTGAGTTCAGCCAGTGTGAAAACATAGAGATTAGAACCAGCTAAAGAAATTGAAAGATCTTCAGAAAGTGTTGTAGCACTTGGAAAACTCAGATCCGTGAGAGAGATTCTGTTGAAAGAATTTGTCTTTGTAGCAACCACTTTTGTTGTTTCTTTGGCTGAAGAGTATTCAGTATCTTCAGCCTTGTAACAGCTTGGAAATATTGATTTCCACATAATTTTTATCACAGTCATAAATATGATATTGTGATTGATTATATGAATTTTGATGCAAAAGATGAATGTGGTTATAGAAGAGATATGAGAATGTCTATATATATTATGTGAGTATGGTGAAATTGTAGCTTCTTTTTTTCTAGATTTATGTTGAAATTTTCTTGTGTTTTTTTTCTTGATTAGTAGTTGTCTATAGGTTCTATATAAAATGGAATTATTCTTCTTTTTTATATATATATAATATAGGGGAGTGGTTGTTGTTTGCATAAAATGAAAAGACTAAGATTTGAACATGTTAAAATATTTGGAAAACGAGTATTAAGTCTAAGAAGATGGATTTGGAGAAAATGACAGGGATACCCTTCTCTTTGACTTTGATGCATTTTGTTGTGGTCATGAATTTGGAAAAAGCAACTACTCCTTGGATGGGAATGCTTTGTATCAAAAAAGTACCTTCGAGTTTGCTTCCTTTGATTTTATATTTAACTCATGATGGTCACAATTTTCACATTGGCGTTTTGTTTTAATTAGTGTAACTTTTTTGTTTTTAATTTTAATCTCCCCACCCTTTGTTTTCTAAGAATTTTCTTGATAAAAATCTAAATCAACACGTAGACGTTTCAAATGATTAGATGTTCAAGTGATTTAATATTTTAACATCTATATTTTATCCAAGAAAATTACACGACGATAATTTTTCATCTAAACCCTTTTTAAATCCTTTTCGTTTTAGATTAAGCAGGTTCATTTTTTACTAAACATACTTAATTATAATAATGATTAACATATGTTAATTACTATCCGGTATCTATATCGAATATGGATATCCGCGGGTACGAATATCATTAAATCCATATCTATATCGATTAACAAACGGATATTTAAATATCCATTTATTTTATCCGTGGATATCTATTAAGTTATCTGCCTAATATCCGTGACGGATTTTATCCACGGATATCCACGGGTACGAATATTTTTGCCATCCCTACTTTCATATAATGAATTTCCACATCTTCAAACTATTCTTCTTAATTTCCTATAGCAACATGAGTTCTTCATTTAAGAAGGTTAAGAGAATTATCTCAACAGAAGTCACTCTTGAGAGCCAAACCATCACCACAGTACAACACCATCAGCAGTCAACTGAGAAGGTCCAGCAATCTGGGTCGACTGCTTTTAGGAATGCACTGAGGGTGAGGAAGGTCAAGAAGAAGAAGAAGATGCCGAAGAAGAAGAGAAAGATGTCTAGGAAGATTATTTACTATGACTCAAAAAGGGTAGTGAGGAGCGAGTTGTAGATTGGGAAGATTCATGTAGTGCTAGAGGATATTGTTCCGATCTGGAAAAAATTATGCAATGAAAAAAATTATGTTTTATGTACTCTTTTCTTGTGGGCCTCTTTGTAGAACTTTTTTATTATTGTTTTATGTACTCTTTCCTTTTGATCAATGAAAAAATGAAAACAACAAAAAATAGTACACAACCAACAAAAATAACAATAACAACAACAATAATAATGAAGAATAACATTAACAACATTAAAAAACTCTCACCATTATTCTCTAGTATGTTATTATTGTTGTTGTTTTTGTTGTTGCTTTGGTTCATTAATGTTGTCCATTTTTTCTATTACAAAAAACGTGTGTCCCTTAAGTTCATAAATAAATAAAAAAATTGAAAATTATTTAACCATGGTTGCATCACGGTTTTTCTTGTCAACCGTGATGAAAAGTGATATTTGTTAGTATATAAGCGAAAGTACACTATGCCATAAAAGACCTTTAGCAGCACTTTTTTTGGCCTTTAGCAGCGCTTAAAAGCACTGCCTAAGGCGGCACTGCATTAGGTAAAGGCAGCGCTTTTTTTTGGAAAAGTGCTGCCTAAAGTGTCCTTTCTTTAAACTTTATGCAGCGCTTTTTCAAGGAAAAGCGTTTTCGTAGGACCCCTTTAGCAGCGCTTTCGTAAGACCCCTTTTAGGCAGCGTTTTTTCAAAGAAAAGCGTTTCCGTAGGACCCCCTTTAGCAGCGCTTTTGAAAGCGTTGTCTTATGTATACTTTAGTATCCCCATTAGGCAGCGCTTTTTAAAAGCACTTTTTTAAAAGTCAATTTTTTTTTAGCGTTTTTTTGGCCAAAGCGTTGTGTACTGTGCATTTTTTTCATAAGTCTTATTTTTTAACACAAACCTGTATAATTCAACACAAGCATTTATTTCAACAATAGGCCTTATATACCATTATACTTCAACACATAGGCCTTGTATACCATTATAATTCAACACATAAACCATATAATAACAATTATATATATATATATATATATATATATATATATATATATATATATATATATATATATATATATATATATATATATTTCAACACAAACCTCATACACCAAAATAACCATTATATATATAACTCAATACGAACCTCATACATCCAAGTAAACATCCAAAATTCTAATAACAACTTCCAAAACTAATTACACCAAACATCCTAAAGATTCACTAATTCTAAACCTCATACACCATTTCCATCACCTATACATCAACTTCCAAAACTATTCAACAATTTCCAAAACTATACAACACCTTCCATAAACTTAACAAAAAAAAATAATATACCTCATATAATTCTCATTTCAACCATGTATTGACATCCTTCCTCCTTTATTTCTTTCAATTTATCTTTCGTGTAGGTGGCACACTTGAATTCATCAAAGTACATATAACATAATATGCATTATTTAGTTAAAAGTAATTAATTAAATGAAATATCCGATAATAAATCTTAAAATAAATCATAACTTATAAATCCATACCATGTTTAGAATCTCTATTTGTTCCAAATGAATAATTTCTTTCATGAATTTCAATACAAAATAACCACAATCTATACCATTACGCTGCCGAGGACACTACACATAGAAAAAAAAGTATGAATATGTATCAGGATATATAGTTTAACTTGTGTTATCAAGTAGCATCACTATTATAATAAAAAAATGTGAAAATATACCTGCACTCTTATCCATGTAATGTTGTTTGCTTTACTCTTTGGCACTCGAGCTTGTCGTTGTGATCAGAATATTTGTATGGCTCTATCATAATATAAACGAATATTTAGAACAATCTCACATAAATAAATAAATAAATACACACGCGAATATTTAGAACAATCGCATCACTTTTACATCAATCATCTTCTTTATCTCCGGGTATTTTGTTTGATCACCATCTAGCGAATCCAGATAATAGACTATTTCTTTTATCAGATTAATCGCAAGCAACAACCAGTGTCCACTGTAAAATAAAACAAAAGTTTAGATGAAAATGTTATACACAACGTAAAAAAGCGAAAGATTATAATAAAGGAAGTTAGAATGAAAATCTAACCCATGGCCAGTATTATATGGTAAAAGATACAACTTTTCTGTATCTTTGTTGGTCATAAATGCATCTACTAAGTGATCTCTGACCGCATTTGCAGTTCAATCGATTAGATCTGCGTTGACACAGCTGGGAGACAAGAAAGAGAATCTTTCTGTCAATTGACGCGGGAGCATCAATTTTTCATACAAGAACCTGAAATAAAAACATAATGAACATTCAAATATTCATTGAAATGAGTAAATAAATTGATCAATTAATTAAATAAAATCGATGGATTACCTGGTGTATGAATTCATAACACCGATGCCTAATTCAGCATGCTGAAATATCTGATCCAAATCTTCTTTAGCAATTGTTTCTGAATAGGCAAATCCAAATATACCTTCTTCTAGGTATTTCATGGATACCACCTTCCATAAAATCTGATGTGCCTACAAATGTTTCAAGGCACAACTGAAATTGAGGAATATAAGCTTTTTTTGGCTTGGCCATGTTGCCTAATTCTGTCTTCTTATTCTTGCTCCCTTGTTGCTCCTCTTGTGTAGGAATCTAAAAATCATATACGTTATAAAGTATAAAATCATGAAGCTTTTGAATTCGGATCATAGAATTAACATTTTCAATGCATATATATCAATGTACCTCTTTTTTTGATACAACTGACTCGGTGTGCCGCACAATCCCTTTATCTTTTGCTTTGGATTTTGTAGGAGTCTAACAATACCATGTAAATAAATTGTACGTAAAAGTAAGCATAACATAACTTATATGCAAGTGAAACATTTGAAAACTAAAAGGTTAATAATGGTTTTCAACATACCTCATCATCTATGACAATGAGGTTTGACGGCCATGCAACATACGACCCTATTGCGTCCCCCACCAATGTTGCATCTGAAACGTCGTCAGGTATAGGTAGTAACGCATCCCGCTCTAAAGCAATATCAATCGAAACTTTCAAAAATCCAGCAGGGAGTGACCTATGGTGAAGTACGTCTCTCGAAGTGTTATGCACTTTTCCCTTGCCAACCATGCGATATGTCGGTGCTGATAAATATAGCTGACATTGTTATTATGCATATATGAAATTAATATGAAATTGTTATTGTGCATATATGTCAATATAAAAAATTGTGCTAATTTAATTTCATATTAATATATATATATATATAATTACCTCCGAAATTTTTTGTTGAAAATTGATACTATCTTTGTCATTGGTATCTTTAAATTCTGAACCGCGTCTTTTCGACATATATCTTTCTTTATCCTTTTGCAGTTCACGAACTTGAGCTTTCAATTATTCCAACGTTTCCATGACCTGTTTATTGCTAGGATTTTTGGTCTTTGAACGCTTATACAAGGAAGATGAAGTGACCCTAAATCCCTTACCCCTCATGCGACCAAAATACTCAGGAACATTTAATACTCGACCAGTATGTTTCTGCAATCCTGGTCTTCAGCTAGAGTTAAGGACTGAGATAGAGTCTCCTGAAATTCATTATTGCATATCGAAAAATATTAGAGTTAAGCATAAATATTTAATATTTTCATAAACTTTTTATTTAATTAAACAAATAATGTTATACTTACACATTGTTCAAAAGCTTGTAGAACACCTTCAGTAACAACTCCATCTTTTCCCACACGGGCAGCCTTCCACAAAACATGCTTCGGAAGAGATGTTTCTTCACTTTTCTCCTCTTCAAGCTACACATTAAGTCAAGTATTAAGATGAATAATAACACATCAGGAACAAAAATATCATATCAAATATATATACTTACTATTTTTTGTTCCAAGCGTGCATATCCCAAACGCCATTTCTTGTATGGATACGCGGGTTTTAAGGCTCTTTGACGATTTACATCACTCACATCCTGCATAAACAATTTTAAGTCATATCAGAACACATGTAATAACTACAGGAATATAATACAATGTTCATGACAAATTAAATTAAGATTACGTGGAATTCTTGAGTTCTTTGTTTGGCGACAAAAGTGTCCCATTCTTCGGGTGAAATCAAGTCTGCATACTTCTTCGGACGTTCCACTTCAACAAAGTTTCCTTGATCATCCTTAAGAAGCTTGTTGGTTAAAAATGCTCGAAACCCTCTAAGTCTTTTTCTGTCTAATTGAAGACTATTTTTGCCGGTCGTCACCAATGTTAAAAGACCTCTACAAAAAAATATACATAAAGTGTGTTAGTATAATTAATTTAAAGATATAATCGTCAAAAATAACAAATAACATCACATATGGTACTTGTATCTCACTCCATATTTTATCTTTGGCGGGTTTCAACGATAGATTTCTCCAATTGTCACAAGTAATAGGAATTTGTGAACGAACAAGTGTACCAATGTAACTTGTCAACATTGCGCCGTTAGGCTCAATTAGTTGACCTGTTTCATTCCAATGAACGTCGTATTTTATTCCTTTGTCTCTAGCATGAATTATTCCTTTCATAATTGTTATTCCTCTTGAAATATGTCCATCCGCATCATGAATTGATTCTTTTGCATAATTCTTGGAAGTATCGTGAGTTCTCCTCATTAGTAGCCATTTGACATGTAATAAAGAAAAACACATATAAATCCATAATCCATAATCCATTCTCAAATATGAAATGACAAATACATAACATGACAAACACATGACAAACATATAAATCCATAATCGATAATCCATAATCCATAATCAGTTGAACATAAATATACGATTCCTTCCCAAATATGAAAAACACACTACAGAATATATAATTTTACTATTATCTTTTTATTAACATCTCTTTCTTTTTCGGGTAGGAATATGATCTACTTGTCTCTTAACAACACGGATGGATGGATTGATCTAAATTCCCTCATTATGATCATTTCTAATATATGATTCATTCGCTCCAATATTCTCATCTTGATCACTTATAATATACGATTCATTCTCAATTTGAATATCACCTCGATCTCCAATGTTATCATTAATTACTTTGTTAGATAAAATCACTATAGACCATTTCGTACTTGTCGGATCAGTGACGTAGAACACTTGTCTAGCTTGAGAGGGTAGAATAAAAGGCTCATCTTTATACCCCATCCTATTAAGATCCACTTGCAAAAATCCTTACTTATCCAATTGTATGCCACTATTATTTTCAACCCACTTGCAACCAAAGAAAGGAATCTAAAACTTCTCATAATCAAACATCCAAATGCGCTCGATAACCCCAAAATATGACATATTTGCATATTTGGGGTTTAAGTCTTTCACACTTGAAATGCGCATTGATTTAACTACCAAGGTGACACCACTATTTTGCATAGTACTTTTATTATTTTGTTCTTTAGTATAAAATGTGTATCCATTAATTGCGTATGCGCTATAAGAAAACACATGCAAACTTGGACCATATGCTAAACATCTCAACCTTTCTGTTATTAAAGCGGGATCTACATAAAACTTTGAATAAATATGATCCTTAAACCATGGTATGAAACTTCGATTGTGTTCTCATACTATCCAATTTTCATTTCTATTCGGATTTAAACCTCGGAGAACATCCTTATGCATTTCACCATACGACTCAACCTCGTTGTCATTATCCAGAACATACAAATGCACTTGCTCATGTTCTGCCCTTGATACGGTCACAATTTTATTTCCAATTAAATCTTTTCCTTCTTTTTTTTCAACAATATGAGATTTGGGGAGTCCAATGGATTGAACATTGGACAAATATTAAGTACAAAACTCAATCGCTTCTTCAATAATGTATCGTTCAACAATACAACCCTCAGGTCGACTTCAGTTTTTCACATACCCTTTTAATATTTTCATATACCGTTCAACAGGGTACATCCATCTTATATAAGCTGGTCCACACAATTATGTCTCTTTCACAAGATGAACAACTAGATGTACCATTATGTCAAAAAATGAGGGAGAAAAAAATATTTCAAGCTCACACAATGTAATAACTATTTCTTTTTGAAATGTTAGTAAGATCGCAGGATCGATCACTTTACTACAAATTGACCTGAAGAAAAAACACAGTTTAGTTATTGTGCTTCTTACTTTTTCTAGAAAAATAGAACGTATACTTATTGGTAGAAAATGTTCCATTATAACATGGCAATTACGTGTCTTCAAACTCTTTAACTTAAGGTCTTTCATAGACACAAGTCTTCTAATATATGAAGAGTATCCTTCTGGAACTTTAACATCACTTAGAAACTTACACAATATCTTTTTCTCCTTTCTAGATTGAGTATAAGCAGCAGGTGGTAGATATGTTAGTTTTCCTTTCTTCATGGGTCCTAATGCATTTCTTATTCCCATCGCTACCAAGTCCTTTCTTGCTTTAAGGTCATCCTTCGACTTTCCTTGTATATTCAGTAAAGTTCTAATAACACTTTCAAATACATTTTTTTCAATATGCATAACATCAAGAAAACGTCTTACATACAACGACTTCTAATATCACAATTCAAAAAAAATGGACCTCTTCTTCCACCCACGTTTGACAAGCGTATGTGCAAAAGGCTTTCCAAACTGAGTAGTCACATCTTTCACCTTTTCAAAAATTTGGTCACGTGTCAATGTAGGTGGAGCTCTACCTTGTTCTGGATTTCCATTGAATGCTTTTCTCCACCCACGGTAGTGATGATTAGAATTTAAAAATCTACGATGACCGAGAAAGACATTCTTCGGACAAAATTCCAAACGCGTCCAATCTATGTTTTCTTCACAAATAGGACACACACATTGACCTTTAATGCTATACCCTGATAGATTTCCATATGGTGGAAAATCATTAACTGTGCCAAACAACAACACCCTTAAATTGAAACTTTCTTTCCTATATCCATCATAAACCTCCACACCATTCTCTGACAAAATCTTTAAGTCTTCGATTAAAGGTGTCAAGTATACGTCTATGTCATTCCCTGGTTGTTTAGGCCCAGAGATTAACATAGATAACATCATGTACTTACGCTTCATACATTGCCATGGAGGTAGGTTATAAATCATAATAATCACATGCCATGTGGTATGTGAGATACTTTGAAGACCATGTGGGTTCATTCCATCAGTAGGTAATGTCAAGAGAAGGTTTCTTGCTTCTTCTCCAAAATCAGGATAATCATTATCAATTTTCATCCATTGTGGTGAATTTGCTTGATGCCAAAACTTTCCATCTATAATTCTTTCATCTGCATGCCAAGTCAAGTGTTTTGCCGGTTTCACTATGAAACATGCGTCTAAATATCAGAATTATAGGAAAATACCATAAGACTTTTGCTGGAAACATTTTCTTCTTATATCGAGAGACACCGCATTTAGGGAACTCATTTAATGATGCATATTCATTCCGAAACAAAATGCAATCATTTGGACAAGCATGTATCTTATCATAACTCATGCCAATAGAGCACAATATTTTTTGGCCTTATAGGTTCGATTGGGAAGAACATTATCCTCCGAAAGCAAATCTTTCATAAGGGCTAATAACTCTGTGAAACTTTTATCCGACCATCCATTGCTCGTCTTTAAGTTGTACAACTTTAATACCACAGACAATCTTGTGAATTTAGTGCAACCTTTATACAACGGTTTCTCTGCATCGCTTGCCAACCTCTCAAACATTTTGGGACAATCCTGAAGATCCTCTTCAAGTGCTTCTACAATCTCTTGGACTCGATCATAATCGTGTGTATCTGTGCCATTGTCGTTTGATGCATAGGTCGTATTATCCCTCGGTTCAACATTCTCGTTACTTATCTCACCATGTAATATCCAACATGTATAACTGAAGGTGTGAAAAACACAAGAAAGGGGGGGGGGGGGTTTGAATTGGGTTTTTAAAATAAAAATCTATTCTTTAAAAATAATCCCCAATACAAATAATCTTCACTTCTTGATAATAAAGCAAGAGAAACTGAAAAGAAAGAACACAGTATGTTTATACTAGTTCACTTGAGAAATCCCCAAGCTAGTCTAGTCCACCCGCCAAGGTGATTTTGCCTCTCTCAAGCGAGGTTTTAATCCACTATAACCAAACTGATTACAACTACACTAGCAACTGCTGGTGACTAACAACAATCTCTAAGACACACTAGTCCTAGACTTCTTAAGAATTCTGACCTAACCGGTCTCTTAAGGAAGCCAAACTGCAAGTGACTAACAACACTAAAACTCACTGTCTTAGTCTTCCTAAAGCTTCTGACCTACCAGGTCCTTTAGGGAACACAAACACCTGTTTATTACAAAGGTTTGTTTACAATAATGATGCTTCTACACAAGCTGATGAGTAAACATATTTTAAGAACAATATTGACTTAAGAGTGATATTAACAATAGAGCGTATGAACAGTAAAAATTCCGGTATTGTTGGCTAGCTCATTCTTGAAGTCTTCAAGCCTTTATATAGCCATGCATGGATATGACCGTTGAAGGATATTTCTGACATTTCAGAATTATGGAGGCTTGAAATAACATGGGGGACAAATAGTACACTTGTGTCCACCTTATCCGGTAGTGGAGCAAAGCGTCCTTGTATTGTTGTACTGTTATACCGTTGTACCATGCTTCTTAGTATTCTCAACTTCCAGACTTCAGAGGCTTCTGAGAGCATGAGTTAGAAGAAGGGAAAACGTAACTTGGGTCTTAAGAGCTTCAAGCCATCAGAGTCTGCAGAGCTACATATTCAGAGTCTTCAGCACTTGGTCTTCAGAACCCATTGTCTTCAGAATCATAAGTCTTCAGCATCTGAACTTGTCCATCAGAACTTCTGTCTTCAAATCTTCAGAACTTGTTTTCTTAAGTCTTCAGCATCTTGACCTGTTCATCAGAACTTCTGTATTCAGATCTTCAGAACTTGTTTTCTTAAGTATTTAGCATCTGGACTTGTTCATTAGAACTTCTGTCTTCAGATCTTCAGAACTTGTTTTTCTTAAGTCATAGTATCAAAGTCATACAGCTTCAGAGTCTTCAGAAGCAAATGCTATTGTTCAGCAGAACAAATGTAGCGCAGAAGCGAAACAATTCTCTTATAATAACTTAGCCACGCTATTTATCAAAAACAGAACCTGTTTGTTAAATTCTCAAAAATAACAAACATTAGAATACCAAAATTGTTCATACAAACATACTTGTTTGTTATCATCAAAACTCAGAGGTATTATTGCAGGACCAAATCTTATTCTAACAATAACTTCGATCAATTCCATGCCTCATTAAATGCGATTCCAACTGAACTGCGTCAATCCGACGCCTATAACAGCAACTTAAGCAAGGACATGTGATTCGACTGGGGTCTTTGGCGTGTTCAATCGCAAACTTAACGAATTTTGATACCCCATTCTCGTATTCTTTTGACAATCGATTGGAAGACATCCATTTTTTATCCATGGTATCGGTTTTACTAAGTAAGCTAAACAAGCATAATAGAATAACTAAGTACCTGTATAGAAGTCAGCAACTTCTGGACTGAACCACAAAGTGTAAGATTCTTGAAAACGATCCGAATTTCACTCTTCACAAGTAACCCCTATATTAAATGTACGTAAGTTAGTAACTGATGGTGTATACCAAATATAACAGGACAAATTTAGTATATAATATGCCAAACAACAAATATCGGAGGAACAAGTCAAAGTTTCAAGAAACAAATTTAGTAAACAACATCACTTCCTTCAATTAAGCAACATGGCATCGACGCGCAAATTCAATCACATTAATTCAAATAGCATGGTATACTTTGATTCATCACAAATGACACATCAACACTTAATGTTTCAACTCAAGTTTGTCAAAAAAAAACAACTTCAACACTTAAGTTCAATTAACTTCAAAGTTCTATCCAACAAAGAATCATCAATTCAAATTCAATTAACAATTCAATCACTATTTATCATTTTTAATCAACTCTCAAAATAACAATTAATTTCATTATTATTTTCAATCAACTCTCAAAATAAATTCAATCACTATTTATCATTTTTAATCAACTCTCAAAATAACAATTAATTTCATTATTATTTTCAATCAACTCTCAAAATAAATTCAATCACTAGTTCAATTAACAATTAATTTCGTTATCATTTTCAATCAACTCTCAAAATAAATTCACCACAAATACATAACCTTTTTTCAAAATCTATAACAACGGTACACAAATGAAGCTCACAATGGTTTTTTAACCAAATCCTTACATCACTAAGTCAAATTGGATTCAATAGTAGTGCATCACATTGTAATTTCAATCATCATGATTTCATAAGCTAACTCATTTATTCTCACAAGTCTTGCATGAGTTCGATAAAATTTTCCTTTAAATTTACAAATAGCCCTATAACAACCTCAACTAACTAACTTCTATAACACTCTTCACTACTTTAACTTTTCTAATTAATCACTATTCTACCTCCTAACACATCCTAAACATACTTGTACTCTACAAGTAAGTAGTATTTCTTTTCATCTTTTCTGAAATAAAGTTTAAAAATAATCAATAAAAGACACTATAGTAAGGCAAAATCTGTAACAAATTTTCTAGAAATCAATGTGCAATGAGGAAAGGGGTACAAACAAATAAAAAATAAAGACAGAAATGATAACTTGAGTTATCTTTGACAAAAAAAATTATACAACATCAACAGCAGAGAGAAAATCAAAAAATGAAAACCCAACATCAACAACTAATAATACAACAAATTTATCTCACAGAAACAACAGAGAAACAATCAAAAAGTGGAGATGATTAGGCATTTCCACGATTGGAAAGAAACAACAGAGAAACAATCAAAAAAATGAAAAATGAAAGAGAAGACATACCTCAAACGAAGTTACGACGGCAGGAGTTACGGCGGAGGGCGGAGGGTGTGACAAAGACACGAACGAAGGGAGTTTCATCTGCTTCGGAGAAGAGGAAACAGACACGACGAAGGGAGTTTCGTCGCCATGAGGAACAGTCACGAACGGAGGGATTTACACTGAGGGAGAGGGAGATACAGTCACGAGAGAGAAATTGTTAGGGCTATGAAAGAGAAATAGTCGTATTGAAAATAGAGGGAGAATATCTATTTTAATTTTTATATTTTAAAAGACTTATAGCAACACTTTTAAAAAGCGCTTTCTTATGTTAGACCTTTAGCAGCGCTTTTGATTTAGAAGCGCTTTCTTTTCCTAGGCATACAACAACGCTTTATAAAAGCACTTTCTAATGTGTGGTTTAGGAAAGGCCTTTAGCAGCGCTTTCCAAAAGCGCTGGCTAAAGTGTGGTGTACGAAAGTCCTTTAGCAGCGCTTTTCAAAAGCGATGGCTAATGGTAGCCTTTTAGCAGCGCTTCCGAAAAAGTGCTTTCTAAAGTGCAACCTACCTTAGGCCTTTAGCAGCGCTTTTCAAAAGCGTTTTCTAAAGCCCCCTATAGCAGCACATTTTTCCTTTGTTTTTTTTTGTTTTTATTAAAACTTATAGCAGCGCTTTTTGGGAAAAAGCGATGTCTTTGTAGTACTGCCAAAAAAAAATTTTGGCGTAGTCGTGTCTGTTGTTCAGTACATAACAGTCGTTTCTCTCAAAAGAAAACCGTAACATATTTCACTCTTCTCTCTCAAAACATAACCCTAACATCCATATCACTCTTTAAACATACTTCAACCTTCAGTTTCGTCTTCACCAATGGCTACCTTGAGGCTCGTTCATTAAAATTATGCTTCAATTTCGTTTACATTTCATGTTAAAAATGGGTTCTCATTTTTTCATTTGGTAAATGTTCTCATTTTTTCAGATTCGTCTTCACCACCTTAACAAAACGCATACTTTGGCTATGGTACATATGGTTTGTGTTGCTATAAAAAAATATACAAGAAGTATGAAGCTATTGTGTAAACTTCATTCACCTTGTACTTCTTTTTCATAGCATCATAAACTAGATGAAGTTCATAATTTGTTCCAGTTCCACGATTAGTTTTAAAAAAGGTGTGTTATTGAAACATTTTATTATATCTTGTGTTGTTGTATGCTGTTGTTGTATGTTATTATTGTTGATTAACGTTCTCATAACTTCTTAATTTGTTGTTGTTGTTTATTATATCTTGCGTTCTTGAACCTTATTTTTTTTATTTTGTTGTATGTTGTTGTGTTATTGATAAATGTTGTTATATGTTGTTGTTGTTGATTAATGTTTTCAGAATAAGAACAAAACATTGCTAAGTCACAAGAAAGAGGCTTCTTGTGACTTAGCAATGTTTTGTTCTTTAAATGCTTATGCAGGTTGCACGGTAGATGAAGTTGAGTTTATTATATGCTATATAGATTGTTTGTTTCATTAACCCTTCACTGAAAATACATTTCATTTAAATTGACATAAAAACTTATAATATGAAAATTAAGTTGTATTTGAAAGCCAACTTATATCAATCAATGATTTTCGAATTGCATTCATCTCGTCATTCATCTCACGCTATTTAACATATTGCATGTGGTTCAATGACCTGATTCCTTCATTACATCTATATCTTCTCTTATAGTTTAATTTGAATAACAATAATTTATTGGCCAATAAATTGATGTTATTCAAATTAAACTAAAATAGAAGGAATCGATGCCATTAAAGACTTAGACCATTGAACCACATTCTATATGTTAAAGAGTGGGAAATGAATGACGAGACACATGCAATTTGGAAAACAATGGTTTGTTTAAGTTGATTTTCAAAAATAGTTTAATTTTCGGATTATATACTTCTTCATCAATTTGAATGGTTGTATTTCTTTAGTGAGGTGTATGGAAAAACAAGCAATCTACATATTATATAATAAACTCTGGGTACTTTCAACAACGATTATATATTTTATCCATGATGAAATGTTTTTTACGTTCTAAAGAAAATGGTGCGTGTGGGTTTCGAACTGAGTACCTAAATGTATATATCACAACGGTTGATATAAGTAACAGTTGTGATAGGTAGCGCGTGTCCTGCCTTATTATTGTAACGCCCCGATTTGTTTAATTGTATTTATTTATTTCATTTATGTGAATTTTGTGAAATGTGTGAATTTATTGTATTTTACCTGCTAACTGAGTTAATTGGTTAATTTCCCTGATAGGTAAAATATTTGCAATAAATTATAATTTCTTTTCAACTTTTATTTCCCGAAATATATTTCATCGCTGTTTATGTTTTATCGCATTTTGAGAGCGTTTGGGAGATATTTGAGCTGAGGGGTAAAATGGTCATTTTGGGGGTTAGATATTTTAGAAAAATTAGAAATTTTTATAAATAGAGATTTGAGAGAAAAAGAGAGAAAAGGGAAAGAAGGAAAAGGAGAGAAAAGAAATGGAGAAGAGGAAAAGAGGTGGAAATCGACATAGTGCCATTTCAAGCGCGATTAATCGGGTAAGGGTGAGAAGTTTCGATTATATCTTGCTTGTGTATGATTGTGTATGTGTGTGTTGGAATGTTTGCTGGTTTTTCCTAGCTTTTCAATTCTAGGTTGAAATGAGAAAAATGATAGAAATCGATGTTTTCGCGGTTGAAATGCGATATAAATACTATAGAATACTTGTTGTTATGATTGGAATATGTTCTGGTTGTTATGTTATGGTTTGGAAGTGTTTTGGTGGAGGAAATGTTGATTTTGGGCTGAAAAACAGCGCTGCTGAGAATTTCTGGGTTCGCAGGTTCGCTTTGCGAACCAAAGCGAAGGGGTAAGCGAAGGTTCGCTGGGGGTTCGCATTGCGAACTTTCTGCTGTTTTTTCTCTGCCATGGTTCGCTGGGGGTTCGCATTGTGAATAGGAAAGCGAAGGTTCACTGGGGGTTCGCATTGTGAATTTTCAGCTATTTTTTCTCTGCCATGGTTCGCTGGGGGTTCGCATTGCGAATTGGAAAGCGAACGTGACAGATTTTCCATTTTGTTTCCTTCTTAACTTTTGATTTGTAACTCGGATTGAGGCACGGTCGGATGCGTTGGAAAGCTAATGAGAAGTTCTTTCTTATAAAATGGTTTTGGTATTAGTGGCCGATTTAATTGTGTCGGAAATTTGGAAACGTGTCGTTTTGTCGACTTTTACCGTCATAATTGTGTGTGATTGATGTGTTATCATGTGATATGCTTTTGATATATAACATATAGCTTGTGTGCTATTATATGATGTGAATGCATGTGATGAAATGTTGTGATGATGGTTTGTGGCCTTATGGGAAATAAATGCATTGTTTTGGGTTTGATTTCAATGTCTGATTATTGATGTTGAGATGGTTCACATAGTTATATATGTATATGCATTTGATTGTCATGAGTCATTGTATGCCAAGCATCATGATATGCATCTTGTGATGTCGTGTGCCCTTGTGGGGTGTGAGCTACAAAATGATTCCAGAGGGAATATGCTGTAACGATCGTGAGCCTTATACAAAGAGGACCTAAAGCGACGTTATAGACGATTGTGAGCCTTATACAAAGAGGACCTAAAGCGATCGGATCGTGAGCCTTATACAAAGAGGACCTAAAGGGATTCATAAACGTCGTGAGCCTTATACCAAGAGGACCTAAAGCGACGGGGAACATCGTTTTCCCGACGGGGAGTTACACTAAGTAACAATCGATGATTCCAATAATTCCTGAGTGAATTAATGATGATGAGAATGATGGATGGATTGGTACCGCATTGCATTGCATAGAGTCGTTGTATCGGTATCTGTGCATTTTCATAAATCATGAATGGATTGATTATGTATGGGAAATCATGAATGGATTGATTATGTGTGGGAAATTGTGAATGGATTGATTATGTGTGGGGAATTGTGAATTGATTGATTATGTGTTGAGCTCGTGATAACATTGGTGATTTGATATGCATTTGTGATAAATGAATTGGTTATGGATGATATGTTTTATGTATAGACATATGCTATGTTTTGTGGAGACGTTATACATTACAAAGATTGTTTGGATTATCGTTGATATGCTATATATGAATATATGTGATGTGGTGGTGTGTTTCCATAGGTCATTACCTTGGTATGCCTTATGTGTGAATATGTGATTATGTTGGTATAATTGATATATGCTATGTTGTTGGATTATTAGAAATATGTTATGTATCTGTGGCATGCTATATGTATTAGTATGTGATGCTTGTGGTGAGAATAATTATGCATGTGAATTTATATGTGTTTGCGTATTATTATGCAATCTTGATTTAGTTGTTATTTCTCACCCTTCTGCTGTGGTTTGTTGCTCTATGAGGCAATTGCAGATTAGTATCTTGGAGGATTTTGTGAAGATTAGTTCTTCATCCTTTTGCCGGTCTGTCTGCTCTGATACGTAACATGGGAGTCGGGGAACACTTTTGTTATATATGTATACATTTGTTGGATCTATTTTGTATTACCTTTGTATGAATATTTTGATGTTATAAAACAATTTATTTTGTAAAACAAGTCAGTTATGGATCTTTCCGCTTTATTCCATAATTGAACTTTCCTTTTGTTGGAAAAAGTTTCCCTTTTTTGTTCATTCCATTTTGTGTTATGTATCAAATTTATGAGCAAGGATTGTGTTTTCTTTCTTTAAATGTGGCATCCTTGTTTTTGTCTAAGAGTAAAATTTTATTCACTCTGATTTATTTATGTATTATTTATTCGCGATGGGAATTGGGGTGTTACAATTATCACAGTCTCGCGATCGTGGTTGAAATCACCAGACATACAATCACCTGTTACCTCACAATGGTTGGTCAGGCTTTATGGTATCCCTTTTCTAACCGTTATGGTATGCCTTTTTCATAGTAGAGTTTTTATGGCGCCTATATTTTATTGGTACCATTGACTAATGTGCTTACATAAAAATGTAGATCTTAAACTAATATATTTTGAACATGGTTGCTCCTAGTTACATGAAAATATAGATCTTAAACTATTAAAGGCTGAACATGGTAGCTATTGATTTCCATTATAATGGTGCTTTGAAAGAGATGATTGACGTAGTTGAAAAGCGGATGCAATTATCGATGTATGTGAATTTTGATTCAATATTTTTACACTGAATCCTCTCTTTGATTTATTATTTTGTTTTTCACAGAAAACTCCCACTTCTCTATATTAATTTTTGCGTTCTGTTTTTTCTAGAAAAAAACACCACTAATAGTTTTGGTTATCTTTGTGTAGTTGATGATATTGGTATGGTATATGATGTTGGTAAAGCTTATCCATGTATGGATCCCTTTTCATGGAATGGATGTACTTGGAAGATTTTGTTACATCTCTTTTCATTATTTTCGTTTCCACAACCCTTCCACTAAAGGTAACTTTCAACTATTCTATGTTCTTTATCTTTCAATTTTTATGTTCACTATTAGAGTCTTCTTAAATATGTTAATCATACTTGCTTTATTTTTACTAATCTTCTTAGTAATTTAATTATGATCATTTATCTAAGTTTTAATTATCAATATGTTCTTCTCCATATCCTAATAATTGAATACTCTTTATGTTCTTTAAGTTTAACTCTTAAATAAACTTAAATTTTAATTATTAATTAAGAGAATCCCAAATGTTCACTGTACCTAATAAATGTAACATGTCCTATAATTTTTTTTTTTAAATGATGAAAGTCTCAAATGGAGAATTAGGTTAAATGTCAATCGAATTTCTTTGATGGAGTGTTTCAATGCTTTACAAGTCTCCACAAGTCCGATTTATCATGTTTGAGTTTATAATCACCACTCATGATGCTGAAAAAAGTACACATTACATTTTTATTATTAGCAAAAGTACAGGTAAGTGCAAGGTCTGCATGAGCTCACATGTAGTATGAGTTTTGTTCCTCTTCTATGTAATCAATGTATATCAATTTATCTCATAATCCCACAGATTCATGAATTCTAAATAGGTGTAAGAATTTACTTTTGAAAACAATATCATCCACTTAAGTAGTAACTTGAAATTTGGTGGTGTTGATTTTGAAGAGGAGAACGACAATGCTGAGGGAGATGGATCATGTCACCAACGAGTCTAAAGATGATCATGGTTATGTGGATAAATGGTGAAAGATGCTTTGTCCTAAAAAGAGAGACGACGAGGGGAAACGAACTAAAAAGGGAACACAACGCAGTGGAATTGAAAAAAATATGGGGAGCCTCAAAATTTTTATTTGTGTTGATTTTTGTTTTTTTTCTCTCTTTGTATATTTTAATTATTTTTGTTTTGTTTCGGTGATTCATGTCTTTAGTGTGCAACTGCAAGCAATGGCTAAGTAAGGAACTACTGAGGTTGCACTCAGTATACATGTGAAAAAACAAGCATTTGAATTTGTAAATTTGGTGTGAGAATTTATAACTGATGCCCTTATTTCTACTACTTTATCTAAGTTTGTATACATCTTTAAAAACATAGGTACATCAAAATACGTAGTTTTCAAGTGTATTATCATTACATGTTTCATTTTATTGCATTATTATAACAGTTCCTATGAGTTGTGTTACGTACAGATAAAAATCTCTAGATTGATGATAAAATGCTCCATTTATCATAAACTTAGATTGTGACATGTTTGTGAACAGTCCTAAGATTTTACTTCATGCACTTTGCATTTTATTAAATTCAAATGGGGGAAAATGAAGTTGCATTTGCTCAATGTCCACAAAGATTCTATGCTGCTGTAAAATATGATGCTTATGGAAATCAACTGTTGTTTGCCTATGGCGAGTCAATTCAACCATTTGAATAAGACATATATCTGGTATACTGCAATATTATTTCTACATAAGAATGTATAATGATGGTCTTTACATAGTTCATCGTAATAAAGGTCCTTGCAAGTATAAATGGACAGGCAGATGTGAAGCATATCTATGGGATAATAATTATAGAAGAGAAGGTCAAGACAGAAATGTGTAATGTTTCCTCAACTGATTCTATTATTTTGTAGACTTCTATACTATTGCTTTCTCTATATAATGATTTAAAATATACACTACAATGCTAATGCTAAACACAATCACATTTTTTAAGTCTGAAAATCATTGGAATCACAATACTATTGAAGTCATTTCAAGAATGATAAGAAAGAAGGTGAGAAAAACACAAGAAGGGGGATTTAGTTGTGTTAGATTTTTCTTTCTTTTAGAAATCTTAAGTCAGATTCTAAACACAAGGTTATAGAATTTGAGTTAGTTAGAGATAGGAAGCATATATAAAATGTAATAAATAAGAATAACACACAGAGTTATCCTGGTTCCTCTCACAAATCGAGAGTAGTCCAGTCCCTTTGTACGTACAAGACATTTTCACTATAATCAAACAAGATTACAATTTGCTCATGCACACAAGCAAGAGACTTTTTAGCTCACACACACAAGTATGAAACTTCCTTGCTCACACACACAAGTATGAGACTTCCTTGCTCAAGCACACAAACTTACAACTTCCTTTCTCAAACACACATGTCTAAGACTTCCTTGCTCTAGCACACAAACTAAAGACTTCCTTGCTCAAACACTCAAGTCTAAAACTCTTTTGCTCTGACACACAAGCTAAATACTTCCTTAATCAAACACATAAGTTTGAGACTTCCTTGCTCTAACACACAAGCTAAAGATTTCCTTGCTCAAACACACAAGTCTGAGATTTTCTTGCTCTAGCACACAAGATAAAGACTTCCTTGCTCAAACACACAAGTCTGAGACTTCCTTACTCTAGCTCACAAGCTAAAGACATCATTTCCCAAACACGCATGTTTGAGACTTCCTTGCTCAAACACTTAGTAGGATACTTCTATTAATCTACCTAGCATATAAATGATTGTTGGATGAATACACTTGATATACAATCAGAGGTGTATAAATAATACAACACACTAGGACTCTTTTAATACTTAAGGATTTCTAAGATATACAAGGATAAGAAATCCTAAGTGTAACTTGTGCTCAAACTTTGACACACTAGCTTCTCTTTAGTTTGTCAATCGTTGTGTATTAGCATGTTCGGCGTGCATTCACGTATTCTATGTGTTGTATTTTATTCAAGTCTTTTAGCTCCTTAAATAGAAAAGAAAAGAGCCATTGAAGATGAAATAGTTGAGTCATTTGAGAAGCTTCAAAAGAGACGTTGGGAGACATTGAGATGTTTCACCAAACTGTCAGGTTAGGTGAAACCTAATTTGAAAACCTTTGCTACAAAAGGAATTAGCAGTTATATGCCATCATACTCTAAGGAGAAATTAGAGCTTAGGTATTCACGTTATAAAGTATGTTCAGAGATCAACAGTGACCTATCAATGTCATCTTGGTCCTTACACTTTGACTAGCTTAGGTTCTGATCACCAGAAGTAGACTTTTCCAAAGTATATTTTTCAGAGGCTGACTCCTTCAAAGTCAGGTCTTTCAATGTTGACCTCTTTTGTAAGATGGATTCTTCAGAGTCAGTTCTTTAGCTTCTGATACATCAAAATATGATCTTTATGCTTATCTTTGGAGGTTCAGAGTCAGAACCAATACTTGGATTTAATATGAATTTTAGTCTATGGCCCTGCACACTTGAACAAGCATTAATATACCTTATTATTCTTTAAATACCTTTTTATCATCAAAATCCAAGGGATATGGGACAAACAAATTTTGTTCAAACACAGATATTTTCTGACCTGCTGAGTGGGTTTTCGGGGATGACTTTGTCGTGCGGCCAATGGTTGGCTATTGTTTGGTGTTTTTCGATGAATATGAGTTGATTAATTAAATTATATAATTAAATGAGTGTTGTTAAGTAATATGATATATGAATGAGTGTTATGTGTAATTGTGAATATGTGTAATGAAGATGCAAGTGTAATATGGTGTGGATTATTGTGCATACTTGTGGATGAGTTGTTGAGATGCGTAAGTTGGGATAAAAATTACTACTGATGCAGTGAATATATATTTGTTTATAGTTAGAGTGGGATTGTGTTGTATCTTTTCTTGTTGAGTGATTATGTACAGTCAGAGTAGGGTTATACTTCATTTTTATATGCCATACATCATATGCGTCGTTGTTGTGAAATATACATGTTTGTTAGTTCAAAGTGGGTACTAGTGGCTTGTCCCAAGCCTTGAGTGGGGGCTTTGATCTGAAACACCAAAATCAGAAAGTTAACCTCCAAAACCTCAAAATTTGACTTTTCTGCATTTTTCAAGACATGTCTTGATTCAGTCACTTCCAAAACCAAACTAAGTCGCAAACACACTCCAAATATCATCCTTAAACTATCCCAATTGGTTTCCCTCATCTGGAACACCATTTGAGAGAGTTACTATCTTGGTCACTTTTGCCCCTTTTGCAAGAAAGAGCCAATTCTTGTTCCTGAGGATTCCAGCTGGTTTTGATCATCCTAAAAGCTTCTAAGGGATCAATCAAGAGTGTTCAAAGCATTGAATTACTTTTGGCACAAGGAACTTGACAGATAGCACAAGAAGCGTCAAGAGGTAAGTGCATCACAACTTGAACTCTCTAAATCATGCATTGCTTTAATGTCCATTGATTATGGATATCTCATACATGTCATATATGTTGTGTTTGAACCAATTTACCATGCTATTGTTGCCTGTATGATGTGATAGCATAGAATATGCAAATCTAGGCCTATTTTGAAATCACTATCGGATTTTAAAATGGAAGCACTTTATGAAAATTCCAAGGGCCCCATTGGATTCCTCATGAAATTCTAGGTAGGATACATCTAAATTTTATCCCAATCCATGGAGAAATGAGGAAGTTAGAGCCTTCACGCAAGAGGCCTAAAATCAGGCCTTGCCTTGGGCAAGGGCTAGACCATGGCGCCTTGGCCAGGCCTAAAACAAGGCACCCCATATATGTTCATGGGGTGGTTTTCATACACGGATGTATCACCACCCCAGTGGTAGCGCACATATGTGTTTGTTTGGCAGGTCGTGGGTTCAACACCCACCCAAACCATTTTGCCATTTTCTCTATTTTTGCTATTTTTTCACATTTTCATGGTTTTTATTAATTAATTCGAAAATTAATTTCTCTCTCAATTTAAAATTTTTTTATTGGTTCTTTTTTTGAAAATTCCCAAAAATGTTAAAATATTTTATAAAGAATTATTTATTTCGAAAATTGATTTCTCTCTCAATTTCACAAAAATATTATTTATTTCATATATTTGGTATTTTTGTAAAGAATTATGTTTTATTTGTTTTTAAACATTTAAAAATATTTCTTTCTCTTGATTTTGCAAATTCAAATGATTTTCAAATCATTCTATGAATGAAACATGATTTTTCAAACATTAATCCAAGATCACAACTTGTTTTTCACACATGTTTGATAATTTTGATCATTTTAATTAAATTTTTATTCAATTAAAATACATTTAAAAATCAAATTAGGGTTTTGATTATTTTCACCCTCACAAATCTTTTACAAAACACTCTTGGGCCTCTAATAGAGTGTAAGACCCATTCCTTGTACAATAAAACCTTTTTGGGCCTCAGTCATTGTATAAGTCCCACTGCAATTTCAAAAATCTCGGCGCAATCGCCATTTCAAAACAAAATCATCTGGGCCTACCCTTGTGTTGTAAGTCCCATTTCTTTTCTTTTTCAAACACTCTTGGGCCTCCAATAAAGTGTAAAACCCAACCCTCTTTTGTACATAAATAATTTGGGCCTCAGTCATTGTATAAGTCCCAGTACATTTTTCAAAAATGACGGTGCAATCACTGTCTTTCCATGGGTGTCTCCTTGAGTATAAGCCCTAATCTTCGTTTCAAAACAACTTTTCGTTTTTGATTTAGGTTAAAATTCATAGTTGTTATAAAAACTTTCTTTAATTTCTTGAACAACTAACCATACAGCTGTTATAATGGAAGCTTGCTCGCCTGTAAGTTTTTAACAACTTTCTTTTACATACTTGCACATATATATTTGTTTGTGCTGGAAGGTTGCTCACCTGTAAGTCCTCCTTCCCTCTTTTACATACAGTATATATTTCATCTATATATATACCTGTACATTATCTACTTAGAGTTTTTCCCGACAATTAGGTCTAGGATTAGATAAAGCTAGTGGTCACTCTTTCAAACACAGTCAAAACTAGTTCCCCATAGGAATTCTAGATACAGTCTTGCCTCCTATTGGGCTTATGCAATATGGAACAAAGAGAAAGACATTATTCCCAATGAAACTTTTCTCAGTCTGTCACTATTAGAAAATTGTCAAAGAAATTCACTTTCCCCATAGAGGATTAATTCCCGGTGAAACCTCTCTTGAATTTCTTCAAACCCTAGAATTGTTCACTAAAGAAAAGATTATTCCCGGTGAAACTTTTCTTGAACTTTTCTTAAGTTTGGACCCACAGGCTTCCTAAAAGCATCCCCAACCTCATCTTGGGCTTTGTACAAGGACACTCAGGCTTCTAAGAAGTTCTCATGCCTTCTATTGGGCTTAATACAAGAACCTGAAGACCTCTTAAAGGTATGGGACAAAACTTAGTCATTCTTTGTTTGAGCAGTCTTTCTAAAAGAGTCAAAACCTCAGACCAACTTTAGGGTTGACACTCATCCCTTAAAACACCACCCTCCTCTTAGGCATCATACAAAGATAAACTCTTCCATACCAGTAGACTTGGACAGTCTAATCTCCTCTTGGATCTCAAAGACATTCTCAAGTTTCCTACAAACACAGGAAAAATCCTGATCATCTCATCAATCACCAGCAGAGTTAATACCTCCTTAGGTTTCAAAACTCAATCTCTAAAATCCTCACTTAGAATTTCCCTAGCTAGGGTCAGCCTATAGTCAGGATAACACTATCCCAAATCAGAACCTCAAGGCATCTGATACCTCAACTCTTCTGTAACCCTTAGCAAGAGTTGATTATCCATCTTGGACCTGCCTCTGGATCTCAATAATCCTCAGCAGAAGACAACCTCCTCTTAGGCTTTGTATAATGATTTTCCTCAGCAGAGTTAGCCTCCAAAGCACTCTCGTGTTGAGTCAATCGCCTTTTCAGCACTCTCTTGTTGATTCAATCACCTTTTCAGCACTCTCTTGTTGAATCAACCCTTTTTAGCCTCAATCTTGGGCTTTGTACAAGACACCATATAAAAGCACTCTCTTGTTGAGTCAACCCTTTTTAGCCTCAATCTTGGGCTTTGTACAAGACACCATGTAAAAACACTCTCTTGCTGAGTCAACCCTTTTTAGCCTCAATCTTGGGCTTCGTGTAAGACAGACAAAAACACTCTCTTGTTGAGTCAAATATCTTTCAGCCTCAATCTTGGGCTTGGTACAAGAAATATATAAATCACCCTAAGCAGAGTCAATCCTCTTTTTAGCCTCAATCTTGGGCTTTGTACAAGACAAATCATACTCTCCAGCAGAGTCAATCTCTTAGCCTCAATCTTGGGCTTTGTACAAGACAGATAAAACCTCTCACCAGTAGATTCAGTTTCCCCTTTTAGCCTCAATCTTGGGCTTTGTACAAGACACCTACAAATATTCCCCAGTGGAATCAAAAATCCCTTTTTAGCCTCAATCTTGGGCTTTGTACAAGACAGACAAAATATTTCCCTGGAAAAGTCAACTTTTAGCCTCCTCTTAGGCTTTGTATAATGATACCCCCCAAAAGAGTCAATTCTCTTTCAGCCTCAATCTTGGGCTTTTTACAAGACAAATAAACACTCTCTCATTGAGTCAGTCTTTTCTAGCCTCCTCTTAGGCTTTGTATAAGGACCTCCCTAGTAGAGTCAATCAATCTTTTAGCTTCAACCTTGGGCTTTGATCAAGACACACAATAAAATCAACATCCCTTCAGAGGAAATTAAAACCTCTCTGTAGGAAGACATTTCTCTGTATATCAAAGAATCAAGCAAACCTAATCCCAGATAACTGCTATAAGTGGCACACTTGTTGATTCAAAAATCTAAGTTGTAGTCCATCTTTTATCCTGGTAAATCCTGTCTTTCATCTAATTGCTGTAAGTGGCAAGCCTCTGGATTATTTACATCCACGCCACTGCCCCTCTCTTAGCATGAAAGACTCCTAAGGAAAAATGGCATTGCTCAACGCTGAGTTAAAGTTTTCTCCTTCACGACAAATCCCCTATAAAGGAAATTATGGCATTGCTGGATTCACATATCCTAGTTAAAGTAATTCTTCTTTATAATCAGTCACCCAACAGTTGTGATAAACAGACAAGATGCCTCCCTTTTAGAGATGACAATTTCTCTCTTGGTCAAACCTTTTAGCTTCAATCTTGGGATTTGAACAAGACACAAATAACCTTTTAGCTTCAATCTTGGGCTTTGAACAAGACACCAAAACATCATCTTTTTCCTCCCGTAGAATAGGAGGAACTACGATTGCTCTGATTTCCCTATTTTATTTAACGGGAATACGTAGGCATAAGATTGCGAAATCTTAGCGAGCACACCAAATCAAAAACTTTAGGTCCATTACCTCACCAAAAACAATTGAAAACCCAAAATCAACAAAAACTCTCTCTCTCTCTCTCTCTCTCTCTCTCAAAAACCTCCCAATGGAGAAACTTTCCCAACCCATGACAAACAAACACTAGTAAGTAGAAAGCAGTAAGGAAAATTTCTAATGACCTGTGTATAACCACATATAGGATGGGTAATTGACAACTCCCCATTGTATAACCTGACCCCTGACCCCCCAATCTCTTAAGCATTTGTTAAGGAAAAGATTTGCCTGCAAGGTTAGTTTGAGATAGCTTCCCTTTCCTTTCCAGCTTCAAAGGATAAATAAGAAATCAGAAAGTAGCACCCCACTCCTACCATTGCGGTGAGGAGAAACCCATGGCGATAAGGTGGTCGCGTCACCGACAAAAATTGCATGCTACAGTAAAATGGCGACTCTGCTGGGGATTCATTTTATCTGTCTAGGACTAGGATTAGAATTCATATGAGGTCTAGATTGTTAGCAATCATACTATATATACTATATATTGCTTTTCCTACTTGATATCCGTGTTTATTTTTTTGTCAATGGGAATGCGATTGATACGCATGTGGAAAGTTTGAGAGAACCCTAAGATAAGTGATGGCATAGACGGGTGGACTTACAGGGAGTGATTCCCGAATAAGCGATCCTGGTAGATCATCAAATCAGGTGAGGGCCTGTGTGGATACTATGTTGAACGACTAACGTCGTGAAAATAGACGCTATCCCAGTGCGGTACCCGTGACCCTGGGGATTTAGTAGACATTAACCATGTGGCCATTTGGTAGTGCGCTAACTATCGGGAATAGTTGATGCACGATACTACACCCAAATTGAGATTACCCTAGGATGCTACAGCTCGCCCGGGTGAACCAGCTTGCTGTTGTTATCCCTAGGGGGGTTAATGATTTTGGGAACCTTTAACCCGTTCTACAGGTACAAAATTGACCAGAATACAACCTTTGGGGATGGGTAGAACCATGACTCCATGCTCGTGATGTTGAACCCTTGAACCCATGTTTTTTCAATGTTTTTGTGTGTTGCATTCATGCATTCATTTAAAAGTCTCTTAAACAAAGAAAAAAATCTTCTCTTTTCTCTTCTCTTTCTTTTTCAAAATAAACTAAAACAATAATTGCAAATATCAGAGAAAGATTAAGTTATGGATTTCGGTAGGAGGAAGACGTACAAGTACACCTTCAAGGCTCCGAAACTAGAGGATTTAAGGAGGTTGGCAAGGATGATTACCAAACCTGATGCTTTCAGAGCTAAGCAGGGAGGGTTGTTGTCTCTGTTAAGGGTCCACGTAAGTGAAGGAATCCTGTCTACGTTAATTCAGTTTTACGATCCGGTTTATCACTGTTCACATTCCTGGATTATCAACTTGCACCAACACTGGAGGAGTACTCTCACCAGACTGATTTACCCATCACTGACCAAGCTCCCTTTTCTGGACTGGAAGAAATTCCAAAGGAATAAACCATTGCAAGAGTAATCTATTTGGACGAGTCAGAAGTCAGGACTCACATGACCACTAAGGAAGGAATCCTGGGTTTACCAGCTAAATTCCTGATGGAGAAAGCTCTATACTTTGCTAGTGTAGCAAACATAATTACTTTCGAAGATATCTTTGTTCTGATCACATACGGGTTATTCCTTTTTCCTAACATTGATAACTTCGTCGATACCAATGCCATTAAGACATTTCTGATTGGAAACCCCGTACCAACCTTGCTCGCAGATGCTTATCATTCTGTACACTTAAGGAATTTATACAACGGAGGAATGATCACATGCTGTGTACCCCTGCTTTACAAATGGTTCACTTCTCATTTACCTAAGTCTGCTGCTTTTTGGGACCGTAAGAGTACTCTACGTTGGTCACAGAGAATCATGCCTCTTACCAACTCTGACATTGATTGGTATAATAAGATTTATGAGGGGATAAATATCATCGACCGATGCAAAAATTTCCCTAATGTACCTCTCATAGGAACTAAAGGAGGAATTAACTATCATCCAATTTTAGTTCGCCGTCAACTCGGATACCCAATGAAGAATATCCCGCATAATGTTCATCTGGAAGGTCTTTTCTTCAAGGAAGGAGAAAATGAAAGGGCACTAAAGAAGGAAATAGTGCATGCCTGGAAACATGTTCACAAGAAAGGAAGAGAGTCTCTAGGAAGACCAGACTGTATCTCCGTGGAACCCTATCTCCACTGGGTGCAAACTAGAGCCCTCAAGCTAAGGATGCCTTACCCTCGTCAAGAAGTTCTTCCGTTAAAGGAATATGTCCTTTATTTTATGTCTGATACGGAAAAACTCCAGGTCGCTCTCAACAAGGTTCAACGGGAGAAAAGCTTTTGGAAAAACAAGTACCAAATTCTCAATGTGGAGTTTACTGAGATTCAGGAACTGTTAAAGGAAAAGGATGCTCTGATTAAGATACTAGAGCAGCATGTTGTAGAGAATCAAGAAGACCGAAGAAATTTGCTCACTCCTTTCACTTGGCAAAGGACTGACAAACCGACAACGGCTAAAGAACCCCGGTCAAAGAAAAGGAAAATACCAGAACCATCATCTGAGTTCTCTTCAGAGAGGACTCAGGATCCATAAGTTTAGACATTTCCTTTTACAGCACTTTGTAAAATACTGTATTTTCCCTTTCTGCATTCTTTCAAATTCAATAAAAAAAGGGGTCTCCCCACTGTATGATATTTTCAATCTATTTGTTGAAGTTTCTTTTTGATTAAAAATAATATATATATATATATATATATATATATATATATATATATATATATATATATATATATATATATATATATATATATATATATCATTGCATATCATTCATCAATCTCACATAACGCGTTCTTCTTATCTTCGAATCTCACGTATGTGTCACGATTCTAGAGTCAAACTGTCTCACTCATATAATACTTGGGTCAATCGAAAAAAGAAAATAGACGATCTTGAGGAAGAGAACAGAGAGCTGAGAGAAGAAGTCGACGCTCTGAAGGAAGATCTGAAAAAACTTTATAGTGACATGCAATCCCTGGAAGTAGCTCAGAATCAACAACAAAGGACTGTGATCTCGGAGATCACATCTATGCCCATAATGGAGACATATGATCCTCGGTACAATATGCCTAAAGATTGCCCCTAGGGCATGCCTATTAACTTTGTCCCTAAGGGGTACATCCCGCCGGTCACTGAAGACCCAAAAACTTCAGCAGGAACTGCTGAGCCTGAAGGTTACAAACTTCTGAAAAGAGAAGACGCGAGGGTTATGACAGTAACTCCTGAAGGTTACAAACTTCGGGGCATGGAAGCACCAAGAGTCACCACCGTAATGACTATACCACAACCAGTTGTACACACTGTCCCGGAAGGACAGATTCCACAAGTAATTTTTGGTGGAAACAAAGACATGTATGAAAGAATGAATGAGTTCCAGGAGCAATTCTTGGAAATGCAGAAGGAACTGCATGCCATTCGCGGTCAGGATTTATTCGGAAAAGACGCCGCAGACCTTTGTCTGGTCCTTAATGTGAAAATCCCGCACAAATTCAAGGTGCCTGACTTTGAAAAATACAAGGGCAACTCTTGCCCTCAAAGTCATTTGGTGATGTACGCTCGAAAGATGTCGACTCAGACAGAAAATCAATAGCTACTGATCCATTATTTTCGACAGTTTAACCGGTGTCACACTCAAATGGTACATGGGTTTAAACCGCACCAAGATCAACACTTTTAGAGATCTCGGCGCTGCCTTCGTTCAGCAGTATAAGTATAACCTGGACATGGCACCAGACAGAGATCAACTCAGAGCAATGTCGCAGAAAGACAAGGAAACTTTCAAGGAATATGCTTAGAGAAGGCGTGAAATTGCTGCCCATATCTGTCCCCCTCTTGAGGAAAAAGAGATGACAAAGATCTTTTTGAAAACCTTGAGCTCATTGTATTACGACCGAATGGTCGCCATGCGCCCAGCGACTTCACTAAAATGGTGAACATGTGTGTACACCTTGAAGAGGCAGTCCGAGAAGGATGTCTGGTCAAAGGTGAAGAATCATCGAGCAGTACCAAAAGATAAGGTAGTGCTTTCCCAAAGAAAAAAAAAACAAGATATTGGTAATATCTCTCTCAGAAAGCAAAGGCGAAAGTATCAACCAGTAGCAGCGGTAACTCCCGCTATCAACCCTGTGCCTGCTTCAACGTATCAACCTCAGGTTGCTCAGAGCCAACCAAGTCAACAACAGTATCAACAAAGGATACAACAGCCTTTTCAGCCAGCTCGTCCACAGTACAACAACAACAATCGTACAACACGACCATCAGGGTTTGACCCTATATCGATGTTGTACGCAAAACTGTTTCTACTCTTACTGGTCAAGGGACACGTCCAAACTAGGTCTCCTCTCGCAGTACCGAAAAATCCTCCTTTTTGGTTCAAAGTGGATCAAACATGCCCTTATCATCAAGGAGGACCGGGGCACAACATTGAAAATTGTCTCAGCTTCAAATCTGATGTGTAGAAGCTTGTCAAAAATGGGGTCATATCTTTCAAAGATACTAATCTGAATGTTCAGACGAACCCGTTGCCTCAACATGAAAAGACTGCAGTAAATTTGATAGAGGAGGAATTTAGCCGCAGTTATCAAATTCACCATGCACTCCTATTAGGAACCAATATGGTCAAAATGCATTGTAGGCAGAGCGGGTACGATCATGTACCTCCTTACAATTATCATCAGTGTGATATTTGCTCAAAGAATAACCAAGGATGTTCCATAGTGTAATCAGCTCTACAAGAACAAATGAATCTCGGATGAATTCAAGATCATCGAATCCGTGAGGTCAATATGGCTCGCGCAAATCCCAACATTGTCCATAACCACAAAATTCTGACAATGAACGTCAACTTGGTGGCAATACACTTAAGGCAAAGTCAACACCATGATCTACCCAACACGATTACAATTCCTATCCAATCTGCTCAATAAGCAATCAGGGATGCTCTTTTGTACAAGAGGCCCTCTAGCGTCAGTTGGATCTCGGATGGATTCAGGACTATCAGGAGAGAAATAACCATCAAGTCAATTTGATTCAGATCTTTGATATTCACTTGATGAATACTAGTCTGGTAGAATTACACGCTAAGCAGGTCAGTCTTGGATTTTTGGCTTCGCATGATTATCAAGACTGTAAAGTGTGTCATAAAGACGACCAAGGATGTGCACTTGTCCAAAGAAGACTTCAACACTTATTAGACCACTGGTGGCTTCCAATCTACATGGATGAAGCTACACAACAGATCAGTATGACTGACAAGAATCCTGATAGATATCAAAGTCAGGATGCCCGCTCGATGGAAACAAATCTAGTGAAGTTGCACTGCATACAAAGCGGACGTGGCCGGGTGCCACCATACAATTATGAGCGTTGTAGAGTTTGCTCAGAAAACAACCAAGGATGCTACCTTGTGCGAGTGGTTCTTCAAAATCAGTTGGACCACAAAGAGATTCAACCATGTTCAAGCTCTGGGTCAACCAACTTGATACCAGACTATATCTCTGATCAAAGCAAAGACGTTGTCTTAATCTCTAATCATGAAATGGCCAAAGACGTATGTGTTATAATCCCTCTACTCCATGAATCAAGAGTTCCTCATGATAGTAGAAAGATTCTCAACCTCGAACCAATTGAGGCCGGCTACGATGGTCAGAAAAATCAAAAGGCTCCTGTGGTTATCTATTTTCCAGGACCAATACCGTACAAATCTGATAAGGTTATCCCTTACAAGTACGGTGCAACAACAATTGAAAAATGGAAAGGAAACTCTATTACCCTCTGTCGTAAACATTGTAGACATCAGTCGAGTAACACGAAGCGGTCGGATCTTCGACCGAGGAGTTAGAGAATCCACCAAAGAAAAGGAACCTTAAATAGAATTTCCCAATCAACCAGTCGGTCAATCCAGTGATCCCGACCTTTCAAAGAACCACGATGAGATGCTGAAGCTCATCCAGAAGAGCGAGTACAACATTGTAGACCAACTGTTGCAAACTCCTTCGAGAATCTCTGTGATATCTCTCTTGCTCAGTTTCGAAGCTCACAGGAAAGCTCTATAGAAAGTCTTAGAGCAAGCCTTTATGGAACAAGATGTAACGATAAGACAATTTGACAACATTATTTCCAACATCACTTCCTGTAACAACTTAGGATTCAGTGATGAAGAACTGCCAGAAGAAGGAAAAAATCACAACATGGCGCTTAACATTACAGTCAACTGCCAGGACGATGCTCTAGCCAGCATACTGGTAGACACAAGATCCACTCTGAATGTTATGCCAAAATCCACTCTGGTACGACTATCATTTCAAGGATCTCCAATGAGAGGCAATGAGGTCATCGTCAAAGTATTTGACGGATCCAAAAAAATAGTTATCGGCGAAGTCGACCTTCCCATAACCATCGGTCCTCACACTTTCCAAGTCACTTTCCAGGTCATGGACATCCGGGCAGCATACAACTGTTTATTAGGAAGACCTTGGATACACGAGGCTGGGGCAGTCACTTCGACACTTCACTAGAAGCTGAAGTTCGTCAAGAATGACAAGCTAGTCACAGTCTGCGGAGAGCAAGCCTTAATTGTGAGCAACTTATCATCATTCTCCTGTGTAGAACCAGAAGAGGTCGTTGGAACTCAGTTCCAAGCACTCTCGGTGAGCTATAAGAATCGATCAGAGAGAGGGACTTCGATTTCCTCATATAAAGACGCTCTCAATGCAATCGAGAGTAATGACACCAAAGGATGGGGACAGATTGTTATTCCTATTGATAACAAGATAAAGAAAGGTCTTGGTTTCTTCTCAACCTGTACCCAAACTGTAAAGAAGGATGAAAGTTTTCATCCCATTCAAGACTTCTTCCATAGTGGAGGCTTCCTCCACCGAGTGACTCAAGAAGTACACACCATCAATGAGGGTGACTCCTCTGATACAGAGGAAGAGTGGAAGTCCCATCTCAACGAGGACGGTTATATGTCTCAGGGAAAGGCGCATACACCATTTTGCTTTCCCACGCAAGGTCTGAGATATATACCAAGATCAGACGTCAAGATGATGTACGGAGATTGTGATCCAGAAGGATGCCATGCTCCGTCCAACTCATTAGAGGAGGACACTCCGATGATGGACAACTTTGACTATAACTATTATGACCCATTGGATGACTTGCCTATCTGGCAGTCGTACCCAAAAGACTTGGGGTAAAAGAGAGAGCCAAATGACGCTTATCAGCTGAGCAACATTGAAAATAATACATGCGTCCCCACTGAGTCATGGAATCATCACTCAGGACATTTTGAAAATATCCAGCACCATGATGAATCTGCAAAGATTGCAGGATAAGAGTTCATCAACTATGCTTTTCCTAAGGTCAACGTCATCGAGAATGATGATTCCTCCAGTCCCACAAAAGTATGGGACACCTTAGGACATGGCAAGTACGACTTTTTGGTCAAGTACACCGCTCCTGAAAACTCTCGCGTCAGATACTAGGACATCAAACCAACTGGATGGGGAGATCCACTTGAGAGTGAAAACACTAAGGAAGCTACAACAGAAGAGTTCGTTTATGACAACTATGCATGGGAGGAAGACTCCAATGATCCTGCTCCGCCATAAATCATCATCATTTTTTAGGACAAACCAAGAAAGAAGGTACTAGACTATGTGATGCACTGAGGAGTTCATCGCCAATGGGTTGTTGTCGATGTCCCGAAAGTCGTCCATAAGTCTAAGTAATTGCCATCCTTGTTTTAACCTTTCACCCTGCCCAGGTGAAACGGATGTTTTTATAGGGCTCACATTTTTGTAAATGTCCCTCTTCATTTTTCCCAAAGCGAAAGAGTTTTGTTTTCTAAGGCTGTATTTCAAGAATCAAAAAAATCATAAATAAATAAATAACGTCATTATGTAATTTATGCATTTATTGTTGTTTTCACTTTTTGTTTTTTCAGAAAATGGTAATCCAAAAATAAACAATAACAAGCATTTTTCAGAAAATACACTGCACGCACTCTTGCATTTCTCTCTATCTCTTCTAAAAAATAAATCATCACGTCATGCAGATTGCTTGTTTTAAACCCCATTGAAACATACGATCCTATGCCTTCTCTGAACTTTGAATTCTCGGTATTTGAAGCTGAAGAAGAAGAGGACGCAGAAATTCTAGAGGAGATCTCTCGATTACTCAGACAAGAGGAAAGGTTCATTGAACCTCACAAAGAGCCATTGGAAACGGTCAACTTAGGTTCAGAAGAAGAAAGGAAAGAAGTCAAGATTGGGGCACTGCTCAATCCGACTGTCAGAGAAAGCTTGATAAAACTTCTCAAAGAGTTTCTAGACGTGTTCGCTTGGTCCTATCAGGACATGCTAGGGTTGGATTCCAGCATCGTGGAACATCGTCTACTGTTGAAATTAGAATGTCCGCCAGTAAAACAAAGACTGAGATGGACTCACCCGGATATGGCTATCAAAATCAAGGAGGAAGTGCAGAAACAGATTGATGCGGGTTTCCTCGCCACCTCAGAATATCCTCAATGGGTAGCTAACATAGTGCCAGTTCCAATAAAGGACGGAAAAACCAGAATATGTGTAGACTACAGGGATATGAACAAAGCAAGTACAAAGGATGACTTCCCCTTACCGCACATAGACATGCTGGTCGACAGTACAACAAAATTCAAAGTCTTCTCCTTCATGGACGGATTCTCGGGCTATAATCAAATCAAAATGGCGCCAGAAGATATGGAGAAAACTTCATTCATCACCCCATGGGGCACCTTTTGTTACAAGGTAATGTCGTTCGGTTTAAAGAACGCTGGGGCAACATATCAAAGGGCCATGACTACTTTGTTTCACGACATGATGCACAAAGAAATCGAAGTGTATGTCGATGACATGATTGCCAAGTCTAAAACAGAAGAGGAGCATGTGACCCACCTGTCACAGTTATTTGAGCGTCTGAGAAAATACAAACTCTGATTGAGTCCTAACAAATGCACGTTCAGTGTCCGCTCAGGGAAACTTTTAGGGTTCATCGTCAGCCAGAAAGGAATTGAGGTTGATCCTAACAAGGTCAAGGCCATTCAAGAAATGCCTTCACCAAAGAATGAGAAACAAATCAGAGGATTTTTGGGACGTCTGAATTACATCTCAAGGTTTATATCCCTTATGACCGTCAAATACGCGCCAATCTTCAAATTACTCCGAAAAAATCAAAGTTGTGTGTGGACAGAAGATTTCCAAAAAGCCTTCGACAGTATCAAGGAGTGCCTGTTGAATCCACCAATTCTGTCACCTCTAGTGGAGGAAAGACCACTGATCATCTACCTAACAGTCTTGGAAGACTCAATGGGTTGAGTACTTGCTAACAAGACGAAACAAAAAGAAAAGAGTCTGTTATCTACTATTTGAGCAAGAAATTTACCGACTGTGAAACTCGGTACACTATGCTCGAGAAAACTTGCTTTGCTTTGGCTTGGGCTACCAAATGTCTTCGCCAGTATATAATTTATCACACTACTTTGTTAATCTCCGAAATAGACCCAAGCAAGTACGTATTTGAAAAACCTGCTCTCACGGGAAGGATTACCCATTGGCAGATGTTGTTATCAGAATACGATATCGAGTACCATGCTCAAAAAGCAGTCAAGGAGAGTATTTTAGCCGATCATTTGGCTCATAAACCGATTGACGATCAGGAATCAGTCGGATTTGACTTCCCAGACGAAGATGTCATGTGCTTGAAAATGAAAGATTGCGATGAACCGCTACCCAGTGAAGGGCCAGAACCAGGTTCCCAATGGGGACTAATCTTTGACGGAGCTGTCAACATTTACAAAAATGTAATTGGGGCAATCATCGTAACACCTCAGGGTATCCACATTCCTTTCACTGCCCGACTGATATTCTAGTGCACAAACAACGAGGCCGAATACGAAGCTTGTATTATGGGTCTCGAAGAAGCAATTGATTTGAGGATTAAGAACTTGGATGTGTATGGAGACTCAGCCCTGGTTATCAATCAGATTAAAGGGAATTGGAACACATACCAATCAGGACTGATTCCTTACAAAGATTACGCGAGAAGGTTGTTGCCGTTCTTCAACAGAATCGAGTTTCATCATATCCCTCGTGAAGAAAATCACATGGCTGATGCATTAGCCACTCTCTCTTCCATGATTAGTGTAGGTCAATGGAACGACGTACCTAACATTAACATAATGCACCTTGAAAGGCCCGCTTACATCTTCACAATTAAAGCAGTCAAAGACGACAAACCTTGGTATCATGATATCAAATGCTTCCTTCAGAAACAAGAGTACCCACCTGGGGCATCAAGAAAATACAGGAAAACCCTTAGAAGATTGGTAGGCAACTTCTTCCCGAGCGGTGATACACTCTATAAGAGAAACTTTGACATGGTCTTGCTCCGATATGTGGAGAGACCAGAAGCAAACATGCTAATGAAAGAAATTCACGAAGGATCCTTTGACACTCATGCCAACAGACACACAATGGCGAGAAAAATTCTGAGAGTAAGGTACTATTGGTTGAAAATGGAATCTGATTGCTACAAGTACATGAAGAGGTGTCACAAGTGTCAGATAAACTCAGACAAGATCCATGTACCGCCAACACATCTTAAAGTTCTCTCTTCCCCATGGCCATTTTCTATATGGGGAATCGACATGATTAGCATGATCGAACCCAAGGCTTCAAACGAACATCGATTCATCCTGGTAGCCATAGATTACTTCACCTAATGGGTCGAAGCAGCATCATACGCCAACGTAACCCAACAAGTGGTGGTCCGATTTATCAAAAACAATATCAGCTGCCGTTATGGTGTTCCCAGCCAGATCATTACTGATAATGGGTCTAACTTGAACAACAAGATGATGTAAGAGTTGAGTGCTGAGTTCAAGATCAAACACCATAACTCATCTCCCTACCGACCTAAGATGAATAGTCCGGTAGAAGCGGCTAACAAGAACATCAAGAAGATTGTTCAAAAGATGATTGTAACCTACAAAGACTGGAACGAGAGGCTACCTTTTGCTCTTCACGGTTATCGTACATCTGTCCGCACTTCAACAGGGGCAACCCCTTTCTCTCTAGTATATGGCATGGAGGCAGTGCTCCCAATAGAAGTAGAGACCCCATCAATCTGGGTATTGATGGAAGCCAAGCTAACAGAAGCTAAATGGGGTCAAAGCAGGCACGATGAACTGAACCTAATCGAAGAAAAGTGAATAACAGCACTATGCCATGGTCAGTTGTATCAGCAAAGAATGAAGAAAACGTTTGACAAAAAGGTCCGACCCCGTGTCTTCAGAAAAGGAGACCTCGTGCTCAAGAAGATACAATCATTCCTCACTAATTCTCGGGGCAAATGGACTCCGAATTACGATGGCCCTTATATGGTCAAGAAAGCCTTCTCAGGCAGCGCCTTGAGGCTCACAACCATGGATGGAGAAGAGTTTGCCTACCCCACGAATGTTGATGTAATCAAGAAATACTTCGCCTAACAAAAAAAGAAACGTCTCGGTGAATTGAAAACCCGAAAAAGCGGTCCGGCCAAAAATTAGAGACATAAGCAAAAATCATCCCGATGGATTGGAAATCTCAAAGTACAATCTAGGTAAAAGTTAGGGATTAATGGCAAGTAACTACGTCTGATCAGTTCAACTCCTTAGCAGTCACGCCATCCATCAGGAAAACTCCAGTCAAGGTCATCTTCGATAGAAGCTCGGGATGTCCAGAATTCAAAGTTGGTAGAAGGATAACGGTCGTTATGTTTCAATGTAGCCCTTTTCCCTTAAATTACCATTTTCTAAACTTTGTAAATACTCTATGGGATCACGCGCTTGGCTGATTTCCATTCTAACAATAAAATTTGAGCCCTAGTGCTTTTGTTTGCAATTCTCATTTGTTTTAGCTTTACAAAATGACATTTTAACATGATCAACGATTCTTGAAGTAAAACAAAAATGAATTTACTTGTCAAAATTTTTCTGCTTTTAAAATAAAGATGACAATGCCTTTTGACTTTGAACATCAAAAAATAACATCGATAGTTTCTCCGAAGGTGATTGAACCTCAGAGTGCAGAATCAAAGTACTCATTCTACACCAGTGCACCTGAATGAAGGATCAACCGTGTCAGATGCAAATGTCCCATTTGATATCCACGGCAGAGTTCGTACCTCTTAAGACCGATTGACAATTCATCATCCCCACAGGGTCTACCTCTTCCAAGCAGGACAGGATTGCTATTTTGAACCAGTGATACTTTTAATCCCCCGCAGTGGCCGAGTATCCAGTCGTGTTCATCCACTTAGTCTGTATGTCGCGTCAGTTTTGTCAGCATAAACATACATATATCATGCATTATTAATTCATATTCATATTCATATTGCATTACTATCACTCTGGTCACACTAATTTCCCAAGTGATAAAAGTCATCTTATCAGTCGAGTTGTCGGTTCTTTCCTTGTCAGGAAGTGTTTTGTCTGAACAATCTCTCTCCCCAGTTTATTTCTGGATTGGAGATGGTCCTCGACCACTTTGATAACTTGAACCCCTGAAAGGCAAGAAGACATTCGACAAACGTCACTCTTCACCATTAAAGATGACATTTTTGCTTTCCCGGATTAAGGAAAATCCCCAGAGAAAGCCTCTCAACCAAAGACTCTCAGCAACACATTAGTTCTCCTCTCAATAAAGTCAATGTTAATGAAGTCGTCAGCACCTCAAAATTGGATCACATCACATGGAATTTCTCCGAAAAGATCTCGAAGAAAAGTATGATGTAATACCCCCAAGCAAAAAGCAGTGTCTCAAAAGATTCATTTTTTCCCCAGTAGAATCGGCAAATGGCATCTCCAAGAGAGAAGTTTACACACCTCTACAGCTCAGACAAATAGGTACCCCCAGCAAGTCTAACCTCAACTTTTTTCCATCAAATGGCATCTCCCCAGTAGAAAACTCGGTGAGAAGTTTGATGAAAACTGCTGCAAATAACATCCCTTGTCAAGGAAGAAACTCGACAAGAAGAAACTGAGACCAGTTCCTTGGCTGAAGACCAGGATCGAGGGGAAGTTTATTTCAGAAACTAAGACCAGTTCCGTGGCTAAAGACCAGGATCAAGGGGAAGTTTATTTCAAAAAAAAAATGAGACCAGTTCCTTGGCTGAAGACCAGGATCGAGGGGCAGTTTATTTCAAAATAAACCGAGACCAGTTCCTTGGCTGAAGACCAGGATCGAGGGGAAGTTTATTTCAAAAGAAACCGAGACCAGTTTCGTGGCCGAAGACCAGGATCGAGGGGAAGTTTATTTCAAAAACTGAGACCAGTTCCGTGGCTAAAAACCACGATCAAGGGGAAGCTTTTACCTTTTCTAAGTATCGTTACTTAGTAAAAGAAGATGGATGAGCAAACCACTATTCATAACCATAGTCAAAATTTTGGGTATTCCGATATTTAATCCTCTTGCACCCTGAATGTCCGAATACCTTCGCCATTCACACCTTCGAGTCCAAGAAGATTAAATAGGGGCATCTCTCATACCCTAAATTTTGACCACCAAAATTTCCCATCATTGTGCAAATCATTACCACAATATGGATGTATATTCATGTCTCATCAATCTCCTCAAGGATTGTTGAGCTTTCACTACAACCAAGAATTAGGGTTTTGAGCTCTCTCAGAGCACTTAGACAAAGGATTAATCAAGAAATAACATGATCTTCAACTTGTCTAAACCTCTCAAACACCCATAAAAGATTAACAGGACTCCCACGTCGAGAATCAAGCGCAAGGTTGCAACATTCCAAATGGATTAAGCCTCGAGATCTCCAGTGTCACAAAATTAGGGTTTTGGTTGACCAAGGTCTCCAGATGAAGAATTTCATCTGGGCATGAGCCAATGTTTCAAAGCACAACCCAAGATACTCCAAGGGATCTCATGGACCCAATCATCAAGTCAAAATAACCTCAGGGGATGCATTCATCAAAAATCAGAAATTAGGGTTTCTTGACCTAATTCACCCCTAAGTTGACTTTTGGAGCAAATCATGAGCCAAGACCTCAAGATATGTTTTAAGGGCCTCAAATACACTACATTTATCCATTTACAACAATGGATTGATCCACGAAACTTGATTCACAAGTTTCAATTTCATCTGGACCACAATTAGGGTTTTGAAGGAAAAGTTAACTGTATCTTTGACTTTTGACCAAGACATGCTCCCAAACCTTGGGACATGATTCAATACACCCTATAACACCTATGAAACCCATCCATTAGGTTTGAATTAGGTAAAGGACTTGATTGCACAAAAGATCGCACAGTTTGGATTTCATCCAATAAAAAGTCAACTATGCACAAAATCAAGTTTGAATTTTTGGAATTTTTAACAAATATGGTTCCCCTAAGTCAAAAACAATGTTAATGTATGATATTGATCATCATTCATCAAGAAAAATCAAGAAAAGTGAGGTTTCTTCCAAAAGGGGCAACCATGAGATACCAAATTTTTTCTAAGTTATGGAACAAAAGTGATTTTGTACCAACTTTGCAAGGTCATAACTCCTAAACCACAAGACATTTTTCTCCCATTCAAAGCTCAAATGAAAGTCCATCTGACATACTTTAAAAGTGTCAACTACAAGAGATTCCAAATCCTCATGGATTTTGAGTTATGGATTGATCAAAATCACAAAAACATGAAAATGACACTTTTTCTAACACTTAGTGAAATTTTGAAAAACTCAAAATCTTCCTTACTTTTTCCAAAATGTAGGGACATTTTTCTCCTTGATCCAAGTTAAACCAGGTCCATTGGTGAACATCAAAGTTGAAGTATGCCACGAGGGCTTTCCAACAAGTACCAGATCATCTCCAAATTCAATTTGAGTAGGGAAATACAACCCTTGGGACATGGCATCATGGACTGATTTTCACAAGGCAGATTTTGTGCATTTTGGTCGAGTTAGCTAATTTGGATAACTCCAAGCCTTGTTATCCATTTGGACACATCAGAGGATAACATCCAAGTGAAAAGATCTAGTCCACAAGCCTCCCAAGTCCAAGGAACTACATGTAGCCACGAGTGCCCTAAAAAGGCTAAAAAGCTTCAAGACTCCATTTTTGTTTCCAAGCATTCAATGGATGCATCAAAGTGGCATGGACTGAGACACTCCTAACTGAATGAGTCAAGATTAAGCTCTGAATTAAAGGACCATAGGCATGTGCCCTAACCTCAAGTCAATGGCTAGAGGAGACTAAAGATTACCTTGGATCAACATTGGCCAAAGGCCTGTACCAGCTTCCATTCACTATTGCTTGCAAAACAAACTTGTTGCACTATAAATAGAGCTCATTTGTGATCAGTTTGAGTACACCAAAGCACTACAACTGATGTTTTCCTCAAAATCTCTCTCTCTTTAGGCCAAAATGCCTTCGTTTGCAAGTCATCTCTGAGTTTTTGAGTTTGAGAGCAATTCCACCACAACTTATGATCCAAACACATCCCATATATCATATCTAAGCTGTTCAAACACTCACCTTTGATCTAAAACACCAAAATCAGAAAGTCCACCTCCAAAACCTCAAAATTTGACTTTTCTGCATTTTTCAAGCCATGTCTTGATTCAGTCACTTCCAAAACCAAACCAAACCTCAAACACACTCCAAATATCATTCTCAAACTATCCCAATTGGTTTCCCTCATCTGGAACACCATTTGAGAGAGTTACTATCTTGGTCACTTTTGTCCCTTTTGCAAGAAAGAGTCAATTCTTGTTCCTGAGGATTCCACCTGGTTTTGATCATCCTAAAAGCTTCTAAGGGATCAATCAAGAGTGTTCAAAGCATTGAATTACTTCTGGCACAAGGAACTTGACAGATAGCACAAGAAGCGTCAAGAGGTAAGTGCATCACAACTTGAACTCTCTAAATCATGCATTGCTTTGATGTCCATTGATCATGGACATCTCATACATGTCATATATGTTGTGTTTAAACCAATTTACCATTCTATTGTTGTCTGTATGATGTGATAGCATAGAACATGCAAATCTAGGCCTATTTTGAAATCACTATCGGATTTTAAAATGGAAGCACTTTTTGAAAATTCCAAGAGCGCCATTGGATTCCTCATGAAATTCTAGGAAGGATACACCTAAATTTTGTCTCAATCCATGGAGAAATGAGGAAGTTAGAGCCTTCACGCAAGAGGCCTAAAATCAGGCCTTGCCTTGGGCAAAGGCCAGGCCATGGCGCCTTGGCCAGGCCTAAAACAAGGCACCCCATATATGTTCATGGGGTGGTTTTCATACACGGATGTATCACCACCCCAGTGGTAGCGCGCATGTGTGTTTGTTTGGCAGGTCGTGGGTTCAACACCCACCCAGACCATTTTGTCATTTTCTCTATTTTTGCTATTTTTTCACATTTTCATGGTTTTTATTAACTAATTCCAAAATTATTTTCTCTCTCAATTTTAATTATTTTTTATTGATTCTTTTTTTGAGAATTCCCAAAAATGTTAAAATATTTTATTCTACAAAAACTTCACAAAAATAGTATTTATTTCATATATTTGGTATTTTTGTAAAGAATTATGTTTTATTTGTTTTTAAACATTTAAAAATATTTCTTTCTCTTGATTTTGCAAAGTCAAATGATTTTCAAATCCTTCTATGAATGAAACATTATTTTTCAAACATTAATCCAAGATGAAAACTTGTTTTTCACACATGTTTGATAATTTTGATCATTTTAATTGAATTTTTATTCAAGTAAAATACATTTAAAAATCAAATAAGGGTTTTGATTATTTTCACCCTCATAAATCTTTTTCAAAACACTCTTGGGCCTTTGATAGAGTGTAAGACCCATTCCTTGTACAATAAAACCTTTTTGGGCATCAGTCATTGTATAAGTCCCACTGAAATTTCAAAAATCGCGGCGCGATCGCCATTTCAAAACAAAATCATCTGGGCCTACCCTTGTGTTGTAAGTCCTATTTCTTTTCTTTTTCAAACACTTTTGGGCCTCTAATAGAGTGTAGGACCCAACCCTCTTTTGTACATAAATAATTTGGGTCTCAGTCATTGTATAAGTCCCAGTACAGTTTTCAAAAACGACGGTGCAATCACCGTCTTTCCATGGCCCTCTCCTTGAGTATAAGCCCCAATCTTCTTTTCAAAACAACTTTTCCTTTTTTATTTAGGTTTAAATTCATAGTTGTTATAAAAACTTTCTTTAATTTCTTGAATATCTAACCATACAGCTATTATAATGGAAGCTTGCTCGCCTGTAAGTTTTTAACAACTTTCTTTTACATACTTTCACACACACACACACACACACACACACACACACACACACACACACACACACACATATATATATATATATATAAATTCATAGTTGTTATTAAAACGTTCTTAAATTTCTTGAACAACTAACCATACAGCTATTATAATGGAAGCTTGCTCGCCTGTAAGTTTTTAACAACTTTCTTTTACACACACACACACACACATATGTGTGTGTATATATATATATATATTTCTTTATGCTGGAAGCTTGCTCACCTGTAAGTCCTCCTACCCTCTTTTAAATACAGTATATATTTCATCTGTATATATACATGTACATTATCTGCTTAGAGTTTTCCCAGGCAATTAGGTCTAGGATTAGATAAAGCCAGTGGTCACTCTTTCAAACACAGTCAAAAGTAGTTCCCCATAGGAATTCCAGATACAGTCTTGCCTCCTCTTGGGGCTTATACAATATGTCACAAAGAGAAAAGCATTATTCCCGGTGAAACTTTTCTCAGACTGTCACTATTAGAAAATTGTCAAAGAAATTCACTTCCCCCAAAGAGGATTAATTCCCGGTGAAACCTCTCTTGAATTTCTTTAAACCCTAGAACTGTTCACTAAAGAAAAGATTATTCCCGTTGAAACTTTTCTTGAACTTTTCTTAAGTTTGGACCCACAAGCTTCCTAAAAGCATCCCCATCCTCCTCTTGGTCTTTGTACAAGGACACTTAGGCTTCTTAGAAGTTCTTATGCCTTCTCTTGGGCTTAATACAAGGACCTGAAGACCTCTTAAAGGTATAGGACATAACTTAGTCATCCTTTGTTAAAGCAGTCTTTCTAAAAGAGTCAAAACCTCAGACCAATTTTAGGGTTGAGACTCATCCCTTAAAACACCAGCCTCCTCTTGGGCATCATACAAAGATAAACTCTTCCATACCAGTAGACTTGGATAATCTAATCTCCTCTTGGATCTCAAAGACATTCTCAAGTTCCCTACAAATACAGGAAAAACCCTGATCACCTCATCAATCACCAGCAGAGTTAATACCTCCTTAGGTTTCAAAACTCAATCTCTAAAATCTTCACTTAGAATTTCCCCAGCCAGGGTCAGCCTATAATCAGAATAACACTATCCCAAATCAAAACCTCAAGGCATCTGATACCTCAACTTTTCTATAACCCTCAGCAAGAGTTGATTCCCCATCTTGGACCTGCCTCTGGATCTCAATAATCCTCAGCAGAAGACAGCCTCCTTTTAGGATTTGTATAATGATTTTCCTCAGCAGAGTTAGCCTCAAAAGCACTCTCTTGTTGAGTCAATCACCTTTTCAGCACTCTCTTATTGAGTCAATCACCTTTTCAGCACTCTCTTGTTGAGTCAATCACCTTTTCAGTATTCTCTTTTTAAATCAACCATTTTTAGCCTCAATCTTGGGCTTTGTACAAGACACCATATAAAAGTACTCTCTTGTTGAGTAAACCCTTTTTAGCCTCAATCTTGGGCTTTGTACAAGACACCATATAAAAGCACTCTCTTGTTGAGTCAACCCTTTTTAACCTCAATCTTGGGCTTTGTGCAAGACAGACAAAAACACTATCTTGTTGAGTCAAATATCTTTCAGCCTTAATCTTGGGCTTTGTACAAGACACATATAAATCTCCCTATGCAGAGTTAATCCTCTTTTTAGCCTCAATCTTGGGCTTTGTATAAGACAAATCATACTCTCCAGCAGATTCAATCTCTTAGCCTCAATCTTGGGCTTTATACAAGACAGATAAAACCTCTCACCAGTAGAGTCAGTTTCCCCTTTTAGCCTCAATCTTGGGCTTTGTACAAGACACTTACAAATATTCCCCAGAAAAGTCAACTTTTAGCCTCCTCTTAGGCTTTGTATAATGATACCCCCCCCCCCCCCCCCCCAAAGAGTCAATTCTCTTTCAGCCTCAATCTTGGGCTTTTTATAAGAGAAATAAACACTCTCTCATTGAGTCAGTCTTTTCTAGCCTCCTCTTAGGCTTTGTATAAGGACCTACCTAGTAGAGTCAATCAATATTTTAGCTTCAACCTTGGGCTTTAATCAAGGCACACAATAAAATCAACATCCCCTCAGAGGAAATTAAAACCTATATGTAGGAAAACATTTCTCTGTATATCAAACAATCAAGCAAACCTAATCTCAGATAACTGCTATAAGTGGCACACTTGTTGATTCAAAAATCCAAGTTGTAGTCCATCTTTTATCCTGGTAAATCCTCTCTTTCATCTAATTGCTGTAAGTGGCAAACCTCTGGGTTATTTAAATCCACGCCATTGCCCATCTCTTAGCATGAAAGTCTCCTAAGGAAAAATGGCATTGCTCAACACTGAGTTAAAGTTTTCTCCTTCAGGACAAATCCCCTATAAAGGAAATTATGGCATTGCTGGATTCACATATCCTAGTTAAAGTAATTCTCCTTTATAATCAGTCACCCAACAGTTGTGATAAATAGACAAGATGCCTCCCTTTTAGAGATGACAATTTCTCTCTTAGTCAAACCTTTTAGCTTCAATCTTGGGCTTTGTACAAGACACAAATAACCTTTTAGCTTCAGTCTTGGGCTTTGAACATGACACCAAAACATCATCTTTTTCCTCCCGTAGAATAGGAGGAACTACGTTTGCTCTGATTTCCCTGTTTTATTTAACGGGAATACGTAGGCATAAGATTGCGAAATCATAGCGAGCACACCAAATCAAAAACCTTAGGTCCAGTACCTCACTAAAAACATCGTAAAACCCGAAATCAACAAAAACTCTCTCTCTCTCTCTCTCTCTCTCTCTCTCTCTCTCAAAAACCTCCCAATGGAGAAACTTTTCCAACCTATGACAAATAAACACTAGTAAGTAGAAAGCAGTAAGAAAAATTGCTAACAACCTATGGATAACCACATATAGGATGGGTAATTGACAACTCCCCATTGTATAACCTGACCCCAGACCCCCAATCTCTTAAGCATTTGTTAAGGAAAACATTTGCATGCAAGGTTAGTTTGAGATAGCTTCCCTTTCCTTTCTAGCTTTACAGGATAAATAAGAAATCAGAAAGTAGCACCCACAATTGCGGTGAGGAGAAACCCATGGCGATAAGGTGGTCGCGTCACCGACAAAAATCGCACGCTACAAATATGTGTTGTAACAATTTTTTAGTGCGTGAGGCACTTTAAGTGAGGTGAGAATGAGAGAATAAAGAAAATAAGGATTTATTGAATGCATTGTTACAAATAATGATACATACTATGACTATTTATATACAATCCTAATTGGGCTTGGGCTAACACAACTTGGATTATATTTAAATATTAAATCTAATCAAATCTAATATAATATTTCAACATACCCCCCATAATCCAAGTTGTCGAACCTATGCTGATCATAGTCGATCTGAACTATTCCTAATTTCTTTCTCAAATTCAAGAATCTGTCGATCTTCAATTATTTGGTGAAAATGACGACCAACTATGCTTCACTTGATCAGTGTCTAACTTCAAGTTCACCTCAATGTACCTTTTCCCTTAAGAAGTGAAATCTAGCTTCAATATGATTATTTCTTCCATGCAGAACTGGATTCTTCGCCAAATTTATGGCAGACTTGTTGTTGATTTTCAACATAAGAGGTTTCTTCACTTCGACCTCCATTTCTTCAAGTACCGATCTGATCCTTGACATGCAGCATAGGATCCTGCTATATATTCTGATTCACATGATGATAATGCCACCACAGGTTGCTTTCTTGAGCACCATGAAATTGGGGCACCAAATACTTGAAAGAAATATCTAGTAGTGCTTCTTCGATCTTCCTTATCTCCGCACCAGTCAGCATTTGAATAACAAGTAACCATAGCTTCTTTGCTTTTAGAGTCTTGTCGAAATAAAATTCCATAGTTTGTCCATCCTTTTAAGTATCTCAGGATTCTTCTTACAGCCTTCAAGTGTGACACCCTTGGTTCACTCATGTATCTGCTCACTAATTCTAATGAGAAACATATATCAAGTTGACTGTTGCACACATATCTTAGAGATCCAACAATCTGTTTGAACAAATTTGTCTTCTTCTTCATGCTTCTCCAACTTTAAATTTGGTTCGATAGGTGAAGATACATGAGTCGAATCATCCATTCTGAATCTCTTGAGTATCTCTTTGATATACTTTCTTTGATGTAGCACCATGCCTTGCTTCGACATTTGAAATTCCATGCCTAGGAAGTATGGAAACTTTCCCAGATCCGACATTTCAAATTCCTTCTTCATCAGCTCTTTAAACTTTGACAAGTTCTTCAAGCTATTTCCAGTTACTAGCAAGTCATTGACATATAAGCAGATTATTGTTATATCTTGTGCCAAAACTTAAACATAGACATCATACTCAGATTTGCATTTTACGAATCCCAATTCAACCAAGTATGAGTCGATCTTCTTGTTCCATGCCCTAGGTGTCTGCTTGAGACCATAGAGCGCTTTGTGCAACTTGTATACTTTACCTGCTTCCTCCTGAATCACAAACCCAGGAGGTTGTGTGACATACACCTCTTCTTCTAAAGGTCCATTCAAAAATGTTGATTTCACATCTAAGTGAAATGTTGACCATCCTTGCTTGTATGCCAAGGCCACCACTAGTCGAATAGTTTCCAATCTTGTGACAGGTGCAAATACTTCAGAGTAGTCGAGTCCTGCTCTCTGGAGAAATCCTCGAGCTACCAATCTTGCCTTATGCCTTTCTATCAATCCATCAGCATTGTGCTTCAACTTGAACACCCACTTTACTTCGATAGCTTTTGTATGAGCTGGCAATTCGATCAACTCCCATGTGTTATTTATTTTAATTGCTTGTAACTCTTCGACCATAGCAGACTTTCATTGTTTATCTTTGAAGGCTTCGCTATAGTTGATTGGTTCATCACCTGCAAGTAAAGCAAAATGAACCAGTTCCTCATCTATTGTGACTTCATCATCACCAACCACTTCATAGTCTTGAAGTCTTACTAGACGAGCTCTAGTTCTTAGTTCTTTGAGGTCTCTGACTTGTGTCGACCATATCCTCTTCGACTTCGACTGTGTTGAGAATGTCAGCAACTGTTTCAAATTCTTCTTCAACTGGAGTATCAACAATATCTTTTACTTTGACATCATTACTTGCTTCGTCGAAATCATAGCTCATCAGTGGCTTGTCAATTGCATTACTAGAATTCCAATCCCAGACAGATATTTCATCAATCACAATGTCTCGACTCATCACAATCTTCTGATTAATTAGATTGAACAACCTGTATGCTCCAGTCTTATGATATCCTACCAGAATCATAGGTTCACTCTTATCATCAAGCTTCCTTCTCCTAGCGTCAGGAATATGCTTGTAGAAAATAGAGCCAAACACCTTCAGATGACTCACTGATGGTCGTTTGCACTCCAAACTTCTTCAGGAACCTTATTCTTCAGCTTCTTGGTATGGCACCTATTCAGAATATAAACAGTATTCAAAACAGATTCTCTCCATAAGGATTTTGGAAAATTCTTCTGCTTCAGCATGCATCTCCCCATGTCCAATATGGTCATGTTTCTTCTTTCTATTATTCCATTATGTTGAGGAGTATAAGGAGCAGTTATCTCATGATCAATACCATGTTCTGTATAGAATGCTTCAAATATCTTGGATGTATATTCGCCACCTCCATCTGTTCGCAGAACTTTAATTTTCTTTTCACCCTGGTTTTCGACAAGTGTCTTGAATCTCTTAAAGATTTCAACTACTTCGTCCTTTTGTTTGATCACATAGATCCAGAGCTTTCGACTGTACTCATCGACAAATGAGACAAAATACCTGTTTCCACTAATGGCATGCTCTTCAAAAGGACCACATACATCCGAGTGTACAACTTTGAGTATGCAGGATGATCTCATTAGCATAGTCGAAATTAAAGACTTCCTGGACTATTTTCCGACTAGACAACCATCACAGAGTTTGTCGTGCCTCTCAAGACTTGGTATACTAGTTACCATATCTTGAGTGATCGGTTGATTTAGCGACCTAAAGTTGAGATGGCCAAACCTCAGATGCCACAACCAACTATTCTTGTGGCGACAACTGTTTTCAGACATTGTACCCCAATCGAACTGATCATGGTCTTAACTGTTCTATTCTTCGACAGAGGATATTTCAAGACCAAGTTATTCTAAATGTCGAAAAGTTCTAAGGCTCCATCTTTCATTACCAGTGAGAACCCCTTTTTGACCAGTTGTCTAACACTTAGCAGATTGCATTTCATTCCAGGAACATAGAGTACATCTTTGATCAAGGCTTTTGCTCTATTACTTATTTGAATAACTATATTGCCAGTACCTTCTGTTGGCAACTAGCTATTATCAGCAAGTTTCACCTTATTCTTCTTCGACTCGTCGAAATCTACTAACCAGGCTCTGATACTAATTTGTTAGTGCGTGAGACACTTTTAGTGAGGAGAGAAAGTGAAAATAAAGAAAATAATTATTTATTGAATGAATTGTTACAAATAATGATACATACTATGACTATTTATATACAATCCTAATTAGGCTTATGCTAACACAACTTGGATTATATTTAAATATTAAATATAACCTAATCTAATCTAATATTTCAACACAATTTTCACATAATGTTATTTTCTGGCTGTCTATTGACAACAGTCATTGTTTTTTCTACGGCTTTGGAGTTTCCACGTTAATCTCTTGTGTTATTATTGTGCTCATCTTTTCTCTATGTTTGTTTTTTTCCAACAAATTTGATTATGTTTTCGCCTTGCCGACCCAGCCTCCCCACTTCCTTGCTGACCAAGTGTATAACGACTACCTTGACTGAGCCGGTTCCACTCTCCCACGATTTTCTCCACTTTTTCCTCCCACGATTTCTCTCCATTTGAGTCAAATCTTTGGCTATACATAGGATCTTTCCCATCAATTGCTACTCAGTTCAAATTTCTGAACTTTTCAGAGTCTCTCTTCTCCCTCTCAACAACTGAATTATTTTCAGATTCATATCATTTAAAACACTATCTGAATGTGTATCTCTTCGAACGATTTATTACAGTGCAAGTAATAATCATAATTTTGAACGGACTGTTTTATCTTGGAGACGTCGTCGAAACTCGACTGAATTACATAATTATTAGCAGTATGATAAAACGTTTTAAAAAAACGACTTAGTACACGACTCGTCCCGATAATTTTCTTTGTGGCAATTTTTCAAAACTCAAAAACATCAAGTCATGAACAAGGATTTAAAAAAACAAGAGTGCAATGATTATGAGACAATAAGTTAGATATTGAAATTGAATTGCACTAAAATTTAGGGGGAAAACCATTGTAAAGAGTCAAATCATTAATAATTTGATTGTTCCAATTTTTTTTTTTTTTTTGAGAGCCACTAGGTAGCTTGATGCTAATAGGCTTGCATAATAAGAGTAATATAATTTCAAAGAATGGCATATGTGATGAGTGGCATCGACGTCAATGATTCAATGTTTTGTCAAAACACTATCTTTAGTAAAATTAATGGGTGTCAGACCAATACTCGATGAATAAACATGGACAATGTGAGTGTTATTGTCGGAGGTAGCTTTAGACTCACAAGCAATGCAACTAGTTTATAGTACATGTCTTGGTATATTTCTATATTGTTCATGTTTTCATAAGGGTTGTTGATAGGTTCAAGAGTTTCATTAGTAGTTTCAACATTTTAGGTATTAAGAGCTTTATCCTAGACTTTGAATCTCGGAGGAAAACCATGTCAAATAACCATATTCTAATACGTGCCCAATTTTGCTTTATGTCAAAGGAGGTGCAACCAAGATTGCACCTATATTTTCTATATGATGTATATAGGAAAAACTTATTGATAAAGAGTTGGGTTCTTTTGATTGTTGTTATTATTAATGAAAGAAGAATCTTCATGATCGGTTGCATCCACCATTGTTGCTTAGAGATGGAGGAGATCAATCGTGGAAGGTGGAAGATTCTCTGAGTTATTATATTTCTTCAAATAGAGATATGAAAGGAAAGACACTCACAAGCATATTGGGGAAATCAATTTATTTGTATGATGTCGAATAGAAGAGTCGCGAGGATCATATTAGCTAGAGTCATTCGACACAGTTTATTAAGGATTTTCCCTTCCTTAAGAGGCTAATTGGAACATCTCTTTATCATGAACCTCAGTAAAAACACCTCTAAGGGTCCTTCTATAATTCATTTGAAACTTCAAGTTCTCAAGTTTATTAATAAACTTGATACTCGTGATGGTCTTGAGCTCGTCTGTGGTAGCATGGTGCACATCTTTTGAGACATAAGCTCTACTTTTGCAAGCTTAATCATCAAATCTCAAGAAAAATCATTCAAAAGATTAGAGATAAAAGAAAGACGATAATGCTTGATTAAAAAGAAAAAAAAAAAGAACATTTGCTACAAAGAAGGAATACGAGATTCTTGGCCCAACCACCATTAGATGCATAGAATTTTAAATTCAATGCCGTTTTAAGTCTTTGGACATTATGTGTAGGTAGGGGTGAAAATATGTCCAACCGATAACATGACTTACGGGTAGGGGGTGAGAATAGGTCAGGCCGGCCTGCAGGGGCCTATAGCCTAGCCTACTTAAGGTCAGGTCAGGCCAGAATTTTTTTAATAAAAAGGTCAGACTTAGATTTTTTTAAAAACCTATTTAATTAAATAGATCGGGCTTAGGCTATTAAAAAAGCCTATGCAGCCTTATAGGCCGACCTATATTTTCATATATATTAAAAATATATTAAATAAGTTGTCATATATATATATATATATATATATATATATATATATATATATATATATATATATATTAGAAAAAAGGATGCATATGTTGACCTATATATGCATATATATTAGAACAAATGCTAAATAGGTCGGCCTATATATACATATATAGGTCAGCCTATAAAGCTTCTTAAGTAACATGGAATAATTGAAAATCATAATGACAATAAGGCTTGTAAATAGGCTTCCAGGCCAGGCCAGACTTTTAAAAAGGTTAGGAAAAAAAAAGAGGCTATAATAGGCCATAGGTCAAACTCGGGCCTTTTAAGTTTATCATAGGCCAGATAACTTTGAAAAGGTTAGTTATGTAGAGTCAGCGAAGTTTGCGTGGGAGATTCTTGAAAAGTCGTTTGGAGGCGCATAGAAGGTGAAAGAGGTGAGGTTACAAACTCACAAGAGAACCTATGAGTTACTTCAGATGGAAGACAATGAAAGTATAACAGATTTCTTCACCAGAGTTACAAAGTTGGTGAATCAAATCAAGGTATGTGGAGAGGTGTTGACATCAAGATCAGTTGTTGCAAAGATCTTGAGATCATTGGCTCCAAAGTTCGACCACGTGGTAGTAGTCATAAAAGAGTCGAAAGACTTGTCAGTATTGATGATGGAATAGCTTCAAGGGACGCTTGAGTCTCATGAACAAAGGATGTTTGAAAGAGCTGCAGGAAAGTCGATGAGTGATATGGCTTTGCAGGCGCGATCAGAAAAGGAAAGGAAAGACAAAGGAAGCTGGAATGACAACAAAGGTATATGAGGCTACAACAATTCGACTGGTCGAAATCAAAATGAAGGAAACTGGCCGAATCAAAGAAAACCCTGGAACCAAGGCAACCAAAGAGGTGGTGTTGCAGGTAGAGGAAGAGATGGAGGTTGAAAGCCAGACCAAAGTTACATTCAGTGTTTCAATTATCAGAAGTATGATCACTATTTTAGTGATTGTCTAGAAAAGAAGAGGAATCAAGAAACTGATGCAAAGCTGGCGAAACATGAAGAAAAGGAGATGTTGTTGATGGTAACAATAAGAGGTGAAGAGAGATTCCAGGACCAGTGGTACTTGGACTTAGGATGCTCATCACAAATGACTGGAAGGAAAGATTGGTTTGTCAACATGAAGCCCTCGTCGAAGAACACGGTGACGTTTGCAAATGACAACACTCTAATAGCTGAAGGTGTTGGTGATGTTCTGATTATGAGGAAAGATGGCAAGAGGTCAACAATTTCCAATGTGTTGTACATACCAGGCATGAAGAGCAATTTGTTAAGTATAGGGCAGTTAGTCGAAAATAACTACAAGGTGTCAATCGAAGACAAGATGATGAGAGTTCTCGACGCAGGTGGTAGGTTGATCTTGAAGGCTCCAATGTCTCTAAATATGACCTTCAAGATTGAACTCAATATGATGGAGCACAAGTGCCTAGCAACTACAGCCAGCAGAGATGTGTAGTTATGGCATTTTCGACTAGGCCATCTCAACTTCAATGACATCAGAGAGCTAAAGAGAAGAAATATGGTTTCAGGATTACCAGAAATTGACATTCCAAGTGAAGTCTGTGAAGAGTGTGTTCAGTCGAAACAACACAAGAATAACTTCAGCAAGGATGCATGAAGGAAGTCGAAGACAATTCTGGAAGTTATATACTCTGATGTATGTGGTCCTATCCAGGCGGATTCAATTGGTGGTAACAGATACTTTGTCACGTTCATAGATGATTACAGTCGAAAGTTGTGGACTTACCTTATCAAGAAGAAAAGTGATGTGATCGAGGTATTTGCCAGATTCAAATCTATGGTCGAAAGATAGAGTGGTCTAAAGTTGAAAATTCTAAGGACTGATGGTGGTGGAGAGTATGTGTCGAAAGAGTTCGATGCATTATGTGAAAAAGAAGGAATTGTGCATGAGGTGGTTCCACCCTACACTCCACAACAAAATGGAATTGCAGAAAGAAAGAACAGAACCATCATGAACATGGTGAGAAGTATGTTGAATGGAAAGCATCTACCCAAAGAATTATGGGGATAAACGGTTTCGACAGCAACATACATATTAAACAGATGTCCAACGAAGAAGCTTGAAGGAATCACACCAGAAGAATGTTGGTCTGGTGTCAAGCCGAGCCTCAGTCACTTGAAGGTGTTTGGATCTATAACACATAGACATGTGCTAGATCAGTTAAGACGAAAGCTTGATGATAGGTTGAATCAGATGATCTTGATAGGATATCATTCGACTAGAGGATACAAGCTGTTCGACCCAGTGAATAAGCAGGTAGTAATCAGCAGGGGCGTGATCATAGACAAACTTATAAAATGGGATTGGACTGAGAATGTAAATAAGGATTCAGTGAGAATCTCTTATGAAGAACCAACCACTGAAGTCAAAAGAGAAGTTCGATAGGAACAAGTCATAGATAAAATAGGTCCAAACAGACCTCGACGAACAAGACATATGCCAGCAAGGTTTTAAGAATGTGTAATTACATCAGATGATGTGGTTGATGAAGAGGGTGAGCTGGTACACTATGATTTCTACACAGATGTCGAACCAGTCAATGCAGCTGAGGCATTGAAAGATTCGAAGTGGGTGAAAGCAATGAATGAGGAGTTAGAGTCCATCGAAGTCAATAACACATGGTCACTTATTGAATTACCTTAAGACAAGAAGGCAATTGATGTGAAGTGTGTTTACAAGGTGAAGGTGAATCCTGGAGGAGAAGTAACTCGACACAAGGCGAGACTTGAGGCGAAAGGATTTCTTCAGAAGGAAGGAATCGACTTCGACGAAGTATTTGTACCTGTTGCTAGGATCGAAACAACCATGTTGGTTGTTGGTCTAGCAAATATAAATAATTGGCACACATGTCAGATGGACATGAAATGTGCAATCCTTAATGGCCCCTTAGACGAAGAAGTTTATGTCGCACAACCAGCTGGGTTTATGAAACGAGGCGAATAAGGAATGGTGTACAGGCTGCATAAAGCCCTGTATGGACTTAAGTAATCTCCAAGAGCTTGGAATAAGAAAATCGACAGCTTCTTAAGGGAGAAGGAATTTGTGAAGTGTACGACTGAGCATGGAGTATATGTAAGAAGAAGCAATAGTGAATTGCTTATACTATGCCTCTATGTCGATGACCTGTTGATAACAGGAAGTTGTAAGAAGGAGATCGAAGATTTCAAACATGACCTAAGTGAGGAGTTTGAAATGTCAAACTTGAGAAATCTCTCATATTTCCTTGGCATCGAATTCTACAAGACTAGTAGAGGTTTGATGATGCACCAAAGAAGATATGCAGACGAAATACTCAAGAGATTTAAGATGCAAGATTGCAACCCAACTTCGACTCCAGCTGATACCAGATTGCAACTGTCGAAGCAGTCAGATGAAGATGATGTCGACCCAACCCAATATAGAAGACTTATTGGGTCACTTAGATACCTTTGTCACACATGGCCTAACTTAGCATACAGTGTGGGTATGGTAAGTAGATTCATGCAGAAGTCAAAGGTATCACACCTAGCAGCAACGAAGAGGATACTGAGGTATCTGAAAGGGACTCTCGACTACGACATTTTGTTTCCTGCAGCTGATGAAGGAAAAGAATACAAGTTAGTAGGATACACCGACTCTAATTGGTGTAGTGATGCTGAGGATAGAAAATCCACAGACGGCTATGTGTTTATGTTAGGTGGTACACCAGTTGCTTGGAGTTTGAGAAAGGAGCCAGTAGTGGCATTGTCATCATGCGAAGCAGAATACATAGTTGTTTCTCTTTGTACGTGTCAAACAACATGGATGGTGAATTTGGTCGAAGAGATCACAGGGAAGAGTCATGGAGCAATTACAACGAAGATCGACAGCATGTCAGCTATCAACTTGGCAAATAATCCAATAGCACATGGTCGAAGTAAGCACATCGAAATGAGGTTCCATTGTCTACGAGAGCAGGTAGCAGAAGGGAAGATGAACTTGGAACACTGCAGAACTGAGAATCAGATTGCAAATATCATGACGAAGGGAGTACAGGTCGAAGTTTTCAGAAGACTAAGAGCCATGATGAATATAGACAGTTTAGACACACTGAATTAGGTGGTGTGTTAAATATGTAATTCATTGTTTTAGAAATATTAGATTTGATTTAGAAAGATCAGATTGATTTAGAAAGATTATATTAGATATTTTTGGGCTTTTATAGTTTGGGCTTTAGCTTGAGATGCAAGTTAACCTAAATCTATAAATAGGGAGGAACCCTTATCATTGTAATAATCAAGTTTGATAATTCACAGTTTGCAGTTGCAAGTGAATATTGAAAGTTTCCACAGTTTGTGGCCAGAAAAAATTCTGCAGTTTTTCATCTTCTTCTCCAATACTACTATTTCTCTTTACTATTTCTTTCTTTCTTTCTCAATTTTTCTTTTCATTGTCATTGTGTGATTGTTTACAATCTTGAGATCAAGATTGAATAGGAATTCTCAAAAGGTTTTGGGTTAATTCCAACAGTTATCTTGGAGAAATTATGAAAATAAGATGAAAAAATTTTATGAACAATGTTATAAGTTGGTTTTATAAGTTATCTTAAACAAATAGTCTCACAAAACTTATGCTAATAAAATGTTGGGTATGTTTTTTTCACTTCATTGTTTGGGTATGTTTTTTTATTTTATAATTTGACAGAATAAAATGTTCATTCATCAATTAGGAATGGAAATTAAAAAATTGGATGATAATAAATGTTCCATTTTGCTCCATGTATTATTTACAAATTTAAAGAATAAAATCTTTTATCACTTCATCTCATTCCATCACATTCTATCAAATTTAAAAGAATGAGAATTATACAATTGAAATGAATTCTATCATATTCTATTTTGCTCCACCTATTATTCTTAAATCCAAATAATAAAATTTTGATTATTTACCACTCTTTTATTTCATTAAATTGCATCAATCCAAACATATATTTAATATAATAAAAAAGTTAAAGTAAAGGCAATTTTTCTTTCGTTTTTTTGTATAATCTTACTAGGATCTATTAGAGAAACAAAATTGTTCTTCACATGTCAATACATATTACTTCTATGTTCTTTCTAAATGATTGCAAATGTAAAAAAAAAAAGTTTTGTTTTATTCTTAAAGTTTTAATATAATATTAATAGAATGTAATTGATATGGAATTAATATTTTACACCGTCAATTAATCATAACTATTAAATTTGTATACGTGTTTGGCTTTTACTTTAATCATGTTGAGAATGTTATTTTTTGTGTCGAAGCAAATGTAATTTAACAAAAACAAGGATGTGTTGAAATTAACCTATTGTGTATGTGTGTGTGTCGAAATGTCGAAGCAGGTTGCCCGACAAGATATCAACTTAGGCCTATTTTAATAGTGTTAGCTAAATTAGGTATTTTGGGCTTTTGTGTTTTGGACTCTGTCTTAGGGAGCGAGCTAGCTCAACTATAAATAGAGGGAGTAACCCCCATTTATAGTAACAACCTGAATTTATAGAATTTTGCAGTTGCAAAGTGAATAAGTTTTCCACAGCTTGTGGGCAGATAGTTACTCTGCAGAAATCAGCATCTTCTTCCATATTTTGTCAAATCCTAATTTTCTTTCTTATTCAATTTTACTTTCTTCTTCCATTTACAATTGCTGCGCAGAACCATTCTTGCAATCAAGGTGTGATTGATTCACTCGAGTGAAGAGTGAAGAACATGGGATTTCGATCGGTTGATTGAATCTTATTCATCAAGATTTATTTAGAATTCTAAAAGTTTTGGGTGAATTCCAACATATGGTATCTAGAACTCCAGTTGTGTTTCGTGGAAGCAAAACGCGATGACGATGAATCATCCAAACGGACATTTTCTGACGAGTCTTCCAATGCTAAAGAATAATAATTATGAGAATTAGTGCAAACAGATGAAGGAGGTTTTCTGTTATCAAGATCTATAAGATCTTGTGAAGAAAGAAGTAACACCACTCGCAGAAAACGCGTCGGGTCAAGAAAAGGTTGCATACAAAGAGTTGAAGAAGAAAAACTATAAAACTCTCTTTATAATTCATCAATGTGTTGATCTAGACAATTTCGAAAAGGTCAGTAATGTAGAATCAACAAAAAAAGCATGAAAAATCTTGGAGAAATCGTTTGGAGGCACAGAGAAAGTGAAAGAGGTGAGGTTACAAACTCACAAAAGGACGTATAAGCTGCTTCATATGGAAGAAAGTGAAAGCATAACTGATTTTTTCACTAGGGTTATGATAAGTGCAAAATGTACCTATTTTTGTATATAAGTTTTGTTGCACTTATCATTACTTTGTGTTAAAATTGGTTGAATAAACCCCGCTTTGTTCGTAAATACGTTTACTTTACGTTTTCGGTGTATAGTGCGGTACCGTGTAAATATCATTTAGTTTAATTGATTTTCATTTATTTTTACATGTGTTCCAGCAATGGGATTTTTCCATATTCATAAAGAGCATTGAATAAGCTTTCCAACGCTTCAAACCGTGCGTCAATCGGAGTTACGGTTCAAGAGTTATGATCAAAACAAATTCTGGTTTGCTGTCATGTTCGCATTGCGAACCCCCGTGGCGAGCACTCGCTAGCGAGTTCGCACTGCGAACCCGGGGCGAATAAAAAGTGTCTGGAAGCATGAAAAACACCATTTTGGAGGAAGTTAAGGCGGCATATGTTCGCAGTACGAACGGGGGTTCGCAGTGCGAACCTGGGCAGCAAAAACCACCTATAAACTTCATTTTTCAGCATTTTTTAGAGGATGGTTTTGGGGATTCTTGCTCCAACTCCATCAAACTTTATTTTTTCAGTAGATTAGCTTAGAAAACAACATGGAAGCTTGCACACGGATGATCCGGGGTGGATTGATCGTCGACCGGCGTTGACAATCCGTGAAGTGTTTGGTTCATTTCTTTTCTTCTTCATGTCTTTCTTCTATGTTGGGTTTTGTATATGTATTAAATATGATCTCATGTACATTTGTCGCCCATGGCGTTGTATAAAACTTGCTTTACAAATCTTTATTGGTGATTGTCTCTGATTTTTGCTTTATGCGCGGGATTTGGGTTGCGTTAGAGATAACCGTCACAAACTTCGATTAGGGATGATTGTCTGTTAGTTTCTGGATTCTAGAGATAGATTTAGAGCTAACAATCTTCAATAGGCGTCGAAGCTTAATGCCTTTCTTGTTTCGAGGCTTCGCTCGCGAGAGTGACACAGTTGTTATCTCAATTGTGCGTTAGACATAACCTTTGTTGTGAGCGATGCTGGGTGATATTGAGGAGTATTGCAGGTGGAGTATAACTGGTCTGTAAGTTTAAGTTTGTGAGGAGTGATTTATATGCATTGCCGGACGAGTTTTTCTCTCTGAAGAATGAATTTGTTTTATGTTTTAGTGTTTACTTTTTTGTTTTCTTGTTTGAAACCATTCAAAACCAAACTCATAAACGCGAGAGACTGTCGAACAACATTCTTTCCCTCGAACCGATCTCTGTGGACACGACATAAATCCTGGAGGGAATTCTTTCCGAAAATAAATATTTTTGCTGCTTTCCCTATTCTGCATTCAACAAAATGGCGCCGTTGCCGGGGATTGGTTTTGATATTGAATCGCATTGCGATAGTTTCTTTGTTTTTTAGTGTTGTATATATCGTATATATTGTTTATTTCCATTATGTTTGTTCAAGTGTTATATACGTTTTGTTCCCGTAACGTTTGTTTAAGTGTTTGGTTAGGACGTTTGCTTTTGGTTGCGCGGTGAGACATCACCATGGCATGAATGAAGGAAGTTTCTAATTAAGCACCGTAAAGGCGTCGAGCTTACGACGTAAAACAAGCATGTTTTATAGTTTTTCTTTTCAAATGTTTTTGGTTGTTGTTTGCTCACAGATTTTGATTGACTTATTTGAGGATGCTTTTGTGATTTTCCAAGTTGGTTCGTTTCAACTTGCGGATGTATGATAATGATTTTGTTAAGTTTTGTACACGTCTGAGGTATGTATTTATCGCTTTCTATACTTTAGCATATTCATGATACTTAGGCATTTTACAAACTTCCATGCCATCCATTCTTTTGTATACTTGTTCTATTGTGAATCACTTTAGTTCCCAACCTTTTTGTGAGGTGGCTTTCCATTGATCATATATGCGACCAACATTCTTGTTCTAACTGGATTTTATTATGTTGAATCTTTTGTTTGTGTTGATTATATAAATGCATGAAAAGGATCAAGGCAATTGTTTCATTTTGAGCACAACCACCTTAGCCAAATAGTCAATTCACCTTGTGAGCGTGTGATCATTTGTAACCCCCTTGAGCTTTTTGATCCATGTTTTTATTTGAACTTAACGCTTGTCTATGAGTATTTAGTTCACTTATTTTTGAATGGATTTTGTTTTTTCTTGGACCTTAACTTTGTGTTGTTGTATGAATTTTTTCCTTGCCTTAGAAAGTAGGGAGTATTCACATGATGGTGCGGTTGAATTCAAGTTGGGGAGAGAATGATTGTTTACTCATTGGTTGGATTCTATGAGGATTGAAAAAGAAAAAAAAAAAGAGAAAAATGTGAAAAATAAAAAAAAGTGAAAAAGAAAGAAACAAAAAACACTTGAAAAAGGAAACAAAAAGAGTTTCAATAATTGTGCTAAATAAGTATTGTGTGTTGTGTAGCACTTGGGATTTTGGAAGAAGTTGGTTGAAATTTTGTGTGTGAATCTTTGTGAGTTTTCACTCCCTTAGGTTTAGGAAATTTTTTGTTTCAATTACCTTTTGAAATTGCCCCTTGTTTGTTTACCCGACCACGCTACAACCTTGAAAAGCCCTTGTGATTCTTGCCTTTGTATTTTCAATGCGAATTTGTGGATGTATGCATAATTTAGTCTTTTGTTTGCATGAGTGTTGTGTGAGTGTAAAGTACCTTATTTTGTGTTTTCATCTACCGATGATTATTTTTACTAGGTGTGATTCACTTTGGGAACTTGTGTTGTTTTAGGATGTTTGGCATGATTTTTGTATTTTGCATTTGTTTCGTGATTATGTTGTCGTCGTAGTTTAGTGGTAAGTATTTACTTTATGTGTGTACCGTTTTCATTTGAACTATTCATTCGTTTCCGTTTTTCAAAACCTGTTGATTCGTCTTTCTTTGGATATCGCTTTTGTGTTTTCAAGTTTGTTTGATTCTTGTTTGTGGACAAACAATTAGGTAAGTTGGGGAGAGTTTGATAGGTGCAAAATGTACCTATTTTTGTATATAATTTTTGTCGCACTTATTATTACTTTGTGTTAAAATTGGTTGAATAAACCCCGCTTTGTTCGTAAATACGTTTACTTTACGTTTTCGGTGTATAGTACGGTACCGTGTAAATATCATTTAGTTTAATTGATTTTCATTTATTTTTACATGTGTTCCAGCAATGGGATTTTTCCATATTCATAAAGAGCATTGAATAAGCTTTCCAACGCTTCAAACCGTGTGTCAATCGGAGTTACGGTTCAAGAGTTATGATCAAAACAAATTCTGGTTTGCTGTCATGTTCGCACTGCAAACCCCCGTGGCGAGCACTCGCTAGCGAGTTCGCACTGCGAACCCGGGGCGAATAAAAAGTGCCTGGAAGCATGAAAAACACCATTTTGGAGGAAGTTAAGGCGGCATATGTTCGCAGTGCGAACGGGGGTTCGCAGTGCGAACCTGGGCAGCAAAAACCACCCATAAACTTCATTTTTCAGCATTTTTTAGAGGATGGTTTTGGGGATTCTTGCTCCAACTCCATCAAACTTCATTTTTTCAGTAGATTAGCTTAGAAAACAACATGGAAGCTTGCACACGGATGATCCGGGGTGGATTGATCGTCGACCGGCATTGACAATCCGTGAAGTGTTTGGTTCATTTCTTTTCTTCTTCATGTCTTTCTTCTATGTTGGATTTTGTATATGTATTGACTACGATCTCATGTATATTTGTCGCTCATGGCGTTGTATAAAACTTGCTTTACAAATCTTTATTGGTGATTGTCTCTGATTTTTGCTTTATGCGCGGGATTTAGGTTGCGTTAGAGATAACCGTCGCAAACTTCGATTAGGGATGATTGTCTGTTAGTTTATGGATTCTAGAGATAGATTTAGAGCTAACAATCTTCAATAGGCGTCGAAGCTTAATGCCTTCCGTGTTTCGAGGCTTCGCTCGCGAGAGTGACGAAGAGAGTGACACAGTTGTTATCTCAACTGTGCGTTAGACATAACCTTTGTTGTGAGCGATGCTGGGTGATATTGAGGAGTATTGTAGGTGGAGTATAACTGGTCGGTAAGTTTAAGTTTGTGAGGAGTGATTTATATGCATTGTCGGACGAGTTTTTCTCTCTGAAGAATGAATTTGTTTTATGTTTTAATGTTTACTTTTCTGTTTTCTTGTTTGAAACCATTCAAAACCAAACTCATAAACGCGAGAGACTGTCGAACGACATTTTTTCCCTCGAACCGATCTTTGTGGACACGACATAAATCCTGGAGGGAATTCTTTCTGAAAATAAATATTTTTGTTGCTTGCCCTATTCTGCATTCAACAGGTTACAAAGCTGGTGAATCAAATCAAGGTATGTGAAGAAGTATTGACATCAAGATCAATTGTTGCAAAGATCTCGAGGTTATTGGCTCCAAAGTTTGACCACATGGTAGTAGCCATAGAAGAGTCGAATGATTTGTCAACATTGAAAAAGGAAGAGCTTCAAGGAACGCTTGAATCTGATGAAGAAAGGATGGATAAAAGAGTTGCATGAAAGTCGAAGAATGATATGGCTTTGCAAGCACAATCAATAAAAGAAAAGAAAGGCAAAGGAAGTTGAAATGACAACAAAGGCAGAGGAGGCTACAACACTTCTACTGGTTGAAATCAGCAAGAAGGAAACTGGTCGAATCAGAGAAAACCCTAGCACCAATGCAGCCAAAGAGGTAGTGTTGCTGGTAGAGAAAGAGGTGGCGGTCAAAAACCTGACAAAAGTCACATTCAGTGTTACAATTTTCAGAAGTATGGTCATTATTCTAATGATTGTTCTAAAAAGAAGAAGAATCAAGAAACCGATACAAATATGGAAAAATATGAAGAAGAAGAAGAAGAGATTTTGCTGATGGTCACAACAAGAGATGAAGAAAGATTCCAGGACCAATGGTACTTGGACTTGGGATGCTCATCACACAATATTGGTCGAAAGGATTGGTTTGTAAACATAAAATCCTCAATGAAGAACATTGAGAAATTTGCAAATGACAATACTCTAGTAGCTGAAGCTATTGGTGATGTTCTAATTATGAGGGAAGATGGCAAGAGGTCAGTAATTTCCAATGTATTGTACATACCATTCATGAAGAGTAATTTGCTTAGCATAAGGCAGCTAGTCGAAAATAACTACAAGGTGTCGATTGAAGACAAGATGATGAGAGTTCTCAACTCAGTTGGAAGGTTAATCTTGAAGGTTCCTATGTCTCAAAATAGAACCTTCAATATTGAACTTAATGTGATGGAGCATAAGTTCCTTGTAACTGCAGCCAACAGAGATGAATGGATATGGCATTATAGACTTGGTCATCTCAATTTCTAAGATATAATAGATTTAAAGAGAATAAATATGGTTTCAGGATTACCAGAAATCGACATCCCAAATGAAATATGTGAAGAATGTGTGCAGGCGAAGCAACACAAGAACAACTTCAGCAAGGATGCAGGAAGTAAGTCGGGGGAAATTCTTGAAGTCGTATACTCTGATGTATGTGGCCCTATCCAGGTGGATTCTATTAGAGGTAACATATACTTTGTCACTTTCATAGATGATTTCAGTAAAAAAACTGTGGACTTACCTGATCAAGAAGAAAAGTGAATTGTTTGAGGTATTTACTAAGTTTAAATATATGGTCAAAAAACAAAGTGGTCGAAAGCTCAAGATTCTGAGGACTGATGGTAATGGAGAATATGTGTCGAAAGACTTCGACACATTATGTGATAAAGAATGGATAGTGAATGAGGTGATTCCACCCTACACTCCACAGCAGAATGGAACTATAGAAATGAAGAATAGAACCATCGTGAATATGGTGAGAAGTATGTTGAAAGGCAAGCATCTACTCAAAGAATTATGGGGAGAAGCTGTGTCAACTGCAACATACATCTTGAATAGATGTTTGACAAAGAAGCTAGAAGGAATTACACCAGAAGAATATTGGTCTAGTGGCAAGCCTAGCCTAAGTCATTTGAAGGTGTTTGGATCTATAACACATAGACATGTGCCAGATCAGTTGAGAAGAAACCTTGATGACAAGTCGAGCCAAATGATCCTTATAGGATATCATTCGACTAGAGGATATAAGTTGTTTGACCCAGTGAACAAGCTGGTACCGATCAATAGGGACATGATCATAGAGAAGCTTAAAGAATGAGATTAGACTGAGAATGTTAAGAAGGATTCAATGAGAATCTTATGTGAAGAACCAACTAGTGAAGTCAAAAGAGAAGTTAGACAAGAAGAAGTCAGAGGTGAAGCAGGCCCAAGTAGGCCTCGACGAATAAGACACATGCCTGCAAGGTTGCAAGAATGTGTGATTACATCGGATGATGTGGTTAATGAAGAAGGTGAGTTAGTACACTATGCTTTCTATACAGATGCCAAACCAGTCAATGCAGCTAAGGCATTGAAAGATTCAAAGTAGGTGAAAGCAATGAATGAGGAACTAGATTCCATCAAAGTCAACAACACTTGGTCACTTGTCGAATTTCCTGAAGGCAAGAAGGAAATTGATGTGAAATGGGTATACAAGGTGAAGCTGAATCCTAAAGGAGAAGTAACTCGACATAAGGCGAGACTTGTGGCGAGAGGATTTCTTCAGAAAGAGTAAATTGACTTTGACAGAGTTTTTCCACCTGTTGATAGAATCGAAACAATTAGGTTGGTTGTTGGTCTAGAAAACATGAACATCTGACAAGTATATCAAATGGATTTGAAATGTGCATGTTAGAACAAGATTTGTTCATGACATATATTCCTTGGGTTTTGATGATAAAAAAGTATTTAAAGAACAATGGTTTTATTTGATGTGTGTTTCTTATATGCATATTCTAATACTTGTAAATACTAGGTACAAAATGTGATATACAAAGGCACACTTGAGAGAAGCTGAATTGCTAGCTTTTGGTGATACAGAATCTGAAGAACACTTGCTAAGTGATGTCTGGCGTAGACTCTGAAGCTGAAGGTCTCAGCATCTGAAGAAGTAACATAATTGTCTCTATACTTGGTGAATGTAAATTGGTTTCTGGTATCCTTCAAAGTTGGTGATAAAGTTGAAGTTGTCTGTACTGCATAAAGCAAACTGCATTGTCAAATCAGTTTGTCAAATGGAGTCTGAGTCCACAAGGCTCAAGAAAGGTTGACATGCTTTACGGATATCCTCTCCAATGGCTCTATAGTACAGGATCTTTTTGAAGACTCAACGGTTAAACATGTTACATAATGGATCAAGATCTTTTGGTGTATCTATCTTCAACGACTCTTGTAATATTGAGTAAGGCAAAGACATTGATCAAGTTATCTCATCCAACGGCTAGTCAGCTACAACTACTATATAAGTGGCTGAAGGTTCAAACTGAATCTTTAACAAAGATTGACCAGAAGATGGTGTAACAAGATCAGCAATTATAACCTCAATAGTTTGTGCAAATTTTCTGTTGTAGGTTTTAATTGTAAAAGCCTTAAAATTTCTTACACATTGAATATCTTAGAAATCTTAAGAGCTTTAGGTATTTTCTTAATGGTGATTTCCCGTACCTCTGAAATTAGTATCAAGTATACCTTGTTCTCTATCATGTTGAACTTGTTTAGTAGTTTAGATTAAGTATCTCGCCAATATGCTTGAGCCATGTAAGTCTCTTGCTATGTGCTTGAGCTTTGAAAGTCTTAATCAAGTAGGTTGATTAAGCAGAAGTCTTGTATCATTGGGATACAAGCAAGGAAGTCTCTCGCCAAGATGCTTAAGCCGTGTAAGTCTCATGTTATGTGCTTGAGCAATGAAAGCCTTAATCAAGTGGATTGATTGAGCAAGAAGTCTTGTGTCAGGGGATGCAAGCAAGAAGTCTTTGGCCAGTGTGGCTTGAGCAGGTTGGCTCGGTACATGAAATTGGGAGCAATAAGTCTTAAATTTGATGGGTTTAAGCAAGGAGGCTCGTTTCATGGGACTTGCAGCTGAAGTCTTAAGTCTGGAGGACTTAAGCAGGAAGTCTCGGACCGAGGGTCTGAGCAGTGTAAAAGTCTTATGCATAATGCATACGCGATTATAATCATGATTTGGTTATAGTGAAAATCTCTTGTGAAGTAGAGGACTGTAGTACTCTCAGTTGGAGGGGAACCAGTATAAATCTTTGTGTCTTCTGTTTTTATTTATTTGCTTCCGTTAACACTGTTTCTATGTATAAATAGAATTTGAACACCAATTCAGATTCTGAACTCAGATCAGGTGCATAATAAAAAGAAATGGAAAATACAATTCAACCCCCTTCTTGTGTACTTTTCTCACCTTCAATTGGTATCAGAGCATGGTTTGTGCTTAACACTTAACAGTGGCACAAATACTGGTCCAATAAGAAAAGTATGTATGTTAAAGACTTTCCTTCAAGAAGGAATCAATTGCCACATAAAAAATATCATACTATTTTTCCTACCATATTTAAAGGATGATTCCACTGAATTTAAATGATAGAAAATCAAAACATATTTTTAACTCATTGGTCTTGATAAAGGGTTGTGATGAAGGTCTATAGAATATCCTTGAGAAATGTATTACTATAGAAGTTGATGGTGTAAAGATGATCACTGTTTGAAAATCTCTATCACCAGCTTAGGAGAAGCATATTGAATATCTTCAGAGGTAGTTGCATTCTGGTAGGTGTTTTATCTCACTTTTGAGTATGTCAACATCATTGATATGTCTAATGCTTGGACTATCCATGAATCCTTGTGCTCAGATTTGTGGAAATCAGTTTTGAAGCTTGTCCAGTTACACTTCATCTAATCTCTCCAAGTAAATTCTGAGAAGATTGTTTTGGATTCAAACCTAAGGTCACAGTTATTCAAGAAGTTATACAACTTGAATGTACTCTGCTCTGTTGGTCTGTCATATAATTTTTGGAGAAAAGAAATGGAATCAGATATTGAAAAGCTATCTATCAGATTATCTTTTGTAAATTCTATTGAAGGAACTTCATATGGAATGTGTGATGATGAGGAATTAACCTTCCAAATCGAAACACTTCTTTAATTGGCTGAGTGAAATGAGACATCTGATGATAGAAGAATAACTTCAAAAGCTTCTGAAATATTAGTATTTCAGCTGACTTTCCAAATCTGAAAGCAAGGAGAAACACTACCAAAACCTAATGTCAGAAGGCTTTACTTCATATCCTTTTGAAACTGACATTAGTGCAGGATTCAGATGAAAAATTAATCTGGCTCTGCCAGTCATTACTGCTTCTGAAGAAGCATCTGAGTCCTGAAATAAAAATCAAGTATTGAAGAGAAAGAGACTATGCCAAATCCATCTTACTTCAATATTTTATAATAAGGAGTCTGCTCTTTAAGGTGATATCTTAAGAGAATCCATTGCTCCTTAATTGAAGGTTATCATGGAATTTGTATTAAAGGACAAGTCTATGAGAAACTTTCAATTCTTCTTCGTGTTCTGCAGAAAATTAGATGATAGTGTTTTAATTTGTTTTATGCCATTCCCTGATAGCTAACATCATCTAGTTCTTTGCTTATCAAAGATCTCAAAGTCTTAAGTCAGGACAATGAAATTAATGATTCTGCTAAGAACAAGATCTTGTTCATATTATGATTTATTCTAGACTGATACTCTAGAATGAATCATGGTATTGCTAGCAGAATGTGGCATAAGGCGTAGGAAAGTCTGTATGTACATTTATGTATGGTCTCATAGAAATATGAGTATCATCATTTAAATATAGTTGCTACAGATATCGAGGAAAGGAGCAGAGGTATCTTCCATGGTATTTATCAAAGGTTCTTTACAACATTAGATGGAAGAAGAGCCTACATCCCAGACTCAAGTACTAGAGGTATTAAGTTTGGTGGGAGAAGTAGAGTCAGTGGTTTAACAACCATTGAATCAGAATCTACTCAAAGTGGTGTTCAGACTCTATGGTCAAGTCTGGATGTTGATATGAGTCTGACCAAGAAAATAAAAAAAAAGGTTATGTTCTTTTCAAGCTTATCTCTCGATTCAATGAGATGTTTGTGTATATGTTAATACAAAGTCTCTACCAGGTTTCTAGAGAAGTTCTTTTATTGAAAGAATCTTCAGAAATCTTTAAGAAGAAACTATGTTGTATTTATCTATACTAAATATTTCATTAAGACTATCATATTTATAGAAGCAATTTCCTCACTTTTTGTGATGTTACTGCTGCTTATTAGTTGCAAAGGAAACAATTCAATATTCATTAATAACTCATTTCTCTTGTTTCAAGAGGAAATGTTGGTTTTGAATAGAATCTTGGAGACTGATGAGTGACAGAAGATATCTCTCTCTTAGTCTAGATCTACTAGACTCTGATGGATGATAGTTTCTAAAAATTGTCAGATTCTGAGATTCAAAAGAAGATTCTTTACTTCTGATTAAGCAGTTTAAGTAAAAGGTTTTTCAAAAATCTTATATAACTTGAATTTCATAAGTTTGAAAACCATCTAGTGGATTCAGGAGATCTGCTGGATAAGAACCTTTGGGTAATGATGCTTTCTTTTTATATTTTGCTGTCTGTATTCCCTATCTTATGAAACATCAATTTGTCCTTTTTCTGACAAGATTTTTATTCCTTTAAGATCTTGTTCAGTTTTTTTTCTTTGTTTTCTCTTTGGTTGTGTTCTAATCAAGCCAAACTTGAGATGAGTTTCCTAGTAAATTCTTCTTTGAATCAACTGGTTGTCATCAATCAAAAGCTTGTGGATTTTGATGAGTTGCTTACATTGGGTTTTAACTTCTGGAAGACTATGTCTAAACAAAGATGGAATGGATACTTTGAGATGCCATGTGGTTTCACTTATCTAGATCTTGTCAAAGAGTTTTGGATTAACGCCTTCATTGTTGAGCTGAATTTTGAGTGTGTTATTTTTTCTAAAGTAACTGGTGTTTATATAAAAGTAACCTCTAAAGTGATAGCCAATGTGATCAATTGTGAGGAAAATGGAGAAATTCTAAGAACTCTTGTTTGGGAACACTATCTTCCTACTTGGCGTATCTTTGTAGATCCATCTAAAACATCAGTGGTCTCAAGTCTTCGTCCTGATGCAGTTGTTTGGAATCAGATTCTGAATTTAAACCTGCTGCCTAAGGATAAAGATTTAGACCTCGTGGACCCTATTGAAAATGATATGCTACCACTTCTCAATTCAAACTTGCAGATTGATTTTCCTCAAGTTATGTTTGACTACTTGAAGAGGGCTCCTTATTCCTTTCACAAGGGAAAAATTTTATTCATTCCTTATGGACGTGTTCTTTTAGAATTACTTATTCAGCAGGGAATTATCATAAGTTCAGAGGCTGATTCATCTAAAATTTGGAGAGATAAGTTTGAAGCTATCTATGAAAGATTCTGATGCTAGATTTCTACACAGTAATGCTTTGTAATTGTTAGAACCTTTGTATTAAGTAATCTTATTAATAATTTGTGTTTGTTCATGATGCTGTATAGTTTAAATTGTTATTTATATATTTATTATTGTTCTAAAGGATTAAAGTAATAGGATTAAGAACTCAAAATGCGCAATAATTCTCATTAATAAAACTGGAAGATATTACAAATTATTTAGACTTTCTAGTCTCTTGGATTTGCCCTAAGGTATTCCCTAGGATCATCTGACATGTCCAGATTATCTAAATAATCTTGCCATTCTTCCTTTGCAAACTCCAAAGCCTCATTTCTCATATGGTTTCTACATTTGGACTCAAAATTTCTTTTTCTGGGAGTTTTCACAAAGGATGCTGAAGAGGTGTGTGCTTCTAAAGTCATCTGCTTTCTAGTAGATACTTCAGCTCCTTCTTTGCCTTTGGTTGCTTGAGTTGCTGCATTCAGTATGGATGCCTTTCTGAAATCTCTCTTTGAAACCCATATTTTTTTTGTTTATACATCTTGGTGTTCTAAAGATTAAGTGATTAAGGGAGAGAGTCTGCTATGAGTTTTTATAAACTTGTTACATTCATTGTCTTGAGTACCTATTATTTTAATATTGATTAAGTTAAATCAATGTTTTAATGATGACTCTTGGAAATGTTATCTAACAGTCTGACCTATTAAGATTCCTTTTAACAGTAGTAAGTATTATAGTTAACACGTTTAATTATTGCTTTTGGTGTCAGTATTACTTCATTAATGTTTTACCAGAAAATCAAAAGGTGAGTTAAGTGGTTGTGTACATGCAAATGTTAATAAATAAAAATTAGTCAAAAGACATCTTCATTAATCTAGTAAAAGGATTACAAAAAGAGTTTTACAAAAGGAAGTGAATGTTCTTAGAATATATCCCTATCTAAGTCATCCTTTGCCTTGTAGGAGCAGTAGTTGTCATAGTCAACTTCTAGTTCATCTTCATCAATATCTTCCTCGTCTGCTTCTGGGATAAAAGAATGGTAAAACCACTTGTTGAACCTTCTTCTCCTGGACCTCTTCATAGTTTTCTTTCTAGGCTTCATCGCAGGAACTGAAGAACCTACTTCTATGGGTTGTTGAGGAACTGCTAACGTAGCTTCGTCAGAAGTAATCTTTGCAGAGGGCACAAGCCCAGTAGTGGATGACTTAGAAACTGATAATTTCTAAAGGTTCTAGATATTCAGGCTTGTAGAGTTCTATGTGATTTTTGTCACTACAGAAGCTGTGTTGCTCTCAGCTGATGACTCCATGACTCTTATAGATGTTGACGAAAATGAATTAGGTTTTGGCTGCTTTTATAATGACTTATGTGTATCCTAATCGACGAAATAAGAACCCTTTACTCAAATTTGTGGACTGTTACGGTCAATAACTGCATTGGACAATCTTTAATGAGGAGCTTATAAACCTCAACCTTAGCCTATTAGACTCATAAGGAGCTTACAAACCTCGTATTCTATTGTTTCCAAAGGAAGTTAAAATATTATTTTTGGTTTTCTTAAATATAGAACTAAGGGGGAGCTTACAAACCTCAACTTTGGTACTATTTGACTCAGGGAGAGATTACAAACCTCATACTCTGATGTTACTAAGAAAACTAAATTAATTTTTCTTGAAAGTAGTACTTAGGGTGGGTAAAAGAACTCAACTTTGGACTATTAGACTCAGGGGGAGCTTACAAACCTCATACTCTGATATTGCAAAGAAAATTATAACTGCCCAACATTGTTCTATTAAATACTTATGTTTGTCATCATCAAAAAGGGGGAGATTGTTAGAACAAGATTTGTTCATGACATATATTCCTTGGGTTTTGATGATAACAAAGTGTTTAAAGAATAATGGTTTTATTTGATGTGTGTTTCTTGTATGCAGGTTCTAATACTTGTAAATATTAGATACAAAATCTGATATACAAAGGCACACTTGAGAGAAGCTAAATTGCAAGCTTCTGGTGATGCAGAATCTGAAGAGCACTTGCTAAGTGATGTCAGGCATAGACTCTGAAGCTAAAGGTCTCAACATCAGAAGAAGCTATATAATTGTCTCTACATTTGGTGAATGTAAATTGGCTTCTGGTATCTTTCAGAGTTGGTGATAAAATCGAAGTTGTCCGTACTGTATAAAGCAAGTTGCATTGTCAAATCCGTTTGTTAGCTTGAGTCTGAGTTCACAAGGCTCAAGAAAGGTTGACATGTTGATCGGTAAATAGCAAGTGTACTATTTAACGATGTAGTAATAATTGGGGTAATCCCCAGAGTCGGTCTCTCGAGGACTGCGTATAATATGTAAGTGTGGGTGTTATTTCAATTAAACAAAAATTACTTTTGGGGTTTTTTTGGGTTGACAAAAGTTATAATAACAATATAAAATAAGCAGAACAATAAATAGTGCTTTTAACGAATATGATGAAATATGCTAGGGAAGGTGTATAAATTGCTCAGTAAGAACCCGAAATTATCGTCAGAGATATAGGCCTCAAAACCTTAATTTTACTGACCCTCAAATATTTTTCTTAAATTCCTTAACCGAAAAACCTTTGATATTATTCTCCTTGACCCTAATTCCTTAGCAGTCAAGAAAGAACATCAAGCAATAGTTCTGACAAAGTTTTTAGTCACTACGGGATATCCCCATTCCTAGGCAATATCTACAGTAATGTTATTATGCAAAATTAATAGATTGGTTTTTCAGGCCAAATCCCTAATCCTAAATCGTTCCCAATTTAACCTATCGATAAATGTTAAATAATTGGCATAAAAATAGATTAAGGCAAGAAAACATAATCTCATCAAATAATTCAATAAAGGTTCATTACATCACAATTTAGGGACACCCCCTAGCATTGGGGGGTTTAGCCTCTCATAATATTCAAAATAAAAATAACAATAAAATTAAAGAAAGACATTACAAATTGATCGGAGTAAATTGATTCTTCAATCGCTTCCGCTCATGAACAATCCCCTTCTCCCAATCTCCTTGATCGCATAAAACTATCGTAAATATTTCGTAAAGTAAAAAGTGTCTATTCTCTCCTCTCCACCTAGCCTAAGTAGTTCCAAATCAACTAAAACAACATGAAATTCCCAGAATACCCCTCAGAGCACTTAAACTCAGAAAATCTTAAAAATCGAAAAATTTCCTCTCCCAGACTTGCGGACACGGGCACCTGTGTCAGCCTTCTGTTTCTCTGTACCAGCTCTTTTCCACTCCAGGCCTGCTGACACGGGCCGTGTCAGCTAACACGGGCACCTGTGTTAGCCCTCTGACTTTGCCCAAATTCTTCTCTTCCTTGCTTCTCCTGACACGGCCCGTGTCAGGCAACACGGGGGCCCGTGTCAAGCTTCTGGCTCCTTCCAAAAAATCTTTTGAAACACTCCGAACCTTTTCATTCTTCGTGTAAGTCCTCCGGGGCTTCCACCTGTGATCTGAAACTAACACAAACTACCAAAACACGCATAAAGTGCACAAAATAGAAAAAACCCACAAAAGAAACAATAACGGAAAGACAATGTGAAGAGTAAAAATAAACTGAACAACAATAATAATAACCAACAATGTGTTACCAATTGTGCAGTTTTGTGCCGAATGATGGACGAAAAACAAGTAAAAATAGTGACCGATCACAACCCCAAACTTATCTCATTGCTTGTCCTCAAGCAATGCTCAAGACAACAATTAGGTCACCCCTGAATTATTCTAACCAACCACAGTACCACTGAGATTTTTTGTAACTTTCCTTCACTTTCTTCTCAACCTTTCCTTCTTAACCGACTCATGGCGATCGACCACACTTCCACAATTCAGCACCTCTTCCTTTGTCAGTTTTTCACACTCTCACCAAATCGCTCGGGTTAAAGTGTTTGAACTCTCCAATCAAAGCATGCACCGTCATCTCATAAGCTTGCACAACATCTATATTCATTACACACACACACAACACACACTATTCGAGGACTTTAAAGGTAGTAACGGGGCTTCGGGACACAGTGGGATAAACAAATAAAAAGGAAAAAAAACAAAGGGTTTTTATGCTCAGACGCAGTGTCATTTCTCTCATCCCTGTGTAGCTTGCACTTTTCATGATCAAGGGCGTTGGACACAACTTATTAGGATTTTCCAGTTTCTCTCCTCAGGTGTAACTTCGAAGTTCTTCTTTGATTTTTTTAAATTTGGATCCTCCTATAGGTAAATGCATTCTTTCATCTCTCTTTTTTTTTCAAGGCTTTTTCTTTGCTCTATTTTTCTTTCTTTTTTTTTTCGAATGCACTTACTTACTTTTATTTTGAGTGTCTCAACCCCAAACTTAGAGTTCTACACATGTGGGAAATCAATAACACTTGTCTGAGAAGGGTAAGGAAGTGTTTTGGGCTAAAGGTTCGCATAATGTGTGTAATAACAAACAAAAGGGAATATGGCTTGAAGAGGTTAGCAACGAATACAATACAAGGGTTGGCTACAAAGGCTCAAGGATAAATAGAAACAAATGCCTCAGTGTGTGTAAGTGTACAGTGGGAATTCAACAGACAGGTGCGCAAATTATAAGAGACGAGTACATACCTGACAACTCTCATGATGCAATAGTGTATGGCTTTTTAGGACCCTCACCATATTTGGCATACTGACATTTCCAAGGTGCCTTCGGTGTGATGTAGTGTCATTTCGCCTCGAATGTACAGTACTCTAGTCTCGGTCCAGTGTCGAAAATCACGTCCAATCATCCTTTCAGCGATACCTACTTCCGAGGGTTTCCTCGAGCACAAGTTAGGATTACACCTTCTCATCCACCTAACACCAGTCGTCTCATTCACCCGGCACATCCACCTTAAATCTGTAACACACATAAACATAAAACACACCAAAATAAATGAACTAACTTAATCCAAAGCAAAATAACAGAAGAAAAAAAACAAACGGAAAGCAAATAACCCCCCCCCCCCCCCCCCCCCACACACACACACACTTGAACCAAACAGTGACCTCACTGTTTTAGAACAAATATGAGAGGGGACTCACAAAGCCTCACTGAGGAGGAGGGGGAGGAAATCGCAGCATCATCTACTGCATCATGGTCTGCATCTCATCCAGGATATCACCCTGTCGGGTTTGCTCACGTCCTTGACGTGCCTGTTCATCCCAAATTTCTCCAATTTCAGCTTTAATCCATGACCATTGATCGAGTTTCATGGAGAATGTCCCGGTGCTTGTGGATGATGTTCCCGCATAAGGAGGAACCGTTTGATGTGGTTCTGGCTCAGCCCGAAACTCACCGCCACCTGCATTCACATCATCATCATCTTGCTCGTCCACAACATCGAGGACGGCATTCCCATAAAGCCAGTTTTCAGGATCATCAATTCTTATTCTATTGGGATTAGGAAGTGTCATAACAAATTGTTCAGAACATAACAAACCATAGCACCCATCAACAATAGCAATCATTCTTTGCTGAACCAGTGCATTCATATGAAGATGGGTCTTACCTGAGACCGGCGTGTCATTGTACGCCGCCGGGTCATACCCAAAGTGTTCAGCAATTTGTGTGATCATCCCACCAACAGAAATACCGCCGGAGTTGGCACGACCAACTCTTCCCAGATAGTCAGCTATAAAGGCAGCCACATTGATTGATGTCTATTTTGCCATGGCATATAAGAAATAAAGTTCCTTCTGGGAAGCCACCCCGATGCTGTCCCCTCTACCAAACAGAGTATATGCTAAAACTTTCTGTGCATATCTGAAGCAAGGGTTTTGAATCCCTGAAGCTTTGGCTACCTTAGCCACATACTCCGTGTGGCCTGTGATTTGTGTCCAGAAAGCTTTAGCATCAAAAGTGTCTGGAACAGCTCCGGGGCCATCAATAGGGAGGTCTAAAATGCTCCCCAGGTCTTCCACCGTCAGCTCATGATCATTATTGTGTAACCTGAAACTCATAGTGCCATAAAAATAATAAGCAGAACCTGCCCATTTCTTTTTTAGCTTAAAATTAACAGTGCTCAAAAATTCGAGGGTAATGCGCTCGTAAATCGGCGCCTCATACATTATAAATTTCAGTATTCCTAAAGTATGGAACATTCTAGTTACCTCTATGGACAACCCTAATTGAGATAGAGTTTCATAACACAAGTACCTCGTCGGTGTAATTTTTCTCTTTACATGCATGGAGTACCTTCTCTCATGCTCGTCATTGTAAAAAATAATCTCGTGAGCATTTGGACGGCGGATAGTGCGCTTCCTTGTTCAGGATGGTTCAGCCGCCTGTTGCTTTCCTCTATCTGCACGCTTTGGAGGCATAGTGGTCACCTGAAAAAAAACACAAAAACTGAAAACGAAAATTAGGAGAAAATACAACCGTAGAAACGTAGAGGAGGACGAGTAGAACAACTTTTGTGAAGCAGGATGATGGTTTTGATGAGTGGGTGATGCAAAAATATGAGCTTTTGAGGTGAGTAAAAATGGGGTTTTTAGGTTTGTGATAAAGTTTGAAGAAGAAGAAGTGGTGGAAAGGGAAAGATAGTGGGTAAAAAGTGAATAATGAGTGGTGAAAGGAAATAACAACAACTAAAATGCACATGGGCCCCACCAGATTAAGTAAAAAAAATTTAACAAATTTTGAAAATCATGGTGGTCGCGCTGCCTGACATGGGCCGTGTCCGGTGACACGGGCGGCCGTGTCAGGTTTCTGTTTCTCCCAAAAATCCATAAAAAAATTTCAACCTTCAGGAGGTCTGACACGGGCGGCCGTGTCGGCCCCCTGGAATCCATTTTCCTCAAGCTTCAAAAACTCATTTTTTTTCGCCCTCCTGACACGGGCCGTGTCCGGTGACATGGGTGACCGTGTCAGGCCCCTAGAACTCCACATTTTTCTTCTTTCCCTATTTTTTTCAAGTTTTTGAAAGCTTCTCTGACACGGGCCGTGTCAGCTGACACTGGCACCCGTGTCAGGCCCCTGACTTCCACATCTTAGCAATTTTTTCACTTTTTCTTCGATTCCTCCTCTGAACAACTGCAACATACGTGAGTACCTACACAACACAAAACAAACAAACACACAGAAACAAGAAAAATGGTGAGTAAAAACGCGTGGGTTGCCTCCCACGAAGTGCTTCGTTTAACATCGTATGGCTCGACGGTCGCCCATCCTACCCTGTAAGATGAACGACTTCGATTCTTTCACTTGGTTGTCCTTGAAAATAAGGTTTCAACCTCTGCCTATTCACTTTAAATGTGTCTCTACTCGTTGAATTCTTCAACTCAATAGCACCATGGGAAAACACTTTATGAACTACAAACGGCCCTGACCATTTAGACTTCAACTTTCCCGGGAATAGTTTCAACCGGGAATTGTAAAAAATGACCAGCTGCCCTTCCCAAAACTCTTTCTTTTGAATCCTCTTATCATGTCATTTCTTTGTTTGATCTTTATAGACTTTGGCATTTTCATACGCCCGATTCCGAAATTCCTCTAACTCATGGAGTTGAAGAATCATAGAACTTCCAGCTTTAGATGGATCCATGTTAAGGAATTTCGATGCCCAAAGTGCCTTGTGTTCCAACTCTAACGGTAAATGGCAGGCCTTTCCATAAACTAATTGGTATGGAGACATACCGATTGGCATTTTGAACGCCGTTCGATACGCCCAAAGAGCATCATCCAATTTCGTTGCCCAATTCTTCCGAGAGGAACTAACCGTCTTTTCAAGAATTTGCTTTAGTTGCCGATTGGACACTTCTACCTGGCCACTTGTTTGAGGATGGTACGGAGTGGCGATCCGATGCTTCACATTATACTTTTGGAGTAGCCTTTCCATGAGGTGATTTAGGAAATGTGTTCCTTCATCACTTATAAGTGCTCTCGGTACTCCAAACCTAGCAAAAATGTTATCTTTCAAGAACTTCACCACTACCTTTGCATCATTGGTGGGCAAAGCCACGGCTTCCACCCATTTAGAAACATAGTCCACCGCCACTAAAATATAATTTTTTTCGAAGGACGGTGGAAATAGCCCCATAAAGTCTATGCCCCAAACATCAAACAACTCAACTTCCAACATAGAATTCTGGGGCATTTGGTTCCTCTTGGATATATTCCCCGTTCTCTGACATTTGTCACACTCTTCCACCATCTCTTGGGCATCTTTGAACAAGGAGGGCCAGTACAACCCTGACTGAAAGACTTTGGCTACAGTTCTATCACCACTGAAATGCCCTCCATAGTCCGAGTCATGACAAGCTTTCAACACATCCCTCTGTTCTTCTTCAGAGACACACCTTGTGACTAACCCATCAACACCTCTTTTGTACAAGAATGGATCATCCCATAGATAAAACCTGCAATCATCTAAAAACTTTTTCTTCCGGTCAGAATCAAAATCATCAGGGATAATACCACCTACCAGATAATTCGCATAGTCTGCGAACCATGGCACACCAATAACAGCAAGGATGTGTTCATCAGCAAACTCATCCTTTATTGGGCGCTTTTCTTCTGTTTCTTCGATAGGTGACATCTGAGAGAGGTGATCAGCAATAATATTTTCACACCCTCTCTTGTCACGAATCTCAACATCGAACTCCTGAAGGAGTAGAATCCATCTCAAGAGTCTTGGCTTAGAATCCTGCTTAGCAAAAAGATACTTCAAAGCAGCATGGTCAGTATAAACAATGACCCTTGAACCCAACAGATATTGCCTAAATTTATCAAAGGCATACACAACAACTAACAACTCCTTTTCGGTAGTTGTGTAGTTCATCTGTGCAGGGTTCAACACATGACTCGCGTAGAAAATAACATGCAATAACTTATCTCTTCGCTGTCCAAGAACAGCCCCTACTGCAATGTCGCTAGCATCGCACATGATCTCAAACGGTTGAAACCAATCGGGGGCAATAACAATAGGTGCCAACACTAATTTATTTTTCAATGTCTCAAATGCGTCGGTACACTCTTTATCAAAAACAAAAGCTCTATCCTTAACCAAAAGAGTAGTTAGAGGCTTAGCTATTTTAGAAAAGTCTCTTATGAACCAGCGGTAAGAACCCGCATGGCCTAAGAAACGTCGTATACCTTTTTCATTTACCGGAGGCGGAAGCTTTGAGATTACCTCCATTTTGGCTTGGTCTACTTCAATTCCCTTGTGGGAAATTTTGTGACCCAACACTATACCTTCACGGACCATGAAATGGCACTTCTCCCAGTTGAGGATTAAGTTAATCTCCTGGCATCTTTCTAAAACAAGAGAAAGGTTAGTTAAACAATTATCAAAAGAATACCCAAAGACCGAGAAGTCATCCATGAAGACTTTCATATGCTTTTCGAGCATATATGCAAAGATGGAAGTCATGCATCTCTGAAATGTAGTAGGGGCATTACATAACCCAAATGGCATCCTTCTGTAAGCAAAGACACCATATGGGCATGTAAAAGCCATCTTCTCTTGATCTTCCGGAGCAACCGCAATTTGGTTGTAACCGGAGTATCCGTCTAGGAAACAATAGTAATCATGACTCGCTAGCCGTTCTAACATCTGATCAATGAACGACAGTGAGAAGTGGTCCTTCCATATGGCAAGATTTAACCTTCTGTAGTCAATACACACCCGCCACCCTGTAATCGTCCTCATAGGAATCAACTCATTTTTCTCATTTTTGATGACGGTGGTTCCCCCTTCTTGGGCACTACATGGATATGACTCACCCATGAGCTATCAGATATCGGGTAAATCAGACCCGCATCAAGCAACTTCACCACTTATTTTCTTACAACTTCTTTCATAGCTGGATTAAGTCTTCTTTGAGGTTAGACAACCGGTTTATGATCATCCTCCATGAGAATTTTGTGCATACAAACAGTGGGACTAATACCCTTCAAATCCTCAATTTTCCAACCCATATCCCCCTTGTTCTTTTTTAGGACTTCAATCAACTTATCTTCTTGGACAGTTTTTAGGCTAGCACTTATGATGGCTGGACATTTACCTTCGGTGTCGAGGAAGACATACTTGAGGTTTTTCGGAAGTTGTATCAATTCTGAACTCTTTTTGGTCTCTTCACTCCCTTCCACCAATTGAGGTTGTCTTAGATCCTCCCACCGATGTGGTCGAGATCCTTTCCAAGGAGGTAGAGCTTCCATCATGGCCAACACTTCCAACTCTCCCTCACCCATTTCTTCGCTATCTTCGAAAATTGACAAACTTAACACTTTTTCTAGAGGCAATTGGGCTGCACTTTTAAGATTTTCATTTTCAGCAACTTGGTTAATCACCCCAATAATATTGCTTGTGCCAAAATCACTTTTGTGCTTCATTGTATTTCTAACATCAATCTTCACCTCTTCATCATAAATCTTCATAGTAATGGTTCCCCCTTCTATATCTATCATGCATCTCCCGGTTTCCAAAAATGATCTTCCGAGAATAAGGGGAATCTCTTCATCTTCCGGCATTTCAAGAATCACAAAATCCACCGGGAATAAAAACTTGTCAACTTTCACTAAAACATCTTCCACGACCCCATAAGGTCTCTTTACCGAGTGATCCGCGAATTGAAGTGTCATCCTAGTGTCTTTTACCGCACCTATACCCAACTTTCGGTAGATGGATAAGGGCATTAGGCTCACACTAGCACCCAAATCAATAAGAGCTTTCTGGAATGATCTATCCCCAATTGTGCAAGGAATAGTGACAGCACCTCGATCTTTCTTCTTTACTGGAATCTTCATACCCTGCAAAATAGCACTACAAGTTTCGGTTAGGATAATAGGATCCGTGTCAACGGTTCGCTTCTTTGAAATGATATCCTTCATGAACTTTGCATAAGTGGACATTTGCTTGAGTACCTCCAAAAATGGAATATTGAGCTCAAGCTTTTTCAACATCTCCAAGAATTTTTCGAAGTTCTTCTCTTGCTGCCCCTTCTTCTTGTTTCTTTGAGGATAAGGAAGCTTAATGACCGGTTTGGGCTAAATAATCTTTTATTTCACTACTTGTTCCGGTGACACCACCTTTTCAGCTACTACTTCATTTTCTTTTATCTCAAGATCGACCTCCCGCAATTGGTCTTCCAATTCAGAATTTTTCTCAGGAATCTCAATAGATTTACCACTCCTTGTGGTCATAGCACTAACATTATTATGATCCCACGGGTTAGGCACAGTGGCACTAGGAAGAGTACCTTGTGCTTGAGAACTTGCTAGTTGTTGTGCTATTTGGCTCATCTGGACTTCAAGGTTTTTTATCGAACCACCTGTGTTCCTAAGATTGTTTCGTGTCTCTTCTTGGAATTAGGAGCTCTGAGCGGCCATCTTTTCAATGGCAATTTCCCAATCAGCTTTTCGTGGTGCTTGCTGTTGAAACTGTTGTGGGTGTTGTTGAAACTGTTGCTGCAATTGTTGAGGATACGGCTGCTGAGGTTGTTTTTGTTGAGGACGGTACTGTTGTTGTTGCAGTTGGTTCGGAGGTGGAGCAACCCCTTGCTTTGGAACATTCCCTTGCTGATCTTTCCATGAGAAATTCAGATGATTCCTCCACCCCGGATTATAGGTGTTGGAATAAGGGTTATTCTGCTTCAAAAAGTTGATTACTTCCACTTGTTGCGAGGTAGCAACACAATGCACAGTAAAATGCGGTCCCCCACAGATTTCACAATTAACTTCTTGAACTGGTTGAACCTGTGCCACAGTTTGAGTATCAAGGTTCATCTTTTTAATCCTCCTTTCTACCTCAGCCGCAATCTGCTCTTCCATTTTTACCACTTGCTCCGTAAGCTTCATATCAATAATCTTTTTAGGTTGGCTTACACTGCGATCATACAACTCCAAGTGCTCATTTACTGCAATAGCCTCAATTATTTTTTTAATGCCAGTGGCTGTTGTAAAGTTGGTTGAGCCACCGACAGCTATATCGATAAGCTGCTTAGTCTTCATCTTGAGACCATTCACACAATTCTGCATTTGTTTGGTTGCGTCCATGTTATGAGTGGGACACGCAACCAAACACCTCTTAAACCTCTTATACGCATCTCCAAGTGGCTCTCCCTCTTTCTGTTTAAAGTTCACGATGTCGTACCGTTTTCGGATGTACACAGAAGCAGGGAAATATTCATTTAGAAATGTAGTTTCCATCTCTTGCCAAGTAGTAATACTCCCAGCAGGTAGTGAGTAAAACCACTCTCCGGCTTCATCAGATCTCAATTTTTAAGGACGTACTCATGGTAAGGAACCTTTGTAGGTGCTTATTGGCATCTTCATTGATCCTTCCTGAAAATGGCCTACTCTGAAGTTGTCGGATGATGGATGGGTGCAGCTGGAATTGTACAACAGTAACTGGTTGATTCACAATTATCAACCGCACTGTTGGAGCGTTCGCCCTTCCATAGTCACCGAGAAGTCTTTCTGCTGGTGGATCTTCCGCCATAATAAGAGTTCCCGGCTCTAAGTCTGTGCCGGAGTCTGTGTGCTTGGAGTGTCCTGAAACTGATTCTTCTTTCTCGTGCTCAGAAATAATTGGTTCTGAACCCGACGCTGCCAGTATTTCTAGTTTAGCTTGATGACGTCTAGCGTGCAAAAAATATCTCTGGTTCTGCGTCAAAAGAAAATTCAGCAGAGGCCTTACCTCGCATACATAGGTTAGAAAATTATTAGTAATAATAAAAAAATAACAGGAAATAAAATAAAATTTTGGTCACAGAGTGACAAAATTTCAATTAAATTAACACAACACTTAGAATTTGGCAGTCCCAGGCAACGGCGCCAAAAACTTGATCGGTAAATAGCAAGTGTACTATTTAACGATGTAGTAATAATTTGGGTAATCCCCAGAGTCGGTCTCTCGAGGACTGCGTATAATATGTAAGTGTGGGTGTTATTTCAATTAAACAAAAATTACTTTTGGGATTTGTTTGGGTTGACAAAAGTTATAATAACAATACAAAATAAGCAGAACAATAAAAAGTGCTTTTAATGAATATGATGAAATATGCTAGGGAAGGTGTATAAATTGCTCAGTAAGAACCCGAAATTATCGTCAGAGATATAGGCCTCAAAACCTTAATTTTACTGACCCTCAAATATTTTTCTTAAATTCCTTAACCGAAAAACCTTTGATATTCTCCCTTGACCCTAATTCCTTAGCAGTCAAGAAAGAACATCAAGCAATAGTTCTGACAAATTTTTTTGTCACTACAGGATATCCCCATTCCTAGGCAATATCTACCATAATGTTATTATACAAAATCAATAGATTGGTTTTTCAGGCCAAATCTCTAATCGTAAATAGTTCCCAATTTAACCAATCGATAAATGTTAAATAATTTGCATAACAAAAGATTAAGGCAAGAAAACATAATCTCATCAAATAATTCAACAAAGGTTCATTACATCACAATTCAGGGACACCCCCTAGCATTGGGGGTTTTAGCCTCTCATAATTTTCAAAATAAAAACAACAATAAGATTAAAGAATGACATTACAAATTGATCGGAGTAAATTGATTCTTCAATCGCTTCGGCTCATGAACAATCCCCTTCTCCCAATCTCCTTGATCGCATAAAACTATCGTAAATTTTTCGTAAAGTAAAAAGTGTCTATTCTCTCCTCTCCACCTAGCCTTAGTAGTTCCAAATCAACTAAAACAACATGAAATTCCCAGAATACCCCTCAGAGCACTTGAACTCAGAAAATCTTAAAAATCAGAAAATTTCCTCTCACAGGCTTGCTGACATGGGCCGTGTCAACTGACACGGGCACCCGTGTCAGCCTTCTGTTTCTCTGCGCCAGCTCTTTTCCACTCCAGGCCTGCTGACACGGGCACCCATGTCAGCCCTCTGACTTTGCCCAAATTCTTCTCTTCCTTGCTTCTCCTGACACGGGTCGTGTCAGGCAACACAGGGGCCCGTGTCAGGCTTCTAGCTCCGAACCTTTTCATTCCGAACCTTTTCATTCTTCGCGTAAGTCCTCCGGGGCTTCCACCTGTGATCTGAAACCAACACAAACTACCAAAACACGCATAAAGTGCACAAAATAGCAAAAACTCACAAAAGAAACAATAACGAAAAGACAATGCGAAGAGTAAAAATAAACTGAACATCAATAATAATAACCAACAATGTGTTACCAATTGTACAGTTTCGTGTCGAATGATGGACGAAAAACAAGTGAAAATGGTGACCGATCACATGCTTTACGGATATCCTGTCCAACGGCTCTATAGTACAAGATCTTCTTGAAGACTCAACGGTTAAACACGTTACACAATGGATCAAGATCTTTTGGTGAATCTATCTTCAACGACTCTTGTACTGTGGAGTAAGGCAAAGACACTGATCAAGTTATCTCATCCAACGGCTAGTCTGCTGCAACTGCTATATAAGTGGCTGGAGGTTCAAACTGAATATTTAACAAGGGTTGACCAGAAGATGGTGTAACAAAATCAGTAATTATCAACTAAATAGTTTATGCAAATTTTCTTTTGTAGGTTGTAATTGTAAAAGCCTTAAGATTTCTTACACATTTAATATCTTAGAAATCTTAAGAGCTTTAGGTCTTTGTTAATGGTGATTTCCCGTACCTCTGATATTAGTATCAAGTACACTTTATTCTCTATTCTGCTGAACTTCTTTAGCAATTAAGATTAAGTCTCTCGCCAAGATGCTTGAGCCATGTAAGTCTCTTGCTATGTGCTTGAGCATTGAAAGTCTTAATCAAGTAGATTGATTGAGCAGAAGTCTTGTATCATTGGGATACAAGCAAGGAAGTATCTCACCGAGATGCTTGAGCCATGTAAGTCTCATGCTATGTGCTTGAGAAATGAAATTTTTAATCAAGTGGATTGATTAAGTAAGAAGTCTTGTGTCAGGGGATGTAAGCAAGAAGTCTTGGGCCAGTGTGGCTTAAGCACGTTGGCTCGGTACATGAAATTAGGAGCAGCAAGTCTTGAATCTGAGGGGTTTAAGCAAAGAGGCTCGTTTCTTGGGACTTAGAGCAGAAGTCTCGAGTCTGGAGGACTTAAGCAGGAAGTCTCGGACCGAGGGTCTGAGCGGTGTAAAAGTATTGTGTAGAATGTATAAGCGATTGTAATCATGATTTGGTTATAGTGAAAATCTCTTGTGAAGCAAAGGGATTAGACTACTCTCAGTTGGAGGGCAACCAGTATAAATCTTTGTGTCTTTTATTTTTATTTATCTGCTTCTGTTAACACCGCTGCTAAGTATAAATAGAATCTGAACACCAGTTCAGGTTCTGAACTTTGATCAAATGCAGAATAAAATGAAATGGAAAACACAATTTAACCCCCCCCCCCCCCTTTCTTGTGTACTTTTCTCACATTTAGTGCATTCCTGAATGACCACTTAGATGAAGAGGTTTATGTCGCACAACTAGGTGGGTTTGTGAAACGAGGCAAAGAAAACAAGGTATACAAGCTGCATAAAGCTTTGTATAGACATAAGCACGCTCCAATAGCTTGTAATAGGAGGATAAATAGTTTTCTACGGGAGAAAGAATTTGTGAAGTGCACAACTGAGCATGGAGTATATGGAAGGAGAAGCGATAGTGAATTACTTATACTATGTGTCTATTTCGATGACTTGTTGATAACAGAAAGTTGCAAGAAGGAGATCGAAGATTTCAAACATAACCTAAGTGAGGAGTTTGAAATGTCAGACTTGAGAAATCTCTCATATTTCTTTGGCATCGAATTCTAAAAGAGTGGTAGAGTTTTGATGATGCATCAAAGAAGATATGCAGGCGAAATACTCAAAAGATTTGATATGCAATATTGCAACCCAACTCTCCAACTGAGCCCAGATTGCAATTGTCGATAGAATCAGATGAAGATGATGTCGACCTTACTCAGTACATAAGACATATTAGGTCATTAAGATACCTTTGTCACACAAGGCCTGATCTAGCATACAATGTAGGTATGGTGAGTAGATTCATGCAAAAGCCAAAGGTATCACACCTAGCAGCGACGAAGAGGATACTAAGGTATCTGAAAGGAACTCTCGACTACGACATTTTATTTCCTGCAGCTGATGAAGGAAAAGAATGCAAGTTAGAGGGATACACCGACTCAAGTTGGTGTAGTGAGGTTGAGGATAGAAAATCCACAGCTGGCTATGTGTTTATGCTAGGTGGTGCACCAGTTGCTTGGAGTTCGAGAAAGGAGCTAGTAGTGGCATTGTCGTCGTGCAAAGCAGAGTACATAGCTGCTTCTCTTTGTGCATGTCAAGCAGCGTGGATGGTGAATCTGGTTAAAGACATTATAGGGAAAATTCATGGAGCAATTACCATGAAGATCGACAACATGTTTTCTATCAATCTGGCAAAGAATCTGATAGCAAATGGACGAAACTAGCACATCGAAATGAGGTTTCATTATCTTCGAGAGCATGTAGCAGAAGGGAAGATGAACTTAGAATACTGCAGAATTGAGAATCATATTGCAGATATGATGACAAAAGGAGTGCAAGTCGAAGTGTTCAAGAAGCTAAGGTCTTTGATGAATATAGATAGCTTAGACACAATGAATTAGGTGATGTGTTGAGAATGTAATTCTTTGTGTCAAAATTAGCCTTATGTGTGTGTGTGTGTCGAAATGTCGAAGCATGTTACTCGACAGGATTTCGACTTATGCCTATTTTAGTAGTGTTAGCTAAATTAGGTATTTTGGGCTTTTGTGTTTTGGGCTTTGGCTTAGGGAGCAATCTAGCTCAACTATCAATAGAGGGAGTAACCCTTATTCTTGTATCAACTTGAATTCACAGAATTTTGCAGTTACAAAGTGAATAAGTTTTCCACAGTTTGTGGGCAGAAAGTTACTCTGCAGAAATCACCATCTTCTTCCATATTTGGTCAAACTCTAATTTTCTTTCTTATTCAATTTTTCTTTCTTCTCCCATTAACAATTGCTGTGCAGAATCATTGTTGCAATCAAGGTGTGATTGATTCACTCGAGTGAAAAGTGAAGAACAAAGAATTTCGATCGGTTGATTGAATCTTATTCATTAAGATTGATTCCGAATTCTCAAAATTTTTAGGTGAATTCCAACAAATCACTTCTAAAATATCATTTATGAATGGTTGTAATGCATTGTTCGTATGAAGCCTCTATAATAAATAATTAAAAAAATTATTGACAAATTAATAATTAATAAGAATTAATTAACATGCTCTATCTGTCTAAAAATATTCATTATTTATCATATTTCATTTTACTCCATTATTAACAATTTAAATAATAAAATGTGATTATATACCACTTTGTCTCATTCCACTCCATGACATTCTATCAAATTTAAAGAAATGAAAATTAAAAGATTGGATGAAATAAGATTAAATGAATTCCATCCTATTTTATTTGGTTCAACCTATTGTTTATATCCAAATAATAAAAATGCGACCACTCTATTTTATTTCATCAAATTACATCATTCCAAATTTCTATTTAATAAATAGTCAAAGTAAAGGCAATTTTGCCTTCGTTTTCTTTTCATTTTTGTATAATCTTACTAGTGTATGTGTAAGAAACGAAATTGCTCTTCACATATCCAATGTATAAAAAGTTATTTTTATTTGTCATTTTTGAAATTTTAGTATAATATTAATTAGAATTTAATTGATATATATATATATATATATATATATATATATATATATATATATATATATATATATATATATATAATTTTTTACTTTAATTATATATAAATTATCACTTACAAATGGTTGTGATGCACTGTATAATTGTTTTAGACATATAGAGCATATTAATTAATCTTTATTAATTATTAATTCGTCAATAATATTTTTAAATATTTATTATAAAAATAAAATAAAAAAATTAAGAATATTACAATAAAAATCATAATAATATAAAAGATAATAAAATTTATTAATGGTTTTGACATATACAAAAAGACAAAATTAAAAGTATTAAAATAATATTGTTTTAATAGAAAATGATTAAAAAAAAGTCCATAAATTATAATTCTACTAACAAAAATTAATATTGCTATAAGTTCATCAATTTTAAATATTTTGTGTGTGAATTTCTATTTATTATTATCAATTCGTGTACGGATAAAAAAATAATAGAAGAAAAAGTACTTTAAAAATATATTTGTTATTTGACGTAAACTTTTTTATTCCAAGTGACGCAACTTATTTATCATGTTAGCATCCCTCGTTCCTGCAAACTACACTGTCAACATGCTTACGTAAAAACTTCCAACAAACAGCGCGTTTTATTGATGGTCAAAAAATCTCAAGAACGTGTGTATACATAACGACTGAAGATTTGAAGTTTCTTTTTTTAGAAGGAAGAAAAAAAAAACACAGCTAAGAAGCATCGTTATTGCGGGGGTCTTCTTACTTTTTAATTTTCATTGTTTCATTAAAGAGTTCACATCTATACCTAAAAAGTGTAAAGTAATTTGTGGAAGATTATTTTCGTATATAGATTGTTCTATGTGGATTTGTGTATGCGAAAATTTTCTTATACAGCAATGACTTTTCATGCCACCCTCTAGAACGATAAGCAGCATGTTTTGAGGCCTAAAACAGAACGTAATATGAAGCTTCATATATTTTTAAAAGAATTTGCTTTACTAAAGAAAATATAAAAAAAAATATACCACAACGTACCATAAAGTAAGATTTGATTTTAGTTACACCCGAAAAAACATCCAGCCACACCAAGAATGTTTTTAATATTTTACTATTGTTTAGAATAGATTAAAGAGTTTAATAAGATTGGCTCAATACAAAGTTTTAATCTAAAGCTCATCGTATTCAGACCGATGAACAAGCATACCCTCACTAAGGAGTCAGATTTAAAAGTCAGACACCACATTTATTTCAACGGTGGGAATTTATCTAACGATCTTCTGTACAAAACGTCACATTCACTAAGACTAGTTTTAATTGTCGCTCATATATAAGTGTGGTTTCTTATATTCGACTTAACAAACTTTAGTGTTAAAGTGTTAGTCTTTCATGTATACCTTCTTTCAACCACTTAAACAGAAAAATTTTCAAGGCCAATTGTCGAAACAACTTCTACACTCGCTGCAATTGCAGTTGTTATAGTTAGAATCGTCTCAGAACCTCCATTAACTCCAAGCCACATTTGGGATGCAAGGCGTTGACGAGTTTATTGCAAACCTCTATAACATGATCGCAACTCAACTAAGAGTACTACAACATGCTTTTCTGAGAGTCGTTACGACGACTTCCCTCATTCCCTTTCCTCGGTAAAAAGAGTCTCCCTTCGTTACCTCTATTATGGGTAGACCGTCATGCCTAAAAAATTCACTTAGATGAACTACAAAAAAGTCCTCACTAAACAAAGATGACATGCAAAAAGGGAGAGAGAATCAATGTACGAAAGACCCATTACGCGATTCAGAGACGGTAAAAAGGGTGGGTAGTATTCCCAACAAGGTATTTCTATTGGTAATGATGGCAAGAATAGAAAACTATGAAGCATTGAGGATCTTGATTGTCGAGGAAAGCTCGGGTGACATCATGTACACCAAACTTTTCAAGAGGTTTGACTTGGAAAAAGGCATGGTATCACTATATGTAAGCACCAATATACAAAAATTCAATGGCTCTATGAACCATCCCTAAGGAAGCATAGAGATAATGGTCACCCTCAGAGAAGGAAGAGATGCAAGGGCGGTAGATGTGCAATTCCTCGTAGTTTCATGTAAAAGTATTAAAACTGCATCTTGGGAAGACCTTTCTCTGCAACCCTTGATTTCATCACTTCAACCGTCCACCTGAATAAGAAGTATCACAATATTTTTGATGAACCAGTAAGCGTTCAAATCAACCTAACAAGAGCCTTTCAGATACATAAAACAATACTAAAAGATCTGACCACGACAACCATCCAGTGAATGGGGTAGGTCAAAAGAGTCAACCCTAACAAACATCACACCATAGCGTCAATATCGTGGATTCTGATGTGTGTCTAGAAGAGGCTACGTCAGATGGTGACTGCAACACGGGGGGTCACTCCCCAATGAATCCAGAAAGAAAATCTCAAGACCAATCCTATACAATAATTTAATAATCATATATCTCAATGAAAATCCAGCTAGAGCAGTAAATATTTGAGCCAAACTTCCCGACTATGTGGATAAGGACCTCATGAAGTGCCTTATTGCTAACACTAACCTATTTGAAGTATCCCTAGATAAGATGTCTGACATCGACCCCAACATTGCATGTCATCAATTGAACATTGATCCTTCCATATTGTAAGTTTTGTGGTTTTGGATTGGCAGAAATTTTATTAAAATAGGTTTCAGCAAGATGTTGAGACAGATGTCATGACAAGTTAGTCAGACAGCATGATCAGCATGATGTTGGGACATGTGGCCAGGACATGTTATACCAGAAGTTTAGGGCAGGGATGATTTGGTATTTAAAGTGTGAGATTTAATAGTGTTTTAATTCACACAGTGTCGTAATCCAATGATATTTTAGGAACTTCTGTCTTAACAAATTTGCTTGTATTTCTTAAAAAAGGTCTTGGAGCCTTTTTAGGAAACTTTATGTTTAGTTCCTATTATTGTGCAGGAGATCTTGTGCAAGTGATTTAAAGCTGATGCCTTGTGATATGCGTTTCAAGAGCCCCAGCCCATGCTATTGTGATATCTATCTAAAGGAGTTTTCTAAACCTAATAAAGTAGAGAAGTCGTGTATTGAAATAAAGAGTTTTTAGGGTTTAAAGAGTTTTGTTCTTTGTGTTCCTCTCTTATGTCTTTTGACATCTGAGTAGGACTGTGTTATTTGTTGATTGTCCCCCTGTCCCACAGTTCACTCTCCAACATAAATTCTCCTAGACACATGATGAAATGATGTCAGAACATATAGAATGACATCCCAGCACCACCAGCAAAGACCTCCCAACAACACAAAAGAAAACATAGAAAAGTAGGGATCATCATTATTCCCATGCTCTACACCCTGAGATACCCGAGACATTCTCCCTTTCACAGTACTGTTAACCATGCCATCATTACCATCACCACTACTCCCCATTTTTAGGCATAAATTTGACACCGGCTTTCTCCTTTGCCTAGTTATCCTTCATAATCAAGACTAATTGCTATAATTCTTCAAAAATGAAAATCCCCAATTCACCCCTTAGCTTCTCAAACTGATTTGCATCCAAAGCCTTAGTAAAGATATTAGCCAGTGGCTACATGTTCCAGAATGACCACTTTGTCTTCAACAAGATCCTTGATAAAATGATGACGAATGTCAATATGTTTTGTCCTGCTATGTTGAATAAGATTCTTGGAGATGTTGATAGTACTCATGTTGTCATAGTATAATGTCATGACATCCTGCTTGATATTGTACTCCTTCAAGATCTGCTTCATCCAAAGTAGCTGAGAACAGTTGATTCCTGCTGCAATATACTCAGTCTCAATAGTGGATAGGGACACACAATTATGCTTCTTACTGAACCACGAGATAAGGTTGTTTCCCAAGAAAAAAATTCACCAGAAGTGTTTTTTCTATCATCAGTACTCCCTGCCTAATCAGCATCACAATATTCAACAAGCATGGCATTAGATCCATGTGAATACAGCATACCATAGTCACTTGTACCATTGACATACTTCAGAATCCTTTTTACTTGATTGGTGTGACTAATTTTGGGTTCAACTTTATACCTAACATAAACCCCAACAATTGACTGTGTTATTATTTACATTTAAACTCTTATTTTTCCTGCATAAGTGTTGGTTGTTGTCCTGATCCCAGTGTCATGACATGTGTCTTGACATTTTGTATCTGTTTGCCAGAATTTCACATATGTTACGTAACCTAGAGTAGAATGGATGTCTAATGTATTTCTGGTCAAAAAAACCTCAGGCAAGTAGAGAATATGCATGGATTAAAGAGATATCAACATGTCATGCCCCAAAGATTTGTACTCGCCACCCAACATTGGTAAGCTAGTAGAGAATTCCATTAGATACAAGCTTCTATCATTCATGGACACATATTTCTGGATACAATTAAATTCCTATGCATATAGTAGATATGGACAAAACTTATTTCATGTTTGAACACTCCAATTCTAAGTATAACATGATGCCCTTTGGACAAGATGGTGAACCAAAGGATATGGCATACCAAATGATGATGAACAATATATTTGTTGAAATTAGAAAGATCCTGGAAGTATATATGGATGAAATGATAGTCAAATATGGCAAAAAGCACTACACGAAGTCTGCCTCACCAATGTGTTAAACTATGTCCAAAAATATAACATGAGGCTCAATCTAGAGAAGTACACCTTCAGGGTCAAATCTGGTAAATTTTGGAATTATATCTGATGAAGAGAGGCATCAATGCCAACCTTGAAAAGTGTGAAGCAATTATCAAGCTGGAGACCTCGACCACATAGAAATAGATAATGAAACTGAAATGAATGATCATTGCTCTCAACTGATTCGTTTTGAGATCAACCTAGTATGCATTTCTATTCTATAGGATCCTAAGAAAAGAGTTGCAATTTTATTAGACCCCGGAGTGCGAGCAAGCCTTCACCTTACTAATGACTTGGCTCTCCAAACCTCTAGTCCTATATAGACTTATGGTAAAAGAATCCTTGTTTCTTTATCTTATCACTACTACAAAAGGCGCAAACAACAACGCCCAAGTCACCACGGTTCTTCCAAAAACCGTGGTGACATTTCTAAACTCATGCACTAACATTTTATTTTATTTTTTAATTATAAATTTTTATGGTATAATAACGGTTGACGTTATAACCGATATGATACGATCTATCTTTCATGGGTTCGAACCTCAGCGCTCTCAAAAAGTTTATTCATTTAACGTTAAGGCGCTCGTTTCTGTTTTATTTATTTATAAATAAAATAATAAAAGGGATATCACTATGGTTATTATGAGTAACCGTTGTGATATTAAATTTTATTCATTTAACATTAAAGCGCTTCTTTCTTTTTTATTTAGTTTTAAATAAATAATAAAAGGGATATCATTACGGTTATTATGAGTAACCATTGTGATATTTTTTAATATATAAAAGAAAGTATATATTGCCTAGTTCGTAACAACTGTTTCTCTCTCAAGAAAACCCTAACACAACTCTCTCCTCTCATGAAGCTTAAAGGAAATCTGACGAGAGAAACCTCCGTCGCAAACTCCTACGGCGTTGAAGATGGTATGTTCTCATACTCTCTTCTTTCTACTCTTCTTCTGGATTATGTTGTTGATGTTTTAGAGTTAAGTTTAAAGTTTGTTGTTTTTCCTTGTAGATACATAGTTATGATGGTGGTAGCAAGCTTATAGTTTGGTGATGTTTCATATGGTTTTTGTTGCCATGGAAAAAAATATAAGAAGTATGAAGTTATTGTATAAACTTCATCCACCTTATATTTTTTCTTCATGGCATCACAAACTAGATAAACTTGATATATCTTGATTTGTTATAGTTCCATGATTATTTTCAATAAGAGGTGCGTTATTAACTCAATGTATATTGATTTGTTACAATCCCACTTAGGGTTTTGTTTCAACTATAGCTGAATTTGTTTTGAATACTAACAATTTTATTTTATTTGAAATAGCTGAAGTTGTATAGTAAAGATGATACATGGTGATGATGATGGTGGTAGCAAGCGTATAGAATGAGTTGATAAGGTACATATGGTTTGTGCTAAAATAATGTATGTTTTTTTTATTGTGTTACATGGATTTGTTGTGTTGTTGTATGTTGTTGTTGTTGAAAAATTTCTCAAAATAAGAACAAAACATTTCTAAGTCACAAGAAAGAGGCTTCTTGTGACTTAGCAATGTTTTGTTCTTTATATTCTTATACTGGTTGACAGAAGATGAAGTTTACTTTATTATATACTATGTATATTGTTTGTTTCACTAACCTTTTAATGAAAATGAAATCATTTAAATTGACATAGAACTTATAATCTGAAAATTAAGATGTATTTGAAAACCAACATATATCAATCAATGTTTTCTGAATTGCATGCATCTCATTCTGCACATTTTATGTTCCTTAAAACATAATATATGGTTCAACAGTTTGATTCCTTAAAATCATTTTTCCCTTGTGAAATGTTGCAGTAACAGCTCTTGATTCTTCATTGTTGGATTCATCCAAACAAAATGTTGAAGGGTAATTCAGTATTTTAGTATTTAGCCTACGTGACACCTTTGTTTGTATATATAAGTAGCAGTGTGATTAACCATTAAGTAATGTAACAGTTGTATCAATTAAGTATAGTAGTGTAGTGTGTGTACAACCATTTTGTTGTAACCATTTTAGCAGAGTAGTGGAAGTTTGTTAGAATTTTGTTATTCTCTCTCTGTCTCTGTCTCTCTCTCTCTCTCTCTCTCTCTCTCTCTCTCTCTCTCTCTCTCCATCCATCTTCATTTTTTTCACCTTGTGCACCAAGAATTGGTATCTAGAGTCTGGTTCAAATCCACAGAGAAACACAAGTGAACCATGAGACGTTGTGTGATTGATTTTGTTTCTTGAATGCATGTTGAATTTCTTGATCGGAATCGTAACAAAATCACATTTCTTGATTCTGTGGGATTGAGAAACACTAGTGTTTGATGAGATCTGAGTGATTGTACAAGGTTATAGATGAACGAAAACGGATTTAAAAAAATTATTTGTAAGTCATGTACTTTGAAATCATGCTAGAAAAGGTCAGAAGTTGATGGCAAGAAGATGATATGATACTGGGATTTTGTGAAAAACTGAATAAAGAGGAGATTATTTTGCAAAAATAAAATAGGAATTGTTGGAGACAACGCGGTTTACATTTATATAATAAAACAATTATTTTTTTTTATCTAAAATAATTATATGAATTAAGAAATAGAATCGTTGGATGATTCAGATGCATGTGTTATTTGGCGCTCAAGATGTTCTTGATCTCGTCAATGACAGTTACGTTTCGGTTGCACTTTTGGAAAATGCAACAGATGCACAAAGGAATGCTCAGCATGATTTGAGGAAGAAGGATCAAAAGACGTTGTTCTACATTTATTAGTGTGTTGATGTGAACGTGTTTTAGAAGATCGTTGATTCAACGACGACGAAGGTTGTGTGGGACACACTGGGTACGGTGCTACGACAGTGATACATCAGTGAAGAAGGTGAAGCTTCAATCTCTACGTAAGCAGTATGAGAATCTCAGCATAAAGAACAATGAAAATGTACTTGACTACATCGTTAGAGTGATTCTAATCACAAATGAGATGAAGTCGTGTGGAGAAACTCTCTCTGAAGAAAAGATCATTGAGAAGGTACTTAGATCTCTTACTCCTTAGTTTGATTACATTGTGGTAGCAATTGAACACTCTAAGGATCTGAGCACCATGAGAATTGAAGAGGTGCAAAGTAGTATAGAGGCGCAAGAGTTGTGTCTGACTGAAAGAACCTCTGAGAGAGAGGTAGAGCAGGCTCTGAAAGCTTCTTTTCTTAAGAAGGACCAGAAGCAGTCTTAGTCAGAGGCCAAGAAAAGACATGGTAGGTCTCGAGAGTCAGAAGCCTTTAATTCTGATGAGAAGAAACATCAGAAGGGAAGGGACAAGCTTAACAAGAGAATGATTCAGTGCTACTATTGTAATAGGTTTAGCCATTTTGCTAAGGACTGTTGGTCAAAAAAAGAAAGGAAATCAGAAGAAGCAAACATAGCCAGAAGAGATTTTGACGATGAACTTGTGCTATTGATGGCTTATGAATATGATGATGATGAACCTGTGCGATTGACAATTTCTGATTCAAAAGATGACTATGAATCTAAAGTCGAATATGATTCTATAGATAAGTCAGAGTCAGAAGATGAATCTGAAGCTGAAGATGAGTCAGAGTCTGAAAGTGACTTTGAAGATGAAGAAGACTCTGAAGGCGAGTCTGATTTTGAAGGTGAATCTGATTCGCATCTAGATTCTGATGATGATCTAGAATATGGAGGTAATCCAATCTCTGGAGATGGAGTCTCTGGAGGTAGAGCTTTTGAAGGTGAAGCCTCTAAATTCTGAGGATGGTTAAGCATCTAATACTGTTCCAGAATCAAAAACATATTCTTAATAAGTTCAGAGGACACAAAGAATCAGACAAATACCAATAAGATTTGCCGAGTTTGACATGTTGTAAGATACTGAAGTAGACTCTGAGGGAAAAGTTGTTCAGTGTGCCATGTTAGTAGAATCTGAACCAGTGAGTACAGAAGAAGTGCTCAAGAAGAAAGTGTGGCTAAATGCTATGAAAGAAGAACTTGAGACTGTAGAAAGAAACAAGACTTGGAAGTTGACTAAGCTTCTAAAGGACAAGAAAACCATCAGTGTCAAATGGGTTTTCAAGGGGACTCTGAAGCTATCTTTCCAAGAACCCATGTTGCATGGGAGAAGAAAACATATTGAGACAAAGTATCATTTCCTGAGAAGTCAAGTCCATAATGGAGTGTTAGAAGTTGTGCATTGTAGCACTCAGAAGTAGCTGGCATATGTTTTGATGAAGGCAATCAAGACAGATCAATTTCTCCACTTGAGGGATGGAATTGGTGTTTATAGTTTTGATTAGTTAAATCCTGCATTAAGGGATGATGTTGAAGGTTAATTCAATATTTTAGTATTTAGCCTACGTGACACTTTTGTTTGTGTATATAAGTCGTAGTGTGCTTAGCCATTAAGTAATGTAACAGTTGTATCCACTGAGTATAGTAGTGCAGTGTGTGTGTGCAACCATTTTGTTGTAACCGTTTTAGAAGAGTAGTAGAATTTTGTTAGAATTTTGTTATTCTCTCTCTTGTCTCTCTTCCTCCATCTTTATCTTCTTCACCTTGTGCACTAACACAAAAAATGAGTTATAGATAACACAATTTTCATATGGAAAACAAATGTTTTTAATACTGTAAAAGGCAAACATAGGCAGCCATTGAGTGATTCAAAAAATGAAAAAAAAATCATTGTTCATAGAATCAAAATATTTCTTCCTAAAGTAGTGAATTTGGAGAATAGAGACCGGTTGGTTCGTTGATTACTCTCGATCTCAGTATTGTATATATTAAGGTTTGTTCTTTGATTTCTTCTGTTCATATTTGTAGCACTAGATAAAAAAATTATGTTGTTCCTGAAACTCAGAGGCCCTACAACAGTCCCCCGAAACATTGTTTTATATAACGAGTTTGAGAACTTTGATTTGATTCATTACAGATTCCAGGTCTACTATTTATTAATTTGATTCTATATGAATTGTTTTCCAAATAAATTACCAAATTTGGCTAAGGAATGATAACAACTTCACAAATTTTCAAAATAATTTTAATCTAAATCTAGGACTAAGAAATACTTGGTCAATGATCAAGCAATAGTCTCTCCAGTGTGTCAATGGCGGATGATGTGTTAGCATGCTTCTCTGGAGATTGAGCAAGCTCCAACATGGCTTCTAAATATTTGATAATCCTTACCTTTTTCAAATTCAGGTGATGAACAATCTTGTGATACTAGATAATTATGCCAATAGTAACTAAAATTATATTGCTTAGAAAAATAACAATAAAAATTTGTTTTGCATGCCTACTGCAGGGAGCACTGCTACACTGCCACACCCTTGTCTTCGAATGGTATAAGAGTACACAGACCCTTGTTCAATGCCAAACATGTCTTATTTTGATCCATATTTCTTGGCATTTTTCATCTCTTTTGTTATGTTTCAATGGATTTATTCCATGTTTCCATGCTATTCTTCAATTATGTTGCAAATACCTTTGATTGCTTTGATTTGTGTGTTATTGTGCATGATTTAGGCATAAAACATCAAAGAGTAAGACACAAGTGAATTACAAAAGAAGCCAAAGAAAAGAAGAGGAATCAGCATGTTCGCTGTGCGAACACCAGTGAGATGAAAGCGAATGTTCGTTGTGCGAACTCCTGGCGAAGCCCCAGTGAACCATCTCAAATTAGAGGCAGTAAGAAAATGACCCTAAGTTTGTTGTGCGAATTTGTAGCGAAGAAGCTCGTTGGGCGAAGAAGTGTTTGCACTGCGAACTTAGATATTTCCTCAGGGGGTTTAACTATTCATAAGCACTTCATGTGCCATAAAGGGGTCTTTGCTGTGCGGAGAAGGTGTTCGCACTGTGAGCTTGGCATATTCTAGACTGTTGGTGAGTTTATGCTAAAACACTTTTATGTTGTATTGTGTAGTACTGCTGCATTGCCTTTTCTGTAGTTGACCTGAGGGTAGGCCTTTTTGAAAAGGAGGGGGCACTTATAGTAGTTTTTAGTTTCTTTTATGGTTGGTGGTAGCTTGTTTTGAATTTAATGTTTCTTTCATTGATGAAGGAATACTGAGAACTTCTAGATTGGTTGCTATTTGCTAAAAGTATCCAATGAAGATTCTCCCAAGTTTGGTGGTGATGATAGTATTTGAATACCATGAATGCAAGCAAGGTACATGGTTACCTTTTTCAAGAATTCTAGAATGTTTAAGAATTTTTTTGTGTGAAAATGTATCTTTGTTTCATTGTACAACTTGTCTAAATGCTTGTTTCACTTAGGTTCCAAAAGCTACAAATTATGAGAAACCTCCATTGTTTACTATATGCTTAGGATGACTAATAAACTTTGTTTAATACGTTTGATTCATGCTTAATCTTTTGATTAATTTGATTTTGTGGAAGCATTATAAGTGATCAAGGCATTTGTTGATATTGAGCACAACCATATCCCAAAAAAGTAACTTACCCATGAGTAGTGAGAATTCGCTAACCCCTTTGAGCTTAATAGTATAGATCCTAATATAGTGATGAACTTGGTGTATGTACACAAAGTAAAAGATAGTTCATCATTGAATTTTGTGGGATTCTAAAAAAATTTCTTGAACCTTTGAACATTATTTTAAATTGATTTCCTTGCCATAAAAAAAGAAAGGAGCATTCACTTGAGGTTTGGTTGAATTCAAGTTGGGGAGAGTGAAAAGAAAAGTGGTAGGTTACTCAAAATTTTGAAAAAATTTCAAACAAGCATTGAAAAGCATGCTTGCTTGAAGAGAAAAATAGAGAATAAATAATGTGCATAAAGGAAGTTTGGAAGGGTGAACAATTGAGAAAAGAAAGTGTGGATGAAGTTGTAGTGTGTACATAACCTTGTATAGTGAATGTTTCTTTTGTATTGGCAACTTTGATTCCATGGCCTTAGAAATGTCCCTTTTTTGTGAACCTAACCAAGCTACAACCTTACAAGCCCTTAGTGATCTTCTTACTTCCATAATTTCATTTTTGATTGATTAAATGAATGTATGAAATGGATTGTTATTTGCATTGTTTGTCAGGTGAGTGAAATTGCCCCGTGGTTGTAAACGCGTTAATTTCTTCATTCTTGTTCGAAGAGGAGTATTAGAGTGATTCAAGCATGAGAATTTAGTTATTATTTGAAAAATTGTATGATATTTGTTTAAGAACTGAATTCTTTATCATTGTCTGATTCTAGGAAGTGGTGAACATTGCTTGTTCGCATTGTATGTTTAATTTGAGCCATAAATCCATTCTTGGTTAAATTAAATGTTTGAGCAAATCCTCTTGTTTTCAATGAGAGGCATACTTTGCTTGACGACAAGCAAACATCTAGTTGGGGAGAGTTTTTTTAATGCCAAACATGTCTAATTTTGATCCATATTTCTTGGCATTTTTCAACATTTTTGTTATGTTTCGATGGATTTATTCCATGTTTCCATGCTATTCTTCAATTGTGTTGCAAATAACTTTTATTGCTTTGATTAGTATGTTATTGTGCAGGATTTAGGCATAAAACATAAAAGAGTAAGACACAAGTGAATTGACAAAGAAGCCAAATAAAAGAAGAGGAATCAGCATGTTCGTTGTGCGAACACCAGCGAGGTGAAAGCGAATGTTCATTGTGCGAGCTCCTGGAGAAGCCCCAGCGAACCATCTCTGATTAAAGGCAGTAAGAAAAGGACCCTAAGTTCGCTATGCAAGCTTGTAGCGAAGAAGCTCGCTGGGCGAAGAAGTGTTCGCACTGCGAACTTAGAAATTTCCTCAGGGGCAGTTTAACTATTTAGAGGCACTTCAGGTGCCATAAAGGGGTCTTCGCTGTGCGAAGAAGGTGTTTGCTAGGCGAACTTGACAGATTTTGGAAGTACTATATATGTACTTTTCATAATTTTTTGGGATCATAACCCCATTTTTCACATAGAAACCCTATTTTAAGCATTTCTTCACCAAAGAGTGATATTTTGCAAATAGAAGCTGGATTCGCATCCAAGATTGATTCTTCAACGTGGATGCTCATTCATCTCTCTTATTCCTTGTAAAGCAAGATACCATGGTTATGGGTAGATAATTTCCTTTGTATCAAAGGTAGAGGTAGTCAACCTTAGCTTTATGTATTTCTTTTGATTGGCCTTTTATGTGAACAAGTGCTGATTAATATATGATGAATATTTTTGTTTTTAATGACCCATTCTTGTTTTATAAAACTCTAGACATAGATTTTATGGAACTTGACCTAAAACATTCTCAAGCCCTTCTACTGGCTCTCTCAAGAATCTCTAGTCAACTCTTATAATCTTGGTGTTAAACCATGCTTCAGTCACTTGTGTGTACTATGTGTATTCATTTCACACCATATTCCTATCGAATATGTCAAATAAATGCAAACCTTTTCAATATTTGAACAGGTTTTGAAGAGAGCGTGATTATAATCTTGTGTATTTGTTCTTGAGATTCTTCCAAACCGAACTTAGTGGGTTTAGGTACAACTTGAATCGAAATTAGGCTAACAGATTCCCTTCCAAAATTTAAAATGTTAGTGGGTTTCCAGAGGGAAACTGAAGAGTTTTCTTGCACATCTATATATACACTCTCATTTTCTCATTTTTCCTTTTTCACAACTTCTTCTCTGAACCCTAAAAGCTTTCATTTTTATGCAACCTTCATTCTCTATTCTCTTCAAGTTCTAAGAAGAATGGATTCTTCTGGTATGAAAAAACAACTTCAAATTCCATCTGATGTTGATGTTACTGCTCCTACACTCTTTAGAAATCACACATATATCCCTGAGCCACTAATGGAGAAAAAAAAATATTTCTTCTGGTCTTCTTCGGTATTAATCCCATTTACTATCTCAGGTAATGTTCATGCATTTTGGGTCAATTTCCTAGATCTTCTATAAAACCTGCTAAGTTAAACAAAATCTTTCCTTGTTTTCGCCGCTGTAAACCTCGCGTATTTGAGGACAAGATCTATGAGTTAGTTTTTCTGGATTTACCCCATCGTGTCTTCCGTTCTTCTCCTTCCATCAACAATGAACCTTATATAAATTGGTTGAACAAGGGAGAAAAGAAGCAATAGCAAATCTGGAAAGACCAAGGTATATTTTACTTAATTTAACTCTCCAGAAATGACGCCAAATATAACCCCCACAAGCTCATTTCAGCCCTTTACTTTTGGGAAGGTTCGATCAACAGCTTTCACCTTCACTGCAAAATGATAACCCCCGTCCTCTTCGGCGTGGATGCTATTACTGACTTTCGACCAATTAGGGATACCTTCGACCCCACTCTTAAAAACAAAGTCAAACTGAATATTTCTTTCACCCGCGATACCTTTAGAAATTAAAACGAAGATCATCATGAATATCATCTAGAACTCTCTGATTATGAGCACATCACTTTCCTTACTCTTTGGTTATTTTGTTTTGTCTTTTTCTCTAGTTCTCTATAGATAGCCAAGAAGTTTCTAACTTTGGCAACTCAAATTAATGAGTGGCAAAACATCTATCTTGGCAAGCTGATCTTAGGTTCCATTTTTGAATCTCTAGGGCTTGCTTCTTTTGACTTGAAATTTATAACCAATCTTGACAAAAAGATTGTGATCTCTAGACCTATGTGGCTCTTGTAACTTTGGCTTAAAGCCACCTTTGAACCTTCTCTAAATATAGACGAGTTTAGCGAGATAGGTCAAATATAGACGAGTTTAAAGCACTAGGCTTGCTTTGCTTACTCTAGAATATAGTGGTGTTTCGAACAAAGAATCCTCCAAAAACTATTTCTTTTATGTATGTAGATTGTTCTATATTCGTCTCCTCCATGGCCCATTTGTCAGTCGAAGTTATGGGCCAGATTGGTTTAAGAGAGAATTTCATAATCTTTTCTCTGAACACCATTCCAAAGCCCTTAAAATTTGGATAGCTTTCCTTAAACCTAATATTCTATCGACCAGAATTTTGACAGGGAAAGTTGGCCTGGGACTTGTTGGCTATCAACCAAACCTAGTGGCCAAACAATTTGGCTTTTGCCCATTTTTACCAAAGTCTCTTTTTATCCATAAAGAAAAAATATGATTGGCCAACACTTCATTGTCAGAGGAAAACTATCAAGCATGTTTAGACTTTCATGACAAATAAGTCATTACTCTAACCCCTTTTGAATTTCGAGCTTCTTATTTATGCACAAAAAAGTTTGAAGAATGGTGGTTAACTTATCTTCTTGATGTTTTGTGGATCATTAGAATCTTCTACAACGTTTAACATACGTTTTTTCCTCTCTACAGAAAAAAGAAAAAAAAAACGCTGAGGTTCACATATCAAGGAAATTCAAGCTTTTCAACGTTATTTCGAAAGTGTGTATAATCCTTGTCAACTTAGTCAAACTATCTATGACACAACTTATACTTTGAAACAAAAAATCATTGACAAAGTTCCGAATTCCCAGCATTACCACCTTGTGAAATTGGCTTAACTTTTCGACCTTCATATCCAAACTGGTTGCCTTGTAGGTCTTTGTTAGCTTTAAATAACAAATTGAAAAAACCTGCTTGAATAGTAGTTTCAACTAAGTACAGTATACCCAACTTCCCACAACCTTTAATAATTGATCTTGATCACGTTCAAGTAATATACACCATCCAAGAAGGTGAAATAAAAGGACTTGTAGAGCTCACTAACCTCACTTTATGTTTTCACCTTATTTACGTGTTTCAAAATCTTGTAGCATTACCTCTTGTCCGAAAAGGGTCGAAGAAAAAGAAGAAAGATGAAGCAGTCGACAACAATGAAGAATCCAACCAACCCTAAAAAGTAAAAAATGTCTATTATATGACCCTTTGTTCTCATTTATGACAATATGTTTCTTTACATTTCTTATTTGCCTTTAATCCTATTTTCATATTAAAAAATGAGGAATTAGCTCCACAACTACTACCCCCGGTAAAAAGAAAGCAAGGAAAGAGCAAGCAGTTTTCGCTCTCGATAATGAAAGGATGCATGTTTAGACTTAGCTCCAACCTTTATTTATGTATTTATTCCTTTAAGCGCATTATTCATTATACCCATAATCATAAATATCTTAGTTTGATTTGAGAACCAAAGACAAGGATAATGAAGATGAGGAGAGTAATAAAAGGGAAAATTCTAAAGAAAGTAGTGAGGTTTCTCATAAAACTGTACCCCTCAAATATCCGAGTAGCTGGAAAGATGATGTAGATGCCTCAATAAAAAAGAAAAAAAGTTGTTAAAACTTCAGCACTTTGACAAGCTAAGAAAAAGAAAACAAAACTTCAAGCTTAGGAGGAGAGTTCACCCAAAAAATGAAGGAGGGATTTCATTGTCAACATCGATGAAGAAGAAGAAAAAGAAGAAGAAGAAGAAGAAGAAGACACTCATTTAACTCGCAAAAAATCAAAACGCCAAAGGCAGTCCACTCTTGAAGAAAGCTCAAAAAGTGAAGATTCAAGCCTTGGCTTCAAGACATCCATGGTACTTTAAGTTTCATTATATCTCCCTTTTGATCTGCATCTCATAATTTTATTATATCATTCAACTTCTCCCTTCTTTGTAGGAAAAACCTAGTTATTTTATATATCCATCACCACAACCAACTATTGGCAATCCAATTGAGGAAACAATTGTTGAGCAATCACAATAAGTAGTTAAAGATCAAAATATTTCGAAAAATTCCACTCCAGAGAACCAAAATTTTAAACACCAAACATGTCTAGAGACCCCAGATTCTAAAAAATAATCAATCGGTTCAGAGGCTTGAACGGCATGAGCGCGACACTAATGTGTTCGTCGGATAATGACTACAAGTATACAGCTGTTCGTGTAGTTTTAAAAAGGTTGTCGAACCCACATGGAATTGATAATCAAACTAATGTTGTCTATCGTTGCAGTGCAAAGCTAAGGCTAACGGTTAACAGATTATGAACTGGAAGGATTATACTACTTTCTAAAGATTTGAATATAATAATAAGACGAGTCCGGAATATGGATTCCGCGTGCCTAAGGGACTTGTAGAAACCGGATGCTAATTATGAGTGAACTCAGTTCCATAGAATATACCAACTTAAAAACTCCGTCTCACACTCTCGCGCTATTGACAAGACCCACACCTTCTAACCACAGGATTTTGCTCCCACTTGCCCGTTTCAATTAAAAATAGTATTTTGAGAGTTAATAAGATTCTAAACGACGCCTAAAGCGCTCTTGCTGTTTTTAAGATCGATGCATAGTTTCCACTATCAGTTCATTCCTCACACTCTCGCATTGTCGGTCCGAACTTAGTTTATTCCTCACTCTCGTGTCGAAATAAGAAAACATGAAATTTGGAAACTAAAACCAAAACCAACATACAATCACAATTTCACACCTAAAGTTTTCTACTGAATCCCGTCGGTAACAACGATCCTCATACGCCGAAATCAATTGATTTAGCAAGACATGACATTACTTATATCGAACATATTCACAACAATCATATTCAAAACTAACATGGTAGATAAGATTAAAGTAACTACAAGTGCAATAATTAAAATAAGAAAATAAACCTATAAAACAAAATGCGACTTGAATTAAAATATGCCACCAGGCTTCGTTCGTGATCCAAGAGTACAAAAATGAAAAGAAAGTAAAAATAACAAGTGCGACAATCCCTCGATGTGAGTTACTGTCGCTTTACAAGTGATTTGTGCCTAAAATTCTAAATGAAAAATCTGCAGCGCTTCCGCACGTCTTGGATGCCCCAGAAAGTGTCCAAGAGGTCTTATATATAGAGAGGAATGAGGGTCTGCAACTGCTCTGGACGTGTCTGGAAAGTGGAGGGAAAAAAGGAATTGGAAAAACTGCTTCTAACTGCTGTTGAAGCAAAATTGCTCATTGCGCTGCAATGGCGAACGCCATTAGGGCATGGCGAATGCCATTTCCTTGGTTCATTAATTGACGTGGCACAACATGACTCTAAAACGATACGCAACTGCTAGGTTAATGCTGAACAGATAGGTACTAAATATCGATAACAAAGATACTATACTGACACATATCCGCTTTTGAGGACAAAGACTCCCCCTATGCAATACCAATCCAAATCATACCATTATGAATCGACCTACATTCCTCGTTTCTTTTCACCACTTTTTCATTCTGGCGCGATCACATTAAGCCTGTTATCCCCGCACTCGCATGGTAAGTGATTCTGTTAGTGTTTATGATCTCGTTATTCAACTTTTCGCTCTTTTTTTTTCTTTTCTTACCGAATTTCAAGAATCCGATCCGTTGGGCTAAATGGTCGGGTGAGGACCACCTAACTTAGAGGGAAACAAATTTTTTTATTAGCTTTTTCTATTAAACTATTCAATTCAATTTTTCGAGATCACCACATATTTGCATCGGTTCATTACTTAGCGTGTGCCTTAGGATGGTGATGACCGCTAATATAAACTACTTAAGAGGCTACTACAAAAAGCTCAGAAATCAAGGTCTCGGCATTATGGTTATTTAAATTGATGTCGCATACTTAGGGAATCTAGAGTGTTAGGACGGTACCGATGTTATCAAAACTTTCCCAAGTCTAATTAGCATAGCCTAGAAGTAAAAAGTGTCATGCCATTGAATCGGAACAAAATTTTTTTGTTGGGGGTCAATTTTAAGGGAATTTTCTAACAAAAGGAAAAAGTAGCATACAATAGGACTCAATCGGCGCGTAAAAGACTCAACACACAAACAAAAATAGATTAACTAGAAGAACATAAAAGCAATATAAAAGTAAAAATAAAGCAATAAAGCTCCTCCCCCACACTTGAACCAAAAATTGTCCTTAATGTTTCAGTACAAGGTGAAAGAAGGAGTAAAGGAACCTGGTGTGAAATCAGTGGTGGCGGCCTTGGCCGCGAGGGCGTCCAAATCTTCTACCAAGTACAGGGTTAGGAACGTGCTGAACAAACTCTCTCATAGTCATCATCTCCATCCTCAGTCCTTCCATCTATTCAGTAAGATCTTCCATGTCATGCTCTATCCTGTTAGTAAAGTCAATCTGCTACTGGTTAGCCTGGTCTACGACAACTCTGAGCTCTTCTTGCTATCTCTGCATGCTCTAAAGAAGTAGATCACGTTCTTCCTGCCTATCATTCTGATGCCTAAGCTCGGATAGGATATCATCTAAAGTACTCCGGATGACAACATAATCATACTCCTCACGGGGTTGGTAGGTACTTGAAAACTGATCAGAAAAAGTAGGTGCATCATGTGCACGGGTACTAGACCCTGAAATATCAGTAACATTAGCATGAGTGCCAATCTGTGGAGCACACCCCATAATGTCAGCATAGGTCCTGTTAACAGCCTCCTCCTCAAGGTCGGGGGCTTCAGTGTCAAATAACCAGTTAATGCTAATGCGCACATTAATGCGCGTTGCACAAGGCAAAGCAATGCCCCTCGCCTCCCTGTTACTAATCATCAACCTATATTTGTCGTTGGGCATATTCTTAATGAGGCGCATGTTGCGACAATACTCTAAATCAACGAAAGGGATAACCAACTGGACCTCAAGGGCAGCCAACTCATAAGTCAAACCTAAAGTATAGGCTATGGAGGTAATCACTCCTTCGACACAAATATGACCACGGGACCTACCGGCGGCGGATCCAAGATGCGATAAAAGGAAAGGGGTGGGGTTAATCTTAGTTTCAAACAATGCACAATGGATGAAGAAAAGCTCTTTGGAATTTACATTCCCTGTGTTCTCCCTGCCAAATATGGTGTGGGCTAAGATGCGGTGAAGGTACCTTATGGATAGGTTGTGTATTGCGGTGGATTTGAGACCTTCCCACGTGGTGGAAGTCTTACTAGTAATCTGCCGCCAAATGCCTAAAGCACTAGACTGCCACTCACTCTTGAGAGGTGCTTGGCAAGTGTATGCCTCTCCGCTAGGGAATTGAAAGATTATGCCTATTCTCTCTTGTGTCAGTGTAAAATCCCTAATAAACATCCTAAAATTAATGGTGCCAGAGGTGCAGGACAGATCATGTGAATATTGAAGAGTGCTTAAAAATTCATAAGTCAACCTAGTGTATGTGGGGCGAGTAAGAGAGCAAAAGCGTGATAAACCTAGGTTGGTTAGCTTCCAGTCGATGCTATCGAACAATCCCAAAGCACAAACAATGTCAATGTGTGGATACCAAGTTGCTACAATGGGTCTTTTGCACAACTTGTGGAAGATGGTCCATTGATGTTCACCAACGATTCCTTCCGCGAACTCGACACCCATGTAATCGATATCTCTAGCAATTCTTGGAGGTATTCTTGAAATTTGGATGATAATGAGAGGGTTTGGAGGATTAAGAGTGGTTATTATGAGAGAAGTTTAAGAATGATGGTGCTGATGGAGTAAGAGTGAACGTTTTTGGTATTTATAGAGAATAAAAAGTATATGAATAGTTGGGGTTAGGATAGAAGTTAAGAGAAGTTATTATGGGTGGTTATTGAGGAGTTTTGGAATTTGAATAGGTTTTAGTTTGAAAACCACGCAAAAACAGTAACAAAGAACGCGCAGAATTCTGCTCGTTTCGCTGCCATAGCGAACGCCATTAAGCACATGGCGAACACCATGTGTTCAGAACGTTAGATTTCAAAATAAAAGCTGATGACGAACTCCATTAGCATAATGGTGAACGCCATTAAGTTAAAATGCGCAAATTTTTATATTTTAGGTCCAGAAACATAGAACGAACAATTTCTTCCAGTTAAATTACTGTTATTATGAATTATATGCACAAAATGTTAAATTAGAAATTTAAAAATGTATAAACATTAAAAAGTACATAATAAATATAAACGAAATTAAACAACGGAAAGGGAAATCACATTACTTTAAAGAACATTAACAACATGTCTACGTCGATAACGCCACGGTACAGTAAATTCAGAACAACAATGAAAGAAAATACAACGATAGACTAAAATAATCCGAAACAAAGAAATAACAAAACATAATGGAACAAGTCATCAATATCAACCAAAGTGGCACCTAAATGAGTAAACTTGCTGAAATAAATGATCGAACAGCTCATTGGCGATATCCATAAAACCAATGAGATCTCCTCGAATAAAAGTGATCTCATTCCTAAGAGTTTCTACCTCAGACTGCAAAGCACCAATAGCGGCAGCATAGTCTATATGAGGATTAAAACGGTGAGCTCCAGAGACATGAGAAACGGCATCAGAGGGAATGGCATCCCAAACTTCATAAGGTTGAGGGATATATGGTGGGGTAGGTGATTCACTTTGTTCATCTAAGTCATACGGCCAGTTATCCTTATTGTGAACATTGGTTTTCTCATGGTTAGGCGACGTGAAATTGTGGACCACTTTGTTATAAATCAGAAACTCAAACTCAGCAGGTCCTAAGTTAGCTATAATGTCGCGATTGAAGCAAAAATTCAAATGCATGGGACAGATGCCTCCAAAGGCACGTATACAGCTAAACTGGTATCTCAAGCCAATGGCATCAACAATCATGGTGACTAATCCTCCAATGAGAATAGTACCATGGGTCTCATGTGCAACACGGTCCAGGTTTGCTAGCATATAGGTGGCGGCATTCACAGGCCTTCCCTGAGAAGCATAGTACATGATAAATAACTCATCCTTCGAAACGGAAGTAATATTCTCCTCCTTACCAAACAAAGTATGGGCCAAAATCTTATGGAAATACCGGATGGCGGGATTGTGGATATTCTCTAAGAACATGGTATGAGGCTCAGGGTGATAATTACCGGGTATGGTCCCCCAGAAGTAATCAAGGTCAAGGTTGGTAAAGGCGTCATCAGGTGTAAGGGTATAGGCATCAGGTCCATTCGGGAATCCTAAGAGATCAGCCATCTCATTATGGGTAAAACATTATTTGGTTCCAAACAACCTGAAAGTAGCTAAACCTCGGCCAAATCCGAGACCTCGGTTAGGATCATAGTAAAGAGAGCTCAAGAACTGGAGGGTAAGCATGCGGTATGGGGTAAATCTCTTTTTCACAGCAAAATTAACCTAACCTATTTGGTTGAGCAGGTACATTACAATGTCCCTGAGTCCTAAGATAGTCAAAGTAATTCCATCGGGGTAAATCGGTAATGCCATTTCCCTTTGAGCTAGAACATCAAAACGACATCTCTGAGCTTCATTCCTAAAAACAATCTCCATGTCGTCAATAGGCTCCATACTCCTAAGTTAGTGATTAGCTATCCTAAGCTATGCTAGCCTGAAATTAGACAAAGATTATACTATTAATGAACTATACCGTAAAAAGTGTTAAAATAGTAATAATAATAGTAGTAATAGTAATAATGAAAACAAAACACAAAAATAGATAATTATAATAGGAAAAGTAAAAAGAGAAAATAAAGACTAAAGGTCGTGGGTTGTCTCACACATAGCGTTTGTTTAATGTCGGTAGCTTGGCATTAGATCCAAGTCGGGCTATTCCTTCGAAAGAGCGGGCAGCTCTTCTAACTTGTAACTTATGCAGAAGTCCTTGTTTTCAATGTTGTGGTAATTCTTAAGTCGCTTCCCATTTACAACGAACTTCTCATTAGATTTTCCTCTAATTTCTACGGCTCCGCTTTGGAAAACTCTTATAACCTCGAAGGGGCCATACCATCTGGATCGGAGTTTGCTTGGAAATAACTTAAGTCGAGAATTAAAGAGAAGGACTATGTCACCCTCGTTAAATTCTCGCCTAGTTATTCGTTTATCATGCCACTGTTTAGTCATTTCCTTGTAAATTCGGGCATTTTCATAGGCATCTAGTTTAAGTTCCTCTAGTTCATGGATATCCAAAATTATTTTCTCTCTTGCAACTGGGTAATTCATGTTCAGGGTCTTAATGGCCTAATAAGCTTTGTTCTCAATGTTGCGGTGAGAATCAGATATCAAGTTATTAGTTAACTTGAATAACAAATCATGAAGTTCACCACCGAGCTTTGATTTATCCAAAGGAAAGGGTAAAGATCAAAGAAAACCCTAAGTGCGCTATGTAACAACACAGCTAGAGATCTAAGGTTCGGGGGTTAGTTATACCTAGGGAAAGTGTTAGAATCCTAAGTATTTGTAGTACTCTACAGGAACCTCTTGTTAATATTTGTGTTATGCTAAAGTTTGCTAAGGGAAAATGCTAAGGTAAAGACCTAAGGGTATATACATTAAGTATGCTCGCCAAGACGTTGTATCTCGTGCCTACGTATCCTAACTAATATGGAATCAGAGCATTTGTAGTTCACCTAACTAGGGTTGAGGAACTCTTGATAATGATCAAGGTTCCAGAGGGAAGTAAGTGTTTATCACCATGACACTTACATGGAGTGCGGTGACTCTGATCCTAAGGCTAGGATAAAGGGTAAGGTAAACTAGTCTCGATCGCGCGGCGGCATGAGATAAGGGGGTTAGTTGTTAGTGGTTAGTGGCTCGACAAGATATCGCATCTTGTGCCTACGTATCCTGACTAGGAATGAGGAATCAGAGCCTCCGTGGTTCGCCTAACTAGGGTTGAGGAACTCTTGACTATGGTCAAGGTTCCATGGGGAAGTAAGTATTCATAACTATGATACTTACATAGAGTTAACAAACTCTCTAAGTCTAAGTTAAACAGGGAATATAAGTGTTCATCACTATGACACTTATGTGGAGTGCGGCGACTCCAAACCTAAGGCTAGGATAAAGGGTAAGGTAAACTAGTCTCGATCGCACGACGGCGTGAGGTAAGGAAGTTAGTTGTTAGTTGTTAGAGGGCTCGGCAAGACATCGAGTTTTGTGCCTACGTATCCTGACTAGGAATGAGGAATCAGAGCCTCCGTAGTTCGCCTAACTAAGGTTGAGGAACTCTTGATTGTGATCAAGGTTCTAAGGGGGAAGTAAGCGTTCATAACTATGACACTTACATGGAGTTACAAACTCTCTAAGTCTAAGTTGAAAAACTAACCTAATGAGTTGACTTTAACAAAGTCAAGAGGGAAAATGAGTACACAAAACAATGGTACCCACATAGAGTTCTAAAACCTCCGAACTTTATTCTAAGTTGTAAAACAAATGGGCTCTAACAAGGCCAAGAAAGAAAAGTAAGTATCTATAACAATAGTACTTACACAGGGTTAACAAACCCTAACCTAAAACTAGGTTAAAGAGAGGAAATGGGTTCTAAAAAGGCCAAGGGAGATGATCCTAACAAGGTCGTGGAAGTAAATAGGGAAAGGTCTAACTATCTTAAAAGTATGACTTACAAGTCAACAAGGGTAACCCTCCTTTGGAACCAGGAGACAGGAAACTTGCAACTACAAGGAGCCAAAAGATAAAGCTTAAGTACAAAATGGTTACAATCAAGGCATGCAATGACATTATGAGCAAAACATGTGCTAAAGAATTGGTCAACTCATAAGGTAAACACTCAAAAGGTCGAGAAAACATCAGCTAGCTTCATATCAATCACATGTACACAATATTAAGCACGTATTAAGAGGGGACCAAGTCATGATACTACCATACACAAAAATAGAGTCAAGCAGAGAGGAATACTATGACATTGATGTTCAGAACGAAAAAAATCGGAGTCACAAGCTCACGTAGAAATATTTGAAGTACAAACCCACGAAGAAAAGAGTTACATTAATCAAAGAAAATAGAAACTAAGCCTATAAGTTCTAAACAAAAGTACTTAAAATAAATAAACTACTAAAAATATTTTGAGTTTTCTTTAAATTTTAACTATAAAAGAAAATAAGTTCCTAAGTTTAAAATTAACTAATCAAGAAATAAATATACTAACAAATTAGAAATAATAAAAACTAAATAAATACAACAAAATATATTTGTTTAAAAAAAGATAAATGGAATAAGACTTAAAAGAAAAAAAAAAAGGGCTAGATGATACACGACCCAATTGGGTCTCCAACAACACCAAAATCTGATCCATTTGTGTTTGATTTTTCTTATAAAAAAACAACATAAAAAAAGAAAATACATAACCTAGACGAACCAAAGCAACACCTCTGAAACCCGAGAATTTTACATGGCATCCTCCAATTAAACCTAAACTATCAAAATTTTAACATTGCACCTGAAAAATTTAGGTGGAAAGTGAAAAAATTTTGTCTACCGGTAATTTTTAAATTTTTGGTATTGAGTGAAATTTTGGGGAATTTAAAATTATCAGTAATATAAAAATTTTAAATATTTTTTTTTGAAAATTTTTACACTACCGGAGATTTCAAATTCTCAGAAATTCTCTGTAAATTTCGGGGTATTTGAAATCTCCGGTAGTGTAAAAATTTTCAAAAAAAAAAACAAAAAGAGAAAATTTTTACACTAGCGTAATTTCAAATTCCCGGTATCGTGTGAAAATTTCCGGAGGTTTTACCGGTAATTTTGAAATTCCTAGTATTTTTTACTAGTAATTTTTACCGATAAATTCAAAATTACCGGTATTTTTCAAAATCTCTGGTTCATCTCCCAAAATTCATAATTTTCAAAAAGATAAATATGGTATTTAACTACAAATAAGAAGTGTCAGGTTTAATTGGAGGTGGCAGTTAAAATTCTCCTCTATCTCAAATCGCTCAAATCGTGGCTGTGTTCTTATCCGCGCCCAACTTCACGGTTTCGGTCGACCCTCACTCTCTTCGCGTCTCTCTTTCTCGCACGTCTCTCTCGCTCTATCTCCTCGTCTTCTACGTGCTTTTCAAGTCGCGCTTAGCTTGCGAATCACCTTCTTCTACCTCTTCTCATTTCCGATTCGACTTTGGGTTTATAGGTGAAAGGTTGATGGGTGATTTTGAGTGAAGAATAGGGAGAGAAGTTTTGTTGTTGTTGTTGTTGTGGCGTACTGAAATTGTTTTTGATGAAGAGTGATGGAAATAGTTTATGGTGGTGGTGAGCCGTGCGAAAAGACTCTCGATCTCAGAACAGAGGGAGCGAAGGTAATTTTTTTTAGAATTTTCTCTTTCATTCCCCTTTCATCCCTCTTGTTCTGTCCTCTTTAACCACAATGGAATTATTTCCTGAGTTTTCAAAGTCAAAATTACTCTGTCTTGTTGTATTGATGGACAGAGTGTTGCAGGTGTGGTTTTGGTATAGTAGGGTGCACAACAATGTTGCAGGTCTGAGTTAATGAAGGTGGTTTTGTTTTGTTTGGAGCAGGACGATAGCAGTATTTGGTACAGGCTTGTTGAAGGAAAACTGAGTTGTTTTTTTTATTCTGCAGGAAAATGCAGGAATCCATTTTGGTGAATGTTGTGTGCCGTCGCTGTCTTATTTATGGCAGGTTTTATTACACAGTTTGGGGTGGGTTGGGTTTTAGAGTATGGTTGTGGCAAGGTTTTTTCTGATGGTCAAATGGTGGGACATAGAAGAAAATTTGGAGTGGTATAGGTGTGTAGCATGACAAGGTGTAGGTGGTGTCTTGCGTGTTTTCCTTATTGTCGTGTGGCTAGCAGAGGCTACACAAGATGGCAACATGTAGTGTTTTACAAGGCCATGACAAGAGTGTCATCATCATGTAGCAAATATCCTCCTACTCACAAATCAACGGGTCAATAACTCAGTATTATTAGTTTCATACATCATCTTTCATTTTTGCTTTATCAGTTGAAACATCATGAGCCATCCCACGAAATGGATAAACTCCGCACAAAGAGGTGGTATAGGTGCTGCGTATTGTTTTTTTTTTTTTTTTTTTTTGTAATTTTGTTGAAATCATGTGAGCCAAAAAGCATGGAAATGGGCTTATAGAAAAAAGGAAGCAAATGGGCTTAAAAGAAAAAAAATTGACAATGGTTTTTGTAATAAATATTAAATGGATAAAGAAAAATGGATAGTTAATAAAAATAAAATTTTTCATGAAATGGATGGATATGGACAATGATGGATTTGTATGAAATAATATGGACTTTTTATATTTTTATTAGACAAAATGAAATTAGAGTGGAACTTTCGAAATGGGTAAAAAAAGATGAATGAATCTAAAAAGAAAGGTTTGGACAAAATATGGACTATTGGATTATTGGATTATTGAAAATGAATATGGATAATGAAAATGGGTTGAAAGAGGAATTTGGGTAAAGAATGGAAAATGGATAATTGAATTGGATATTTAGAATGGGAAAGCGGATAACGAATGTGGATTTAGAAAGGGTGGATATGGATAAATGGACTGAATAACTAGCTTGAACTATTGGAAACAAATGACAAAACCTGTACCACCCAAACAGTTAATCGCACACGACTCAATTGTTTTAACCTTTGATACCTCTATATTTTCAACAAACAACTTGAATTGACACAAGACTCTAGTTTGATGATCTTCACACATAAAGTGCGAGACAATCTCCATCTCTCTGATCAAAACCAGATGACATCCAATTGGATTGAACCACTTTGCCATGAGTGCACACTGAAACAATGACTTGATGAGAACCAAAAACCTGATTTAGAATTTTTGCCACAGCTTGATAACCTGATACTGAAACAAACCACTTCTTCGACCAAAAATAGGTCAAATTCCACTGAATTCCACCAACACTGCACACAGACCCTTAACCTGGTAACCTTGCCTGATCCTCGAATCAATCTTATAAGACTTGAGCCCCAGAGAACTTGTGATGAAACCGAATTACACTGGATTATTGAGGAGAGGAGGTCTCTTAGGAGTATGAGAAACTCGCTTGGTCCAGTGATCCATCCAAAACCTTGATTGATCAGCCCTTGAAGCCTCTTGAAATAAAACCTGATTCACAAATGAAACAAAACAAACAAAGCCTAGTAAATTGGGTTAGATATGCAATATGATTGACCTAGCATGATATGCGGAAGATCAAAGAATCTAAGGGTAAAATTTAGGGTATGACACAAGTTCGACAGGCAGGTGACATGATTTACCATAAACTAGTTTGAATGGGATGGTTCTTATCGGAGTTTTATAAGCTGTCCTATAAGCCCACAGAGCTTCATGAAGTTTCGCAAACCAATCCTTTCTAGAGGTCGCAATTGTTTTCTCTAATATCTACTTAATTTCTCTATTAGAAACCTCAACTTGTCCAATTGTTTGGGGGTGATATGGTGTTGCTACTCGGTGTCGCACTTCATACTTAAGCAACAATTTCCCAAAGAAATTTGACATGAAATGGGATCCACCATCGCTAATGACAACTCCCAGCACACTGAATCTGGGAAAAATTACATTCTTGAAAAGTCTGATGACTACTCGTGCATCGTTAGTATGAGAAGCTACTGCTTTGATCCATTTTGACAGGTAATCAACTACGACGAGTATGTATTTGTTGCTAAAAGAGGACGGGAAAGGACCCATGAAATCTATACCCCAAACATCAAAGACTTCTACTTCCAAAATACCCTTCAGTGGCATCTCATCGCGTCTAGAGATATTACCAGTGCGTTGACACCGGTCGCAATTTGTAATTGCGACGTGGACGTCCTTCCAAAGGTTAGGCCAGAATAGGCCAAATTGTAAGATTTTCGCACAAGTCTTTAAAGTGCTTGCATGCCCTCCATAGGGTGCAGAGTGGCAGTGAGATATGATATCTTTTACTTCAGATTCAGGGACACATCGATGGAAAATTCCATCGACGTGTCTCTTGAAAAGCAGGGGCTCATCCCAATAATAATGTTTAAGATCATGGAAGAATTTCTTCTTTTGTTGGTAGGATAAATCTGGTGGAAGTACCCCAGCTGCTAGGTAGTTGACAAAGTCGGCATACCATGGCAGTGTGGTTTTTGTGCAGATAGATTCCACAACTTCATTTGTTTCTGCGTCATTATAAATTAAAGAGCATTCTCTTGTTTCGCTTTCACTTTCTAACTAGGCTACAAGTCGATCATAGGGAAAATCATCATTGATAGGCACTTGTTCGGGTTCTTGATCCTCGATTCTAGAAAGATGATCTGCTACTACATTTTCGGTCCCTTTCTTATCTTTGATTTCTAAATCCAACTCTTGTAAAAGCAGGATCCGTCTTAAAAGTCTCGGTCTAACATCCTTCTTATTCAACAGGTACCTAATTGCGGCGTGATCAGTATAGACAATTATTTTCGCTCCTACCAAGTAAGAACGAAATTTATCTAAGGCGAACACAACAGCCAAAAGTTCCTTTTCTATGGTGGCGTAGTTCATATGCGCATTGTCTAAGGTTCTACTTGGGTAGTATATATCATGAAGCTTTCTAATCTTTCTTTGTCCTAAGATAGCGCCAACGGCATAGTCACTATCGTCACACATTATTTCGAATGGTTTACTCCAATCGGGTGGTTGCAAAATAGGTGCAGTAATAAGAGCGTTTTTCAGATGTTCGAACGCTTTCAAACAGTCCTCATCAAATATGAATTCAGCTTCTTTCATTAATAAGCCCGTTAGCGGTTTGGTTATTTTAGAGAAATTTTTAATGAATCGCCGGTAGAAACCGGCGTGTCCTAAAAAACTTCGAATTTCTCTAACAGTTTTTGGAGGTTGAAGATTTTCTATAATTTTAATTTTCGCTTTATCCACTTCAATTCCTCTTTCGGATACTACATGTTCAAGCACAATTCCTTCTCGGACAATGACATGATACTTTTCCCAATTCAGTACTAGATTAACTTTAACGCAGCGTTCGAGTACCATTACTAGGTTTTATAGACATCCTTCAAAACTTTCCCCACAGACAGAGAAGTCGTCCATAAATACTTCCATTATGTTGTCTATAAAATTAGCAAAGATCGACATCATACATCTCTGAAAGGTTGCGGGTGCGTTACACAGTCCGAACGACATTCGTCGATAGGAAAATGTACCATAAGGACAAGTAAAAGTAGTCTTTTCTTGGTCGTCACGATGAATGGGAATTTGGAAGAATCCTGAGCATCCATCCAAATAACAGAAGTGAGAATGTTTAACCAGTTGCTTAAGCATTTGATCTATAAAAGGGTAAATGAAAATGATCCTTGGGAGTGGCCTTATTCAGTTTTCTAGAGTCTATGCACATTCTCCATCTAGTTTGAGTTCGTTTTACTATGGATTCGCCCTTTTCGTTACTGACATCTGTAACACCTCCCTTCTTCGATACGACATGCACAGGACTGACCCAGTTACTATCAGATATCAGGTATATAATTCCGGCTTCTAGTAGCTTTTGTACCTCCTTTTTTACTACATCGCTCAAGATAGGATTAATTCTTCTCTGATCCTCTCTAGAGGTTTTACAGTCATCTTCTAGCATAATGTGATGCATACATATAGAGGGACTTATTCCTGTTAGCTCTAAAATATTATACCCTAGTGCTTTTGAGTTCTTTCTTAGAACATGTAGTAGTTTTTCGGTTTCTATCTATCCTAAGTCAACATTTACTATTACTGGTCGTTCAAGCTCGGTGTCTAGGAATTCATACCTTAGATTTTTGGGTAGCGTTTTAAGTTCTATAGAAGGTTTTTTTGGGCACAGCATTGGATCGGGTGTTAGTGTTAGACATTCCCTCAGACTATCATCTACGTATGGCTTGTGCCAATTATCGTCTTCGAATATAGGAGGTGCTGGAATCTTTAGCAATTCAGTGTACTTAGATGGTTCCATCTCTATTTCTTTCACGCATCCATCGATAACGTCGAGGAAACAACATGAATCATCTATAGTTGGAGCCATCAAGAATTGGCCTAAAATAAATTCGAATTTTTCTTCACCAACTTCAAAAGTTAGCTTTCCTTTCTTGACATCGATGATGGCTCCAACTGTAGCTAAGAATGGTCTTCCTAAAATAATAAGAATGTTGGAATCCTCTTTTATATCCATTACCACAAAATCGGTTGGAATATAGAATTGTCCTATACGAACAGGCACGTTCTCTAGCATACCTATAGGAAATTCAACAGAATGGTCCGCTAGTTGTAGAGACATTTTCGTTGGTCTTAACTCTCCTAAATCAAGTTTCTTACACGTGGATAAGGGCATTAAACTAACACTGGCTCCTACGCCGCATAGAGCGGTGTCTATGACAAACTTTCCAATTACACAGGGTATGGAGAAACTACCTGGGTCTTTCAGCTTAGGAGACATGTTGTTCTGAATAATGGAGCTACACTCAGCGGTGAGCATAACAGTTTCATTATCCTCGAGCTTTTTCTTGTTGGATAAGATCTCTTTAAGGAATTTGGCATATGAAGGCATTTGTGTTATGGCTTCTGTGAATGGTATAGTGATATTAAGTTGTTTCAGAAGCTCTATGAATTTCTTAAATTGTTCTTCATTTTTAGACTTAGCAAGTCTTTGAGGATAAGGTATAGGTGGCTTGTATGGTGGCGGAGGCACATAAAGTGTTTCTTTCTCTACGGCGTCTTCACTTTTGTCTTCCTTTTCGTTATTATTTGGTTCTTTCACCTTTTCATCTCCTTTACTATGATTTTGATACATGACAGGATTTTGGAATCTCGAGTCCACTGGTCCATTTAGTTTTGTTCCGCTTCGCAGTGTGATAGCATTAGCATGTCCTTTCGGGTTTGGTTGTGGTTGACCAGGAAATGTTCCTGCAGGGGCTGCTACTGTTGCTTGTTGTTGGGCTACTTGAGAAATTTGAGTTTCTAACATTTTGTTATGGTATCCATAGCATCAAGCTTAGTTTCCATTTGCTTTAACGACTCACTCGTGTCCACATTTTGGTTGGCGAACTCTTTATTTTGTTGGGTTTGTGTTGTAATGAAGTTTTCTAATTAAAGCTCAACGTTTGACTTTCTTGGTGTTTTAGGAGCAGCGGATGCTCCCTTCTGATATCCTGGAGGAACGGCAGGGGCTTGAGTTGGAGCAAACAGAGCGTTGTTGCTCTCGTAGGAAAAATTAGGATGATTCCTCCAGCCTGGGTTGTAGGTGTTTGAGTACGGGTTTCCTTGGGCATAATTTACTTGGCCGGTAGGAATACTAGCCAATAAATGACATTCACCGTTACTATGCCCAGAGGTTCCGGACAATTCATAATTTGGTGTCACAACGGCTACGGTGGCTGCTGGAGCTACAGTCAAACTTTTAATCTTTTGAGTAAGCGCATCCACTTTAGAACTGACACGGTCCAAACTGTTAACTTCGTACATTCCATTCTTCGTAGCAGGTTTTTCTGTCAGAGTTCTCTCGCCTCCCCATTGGAAATGGTTTTGAGCAATATTTTCAATGAGTTAATAAGCGTCTTCATATGGTTTGTCTATCAGAGCGCCGCCAGCTGCAGCGTTCAGATTCAGCTTTGTGTTGTAAAGAAGACCATTATAGAAAGTATGAATTATCAACCATTTTTCAAGTCCATGGTGCGGGCAGAGACTCAACATGTTCTTATATCTTTCCCAAGCATCGAAAAGAGATTCATTGTCTTTCTGCCTAAATCTGTTGATTTGGGCTCTTAGCATGATAGTTTTGCTAGGCGGAAAATATCAGGCTAAGAAGACTTTCTTCAACTTGTCCCACGTAGTGATGGAGTTGGATGGTAGAGACTGGAGCCAAGCTCTAGCTCTATCTCTTAAAGAGAAAGGAAAAAAATGTAGTCTTATGGAATTGTTTCTAACACCATTCTCTTTTACGGTATCAGCATATTGCACAAACATAGATAAATAAAGGTTCGGGTCATCTGTGGAACTTCCAGAAAATTAATTATGTTGAACGGCTTGTAACAGTGAAGGTTTCAGCTCAAAATCGTTTTGATTGATGGCAGGGGCAACAATGCTGTTATGCGGTTCATCCTGCGATGGAACAACGTAATCCTTAAGAGAAAGGTTCGGTGGGTTCTCAGCCATGGGAATTCTTAATTCTGGGTAAGGAATTTCAGGTTCAGGAAGATTATACTTAATTCAGAATTCGTTGATTCGGCGTCTTAAATTAATAAAACGCTCTAGCTCTATATATTTGTTCGGGTAGTTTTAAAAAGGTTGTCGAACCCACAGGGAATTGATAATCAAACTAATGTTGTCTATTGTTGCAGTGCAAAGCTAACGCTAACGGTTAACAGATTATGAATGGGAAAGAAAATACTACTTTCTAAAGATTTGAAGATAATAATAAAATGATTCCGGAATATGGATTCCGCATGCCTAAGGAACTTGTAGAAACCGGATGCTAATTATGATTGAACTCAGTTCCATAGAAAATACCAACTTAAAGACTCTGTCTCACACTCTCGCGCTATTGACAAGAACCACACCTTCTAACCACAGGATTTTGCTCTCGCTCGCCCGTTTCAATTAAAAAGCATATTTTGAAAGTTAATAAGATTTTAAACGATGCCTAAAGCGTTCTCGGTGTTTTTAGGATCGATGCCTAGTTTCCACTATCAGATCATTCCTCACACTCTCGCGATGTCGGTCCGAACTTAGTTTATTCCTCACTCTCGTGTCGAAATAAGAAAACATGAAATTTGGAAACTAAAACTAAAACCAACATACAATCACAATTTCGCACCTGAAGTTTTCTACTGAGTCCCGTCGGTAACGAAGGTCCTCATACGGCGAACTCAATTGATTTAGCAAGACATGATATTATTTATATCGAACATATTCACAACAATCATAATCAAAACTAACATGGTAGATAAGATTAAAGTAACTACAAGTGCAATAATTAAAATAAGAAAATAAACTTGTAAAACAAAATGTAACTTGAACTAAAATATGCTGGCAGGCTTCGTTCGCGATCCAAGAGTACAACAATGAAAAGAAAGTAAAAATAGCAAGTGCGACAATCCCTCGATGCGAGTTATTGTCGCTTTACAAGTGATTTGTGCCTAAAATTCTAAACGTAAATTCTGCAGCGCTTCTACACATCTTGGATGCCCTGGAAATTGTCCAAGAGGTCCTATATATAGAGGAATGAGGGTCTGCAACTACTCTGGACGTGTCTGGAGAGTGGAAGGAAAAATGGAATTGGAAAAACTGCTTCTAATGGCTGCTGACGCAAAACTGCTCACTGCGCTGCAATGGCGAACGCCATTAGGGCATGACAAATGCCATTGCCTTGGTTCATTAATTGACGTGGAAGCTGGGAGATGGTGAACGCCATCTACATATGGTGAACGCCATATCAGCAACAGAGGCATAATTTGCTTCTTTTTGCTGCACTTTTCTATTCTCTCACTCTTTTTCTGGTTTGCTTCCGATTTAGCAACTGATGAACCTAACAACTGCAAAACACAATAAAACACAGTGAAATGTAACAAGACTCGATAAAATGAGGACAAATAATACGCGCAATGAGCCTAAAAATATGACTAAAATGTTATCAAGGCTCATAACTCTGACCCTCAATCAACTGGCCCAAACAACATTGTTTGAACACCAGAAAGCCTGTAGCATGCTGAATAACTACATCTCGACTAAAATGTTACTCGAGCACAAGAGGATCCAAATTTTGGTCGAACCCATAAGGACCAAGTCCAGAAGGAATATGTAACGCCCTGTATAATATTTATCTAGAATAATACAATACAAGCATTTTATTGTGGTACTGACACCATCATAAGTGCCTAATGGCGTAATTCACATACTTGACCATTCTAAAACATAATACAATCTATGGTACAAGATACGGAAACTAGCCAAAACAAAAAATTCTAAGATCAATATACAATATCCTCAATTGTATACAACAAATACACAGCGGAATAAGCTCAACTAAGCTTCTCTTGAAACATCCAAGCATAGCTCCACTTGTAATTCAAACTTGTACTCAATACCTGAAAAATAATCAACAACATGGGGTGAGATATTAAATCTCAGTGAGTTCCCTATCTTATGGATTCTCTCGGCTTTACATGGTTCTACCAATCCTAACTCAAGTCAAGGGAAAGGGAAATGACCTTGAGTTCACAAATCTCACACTATATGGAAATATGTCATGAGTTCACCAACTCAAAATATCACTAATCGATAACCTATACCAAGGCATCCTCTTTTCCCATCCGCTTCTACGTCTAGAAGTCGACCCGAGTCATGGATCCTTGTAGTTACTTGACATACAAAATGGATTCGGAAACATCGGCCTGTTAACCGTGAACCGTCACTTCTCATGGCATGTTAACCATCGCAAGTCTCTTTACCATATAGGCTTAATTCCTACTCGCACGCGGGAATCAAACCTGCCAAGTAACAGTGCACATGTTTCAGAGGAGCTCGAGACCCATGAAACGCACTCAAATCAAACAGTTACGATTACGTGATCACACACACAAATGTGATTGTATTCGACAATCACAAGGCCACAATGACTTAAGGCCACATTCACCTTTTCTCATAATCACAATAGTTCACACATATTCCATACTAGTGTTTCACTCTCTCCTAGACCGATCTCGTCACGGATGCACCTTTCTACATCAAGTGCCCGAGCCTTGCCATCTAGGTTTTCTATCACAATTTTATTCACAACCTAGGATCATATCATTAGGTTTGGGGTAAGTTTTCTCACTCTTCCTAATTCATTTTAAGCATGCATATTCTCTCCCAATCATACTTAACAACAATTAGATAGACATGGTATAACACAATTTGCATATAACAATATCAACCATAAAACACACATGATGGCATATCAAGTCAAACATAATCCACATAGTAGTTCACACACATATTTAAGGCATACAAGCCACTACTATCCTCTACCAAGCATCCTTGGTTAAATCATGGTCTAACATTACCATTTAATACCTTATTGGATCATCTTTCCAAAGGCTTTGGACTCGTATCAATCGGATTCTCGATACTTGAGTTTTGGTGGAAACAATATTACATACATTACATTTCTATATTTATCTTTTTAATCCATAGCATATAACCATGTTTCTACCTCACCATCACATATAGTATGAAATTAGCTTTCCAACGCTTCCGACCGTGCGTCAAACGGAGCTACGAAACTCAAGTTACGGCCAAAACAAGAGGTGCAGTATTTTTCTCTACGCAGGGGACTTCGCTATGCGAAACTTCCTTCGCTATGCGAACCAAGTCAGTAGCAGAATCCCCTGTTTTTCGCTACGGCTCGCATAGCGACCAGCAGTGAGCTATAGCAGTGTCTAAACGCATTTTTTGTGCAGAAACCACCAAAATTCATCATTTTAAGGTTCCCAATGACCCAAAACATCAAGAAAACAAAGGTAGCACCAATAATGACAATGGAAACAACATCAAGGAAGATTTCATGGTTCAATACCCAAAACCCTAACTTCCCAAAACATATTCCAACATAACGACAAGTATTCCCGATTGTTTCCATATACAACCCGACTATATTACTCGATTTATTTCACGTTTTATCCGTTAGAAACATTGATTTTATCAATTTCTTCATTTTCGCTCAATTTCTAACCTAAGTTCAAAACATGAAATTTCTAGAATTTAGAGTTTCTAACTAGAACCCACCTTAGCATGTAAGAGGAGTTTGAAGAAGATGATGAACAATGATCCAAGCTTCTTCCCAAGCTTTTCCTCTTTCCCTCTTCTCTTCTCTTCTTTCTCTTTTCTCTTCTTACCAACTTTCTTCTTCTTCTTTCTATTTCTTTCTCTTCCAAATATATATATATATATATATATAATACCAATATTATATAATATAATCCAATAGAGTAAAATATCTCCGATTGATATTTTATCGTCTAACACCAAATGATCGATTATTAGAGTTACCATGATATACTCTCTTGAACTAAAATAATTAATCTCTTCAAAGTTCACTAGTTGCTCTATTGATCCCAATTAACAATACTTAGAGTACTTAGAGGATTCCGTTAATCTAATTAACTAAAGATAGAGCACATAGATACTCATCTGATATCCAATTGAGCATTTTAAATAATATGGGGTATTACACTCTCCCCCCTTAAATTGAAATTCGCCTTCGAATTTACTCTACTCGACAATAACTGCAACTTGTATCCTTGCCTTAGATCCACACTTAAATTTACTCCCGTTCAAATTTCTGACGTACTCAAATTCCAACTTGACTTCACAGACCAAAATCCATATCCTCACAAATTATCAAACTTCGTCTCCTTAGTTATACTCTTATTCCAATATCTAGTTAACTTCTAACTTTGTTTCTTCTCAATCCATCTGTTGTTTAATACTAAACACTTGGTCGCGTTCTAACTCCGACAAGAATGTACCATTCTATACTCCTCTACTGAGTCACAACAAAACCGTAACATCTTATCTCAAATTAGGACAACAACACTCAACACATCTTCGCGATGTAATTCAGGGATTTCTCAACTTCATGCAATCATCGACGATTTATCTTTTCACAAATCTTTCAACGTCCAATACCACTTCATAATTAGTCAAACGACTTCTTACCAGTCCCTCTTGATCTAATGCTATACATTGTACCCATCACATCCGATATTTCATCCCTTTCGTATCACACCAAAAGGTAACACACTTAGAACAAGACCTTCTTACTTCCATAGTTATAAGCAACAATCTTTTAATCCTGATTAGTCTGACTGAACTCTTTCATCTGACACCTTCCACTGCGCAATCCAAAATTCTAACAGTAGAACACCACGAATTCTTGAGCACTACCAATTAGCTAACAGTCCACAGAGAAACACACTTATCCACTGGGATCCTTACTAACCAACGGTACAATAAACTTACTGACGTCTTATTGTAGAACAATTTCCTTGCCATTACACAATATTATAACATTGGCCCAACACTCTCCAGACGATAAAGGTGCAGGAGTTACACTACCACAATCATAACATAAACAACTCCAATTCCATTCTAAACTCGAACCCGTATATCCAAAATAGTTTAACAACCTCTGGTTCTGGTTACCACATTCCAAATTGATTCTTCTTACGGGGTTCTGACTCACTAAATGTTTCTTGTTGATTCGAGATCTCAACCCAAAACGACGTAACACCAACACATAACTGCAATCATATGCGAGTCACCACTTATCAAAACTTAAACCGTCCAAAGCACAATTGTGAGTTTTCATACCACTCACAAATTCACAAATAACACTCCACATACGCACACACTTTCGAAGTCCATATCACACTTATCAGTTGAATCTACTCCTCTCAATTGCTCCATTTCATAAACGATTCCGAGTTACATGCTTAACTTCAGAACATCCAATTCTTACTCGTACTTGGAAAACTAACTTTCAAATTACCTTCTTCTGGGTAAAACACAATTGTACACAACGGATACCCCTCTCACAGAGCCTAACTCCAATACCATGAACTCACAGCAGATAGTAATTACTAACTCCGACCAACCGCTCATAAATTACTAATACCATAATTACACACCAAAATATTCCTTGCAAGGTCAATACTTCGTGAGTATTCTCTAACTTCGTCCTTAAGACTCGCAACGGTAATACACCTAAGACCTTCTCATACTCAACATAGTTCACAAGATTATTTCCCCAAGTCAACTCTCTTGTCGTCTGAACAAATGGTCAACTACGCAACACCTTTCCAGAAGTCACGATTCCAAAAAACATAAATTCGTCCTTCATTTACTTGTAATCCCGTTTACATTCGCACAATACTCTCCACTCGGAGCAACATAGGTAACAAAACACAGACGATGGTTCCTAAGGGATTTCACAATTTACACACATGTTAATCCATTAACCTTCTGAGCTAATCGGTTAACTCCTCAAAATTCAGTGCAAAGCATCATCCTTGCACATGTTAATCGGTTAACCACACTGTGTTAATCGGTTAACACTGCTGCAGAAACTGAAAACCAATTCCTTTTAGTTCAAAAGCCCTCCCTACTCAAAACCATCAATCAGGTTTGTTCTAACCCACAATATCATTCTCCACTCGCGGCTTCTTAACTTGTATAACATTCATTAACCATGACCCCCTCCAGGTAATACAGAACAAAGTTAAAACATGCAGATAACACACTCCAACCAAGCGACAAGGTAAAATTCCAAATTCTGTCACGGTCACACGACAAATCTTCGGCGGGATAGTTCATTCTCTGCTCATACAACTACGCTAGATGAAAGCAAATAATGACGACATTATAGGGTTTTAACCACAACTCATACTTGATTCATCCATAAGCACAACCCAGCACACAATCATCATACGACACCACAAAACGACGGACATATCATGTCAAGCCTATAACCTCGTTTCCTCACTTGAACTCTTTGGTGAAAATTAAAACAACAACGTTCTTAGTTCAACAAAAGGTATATTCTGAATATTCTAATTATTCACAATTACAGAAGTTCTCTATACTTGAAAATAAATCAGGGCAATGCACCCTCTTGAAGAACCTTTCCATCACTACGTACACATTAACCGGTATTTCTTACCCTTCACTATCCATTACACATTCCACTTACACCAAAATAATTAACGAAAGATTCGCAACTGGCCACTCTCATCAACTATTTACAAAACCCTTCTGGTATAAATCGTTCCATGATTTACACTTAGTCCGTAACAATCTTGATTTGCTTCTCGTTGTTTACCACAATCTTACTTCTTAGGATACAATATTCACTGTTCCACAAGGTACGTCCCTTCACAATTGTCTCAAGAATAAGAAACCATCACGTACACTTGTGACCACGGTGCTACTAATACGCGTGCTCTTAATACCAAGGTGTAACTTCCTCAGTTCAGCTCGTACTACTAGGGTTCACGTGGGTGAATCATCTTTGATTACACTTCCTTAATTTTAGCTTTAACAACAACGTAATAACTATGTTGCACATTCGTCCAAAATACGTTCCGTTATCAGTTCCTCATAACATATCGTTAATACCGTTTTCCACACTGCATTTACTTCGCTCTCCATTGTAATCCTCTTATGTCCAAATATAAAATCATCATACTAAAATTTCCTTGAGTCCAAGATACTTACTCTGATTCTTAATACAAACTCTTCCGGTCTGTATCACTACACTTTCTGTTACTAAATAAATTCCAAACTTTCTCCGACACAATACCTTATACTGTTCCTTGGGTAATTTAACATTTCGAAAATTCCAAATTGGTCTCTTACTGAAAACAGAAATCCTAATGTATCATCCCGAACTTAATCTCTCTTCATACTGAAGATACACAATTCATCTCCTACACTTCGTCCGACACACACTTGTCTTACTTGAAGTATATAAACACCTCCTTGTGTTCCTTCACACACTTCTCTACTACTTTAGGTTCCCATAGAACCGAACTTCCTTAACTCTCAACTTTTAACCAGTTGGAAGACATTGTTCCGAACACGCTCCTTAAGGTACTCTCGTCCATTCAAGATACCATAGCGACCTTAGAAATCGAAACACCAGTAACTATCTCACTTCCAGACCTTACGTCATACGTTCCACAAAACAACTTTTATTTTTCACGGAATGAGATTACTTGAAATTCTTGTCCACATCAGTGGTCGATCTAGCTCTACTAGGGATTTACATATTCCTCAATACCTTGACTAATCGGCCGCTAGAGATCCTTAACTATTAGACTCTATCCATTCCAAAGGATTGTTTGAACAACACATTACTCTTCAATTCCATGCAACCCAAATCACAACTTCTAGTAAGATCTCAACTGAGCTGACCAAGATTCATCACTACTAACTCTTGGCTTGAGCCTACTCTCACAGCACAAGTTCCGACAACACTACGGAGTCCTCATGGTCGCTCAACCATGATTCTACCTATCACATACATAGTATTAGGTTGATCAGACCCAACACTACATAGTATGATATTAAGATTCATGCTGGCAGGACACACTTAAGAAGCAGGAATAGATTTACTTATGATGTTTCAAGGCTAGGTCGAGGACACGACCTGCTCTGATACCAACTGTAATGCCCTGTATAATATTTATCTAAAATAATACAATACAAGCATTTTATTATGGTACTAACACCATCATAAGTGCCTAATGGCGTGATTCACATACTTGACCATTCTAAAACATAATACAATCTATGGTACAAGATACAGAAACTATCCAAAACAAAAAATCTAAGATCAATATACAATATCCTCAATTATATACAATAAATACACAGCGGAATAAGCTCAACTAAGCTTCTCTTGAAACATCAAAGCATAGCTCCACTTGTAAATCAAACTTGTACTCAATACCTGAAAAATAATCAACAACATGGGGTGAGATATTAAATCTCAGTGAGTTCCCTATCTTATGGATTCTCTCGGCTTTACATGGTTCTACCAATCCTAACTCAAGTCAAGGGGAAGGGAAATGACCTTGAGTTCACAAATCTCACACTATATGGAAACATGTCATGAGTTCACCAACTCAAAATATCACTAATCAATAACCTATACCAAGGCATCCCCTTTTCCCGTCCACTTCTATGTCTAGAAGTCGACCCGAGTCATGGATCCTTGTAGTTACTTGACATACAAAATGGATTCGGGAACATCGGCCTGTTAACCGTGAACCGTCACTTCTCATGGCCTGTTAACCATCGTAAGTCTCTTTACCATATAGGCTCCATTCCTACTCGCACGCGGGAATCAAACCTGCCAAGTAATTGTGCACATGTTTCAGAGGAGCTCGAGACCCATGAAACACACTCAAATCAAACGATTACGATTACGTGATCACACACACAAATGTGATTGTATTCGACAATCACAAGGCCACAATGCCTTAAGGCCACATTCGCCTTTTCTCATAATCACAATAGTTCACACATGTTCCATACTAGTGTTTCACTCTCTCCTAGACCAATCTCGTCACGGATGCACCTTTCTACATCAAGTGCCCGAGCCTTGCCATCTAGGTTTTCTATCACAATTCCATTCACAACCTAGGATCATATCATTAGGTTTGGGGTAAGTTTTCTCACTCTTCATAATTCATTTTAAGCATGCATATTCTCTCCAAATCATACTTAACAACAATTAGATAGACATGGTATAACACAATTTACATATAACAATATCAACCATAAAACACACATGATAACATAACAAGTCAAACATAATCCACATAGTAGTTCACACACATTTTTAAGGCATACAAGCCACTACTATTCTCTACCAAGCATCCTTGGTTAAATCATGGTCTAACATTACCATTCAATACCTTATTAGATCATCTTTCTAAAGGCTTTGGACTCGTATCAATCGGATTCCCGATACTTGAGTTTTGGTGGAAACAAAATTACATACATTACATTTCTATATTTATCTTTTCAATCCGTAGCATATAACCATGTTTCTACCTCACTATCACATATATTATGAAATTAGCTTTCCAAAGCTTCCGACCGTGCGTCAAACGGAGTTACAAAACTCAAGTTACGGCCAAAACAAGAGGCGCAGTATTTTTCTCTGCGCAGGGGACTTCGTTATGCGAAACTTCCTTCGCTATGCGAACCAAGTCAGTAGCAGAATCCCCTGTTTTTCGCTACGGCTCACATAGCGACCGACAACGAGCTGTAGCAGTGTCTAAACGCATTTTTTATGCAGAAACCACCAAAATTCATCATTTTAAGGTTCCCAATGACCCAAAACATCAAGAAAACAAAGGTAGCACCAATAATGACAATGGAAACAACATCAAGGAAGATTTCATGGTTCAATACCCAAAACCCTAACTTCCCAAAACATATTCCAACATAACGACAAGAAAACAAAGGTAGCACCAATAATGACAATGGAAACAACATCAAGGAAGATTTCATGGTTCAATACCCAAAACCCTAACTTCCCAAAACATATTCCAACATAACGACAATTTCTTTATTTTCTCTCAATTTCTAACCTAAGTTCAAAACATGAAATTTCTAGAACTTAGAGTTTCTAACTAGAACCCACCTTAGCATGGAAGAGGAGGTTGAATAAGATGATGAACAATGATCCAAGCTTCTTCTCAAGCTTCTCTTCTTTCTCTTTTCTCTTCTTACCAACTTTCTTATTCTTCTTTCTATTTCTTTCTCTTCCAAATATATATATATATATATAATCCAATAGAGTAAAATATCTCCTATTGATATTTTATCGTCTAACACCAAATGATCGATTATTAGAGTTACCATAATATACTCTCTTGAACTAAAATAATTGATCTCTTCAGAGTTCACCAGTTGCTCTATTAATCCCAATTAACAATACTTAGAGTACTTAGAGGATTCCGTTAATCTAATTAACCAAAGATAGAGCACATAGATACTCATTTGATCTCATCTGATATCCAATTGAGCATTTTAAATAATATGGGGTATTACAGAATCTCAATGTGTTGTTGTCAAACAAGAACAACCACAAATGGCTCATACTTCAACAATTTGTTAGCATCCAATGATCATCCTTTCTTGACTACAACGATTATTGTCATCCTCCAATTTAGGATTCTTCATCTAACACTTCTAGAACTTCTCTCATTAGAGAATAATTATAGGCTATAAAAGAGAGGAACCTTGTAGAGGATTTAAAGATGCTTATGAGCAATCAAGGTATTCCAGTTGAAAAATCTCCAAGCACTTCAACTGCTTCAGGAAATGAGTCGTCAGGTAATTCTTCTATTGTGTTGATTCAAAAACTGAAAGCGAAAATTGTTATATATTTCATACAATTTAAGACAAATATGTCGTTTTCTATGATATGAAGACCTTGTTTAAATAGCTTAATAACCCAGGTTCACCAAATTCTATTGTTGGTTTTATCGTTGAGTTTGAGCCATTTTTTGATCAAACCGCTCAGAACATCAGGACGAAGAAAGAGTCCGCCAACAGACTCAAACAATAAAACAAATCCATGTCTCAACAATGGCCCTTAGCTACTCAATCTCAAGATCGAGTTAATGAGTTGGAAGCATATGCCAAAGAGGATAAGGACAAGGTAGCAGTTTGCACTGAAAACATTTCAAACTAGACGAAACATGTAGAAGAATTACAACAAAAAATTGATGAAGAGAAAATAAAAATGAAATCTAAACCTCGTGACTGGTTCCTATTGCATAAAAAGTGGTTGAGGGAGACAACGTTGGCCTTCAATATGCTGAAGCCTGAAGATTTTCCATGAACGCCGCCCAAATCAGGCTTGCAAGGAAACGTTTTGAAAAGATTAAAGTTGACTTTCCATTTTGAATTTTCTACTCTTTGTTTCTTTTGTATAACTATATTAATGACAATTTTCCATTTTGGAATAATTAATTTTAACTTCATTTTAGCATTCTCTTATATTACTCTTTTGGTATTCAAATTTCTTGCAGCATAGGCTTGCACTTTTTTAGTTATCATTTATACTCAGAATTCGACCTTTAGGAGTCCACTCTTAAATCTCATAAACATTATTTGAAAACATATGAATGATTCAAAATGGGGTTTTCAAATTTAGTGACCATTGACCTAAAGTTATATCTTTTCGATCCATAGGTAAAATAACTTTTCAAACGTAATCACCAATTGCAAAAGTTTTCGACTTAACTTTCTTACTATAGGCCTTAGCTATTTACTCCTTTTTATCTTATGAGAACATTCAAGGCAACTAAATTTTCTTCATCTAAATCAACTAATTCCTCCAACATCATATTCTAATATTGGTCAGAAGGAATTTCAAGTTGTCTTTGAATTCTAGTTGATTGTAAATAAATTTCGACGCAAAAAAACTGCATCATGACAATATGTCAGTCGAAAGGCAGTAGAGTTAGTTGCCTCTTTAGGGGAATTTCGAAAAGCCCATAATACTTGGTCTAACTTCTTATGCCAATTTTTTGGCTTCTAACCCACATGTCTCTTAAATAGGCCTATTATAATTTTGTTGGCTGCCTCGACTTGGCCATTTACCTTAGCATAATAAGGGGTAGATGTTAAAAGTTTGATCCCTGAGTCTGAAGCAAACTCAACGTTATTTTGACTGGTAAAAATGATACCCTGATCAGTAGTTAAAGTTTTAGGAATTCCAAACCAATATATAATGTGACTTTGAATGAATTCGATGGATTTTTCCTGATCAACCTTGATAAGAGGAACAACCTCTACCCACTTGGTAAAATAATCAATACCAACCCAAATGTATCTATGACTTTTGGATGATGTAGGTAAAACTTCACCAATTAAATATAATGCCCAACCTCTAAATGGCCACGTCTTGACAATATAATGCAATCCACTTGCAGGAACATTTTGAATACCTTCATGTTTCTGACATTCCTGGCAACCTTTGGCGAATTCATTACAGACTTTCAATATAGGTAACCAATACAACCCTTGTCGAAATAAAATCCACTTCATCTCGTGACCTGCTTGATGAGAGCTACATGATCCACTATGAGCATCAAAAATTGCCAAATATATTTCACTCTCACTAAGGCATTTCAGCAAGATTCCTTCAAGAGTCTTTTTAAACAACCCATTCCCAATAATAACATAATGTAATGCCTTGTAGTTGATTTTTTTATCTGTCGTTCCTGTAGGATTTTCCAATAACTCAACAATTGATTTTTGCCAATCATTATTCGATAGATTGTCAATTGCAAAAGTTTCAAAATTTCCCCCTGAGTTTTCTAATCCTTCTAACCCTTCTATTCCACCAGTGTTGACTTTGACAAATCTTAGGGGAAATGATTGGTCTAAATTAACTTTTCATTTACTTCAATTAACTCAACTATTCTTTCTTTAGAAACTCTATATCCTGAAGTAATTTGTGCCAAATCATTAGCTTATTGGCTTTCGACTCGAGAAACATGTTTTATTTTGACTTCATCAAATCTTCTTAACAATGATTTTGCTTTCACAAATTACATCAGTAAATTTTCCTAGATGCATTTGTACTCTTTTGTTAATTGTTTCACAACGAACTCAAAATTACCCCTAATCTCGACTCCTTTTGCCCCCAAGTCCAAAAGAATCTTAAGGTACGCGACCAAGACCTCATACTCAGCCTCATTTTTGGAGCAACAAGCTTTGATTTTGAATTTGGACTTCGTTGCAATTTCTTTAGGATAAATAATCAGAATTCCAATACAAATACCATGTTTATGTCTGGAACCTTCAAAATACAATCTCCAAGGTTTTAGACCAACATAATTTTTTTACTTCACCTATTGCATGATCAACATTAAATTCATAAACAATTTGGCATTTCATAGCCCTTAAAGGTGCATAAGTAAGAGAATATTCAATTAAAGCCAAAGCCCATTTTCCGATTCGACTATATAAAATTGGTTTTGACAACATGTGCTTAATAACATCATAATGGGAATAGAAGAAAACATCAACAAACTTTATATAACATTTTAATTTGGTACAAGATAAATACAAACAAAGGCATAACTTTTCTATTGGGTTATACCTAGTTTCTACATCGCTCAAAACTTGACTAAGGTAATAAATGGCTCTTTCAACATCATCATCGTCCTCTTGTGCTAACATACATCCTATTGTAAATTCAAACACAAAAATGTACAACTTCAAAGATCTATTTCTCATAGGAGGCAACATACTAGGAGGATTTATCCAAGGTTGTTAAAATCACGATTTAAAACCTAAACTCTACAGATTTTAAATTTCTACGCCAGCATTTCATGTTAAATCGCAAGTATTTTTTTAATGTAAAATTGTACCTTTCGAAGGTTTTAAAAGATTTAAATCACTAAAATCCTGAAACCATGTAAAATCACTAGATTTTACTCTTTCACCCGATTTTACATTTTTTGTGAAATTTTTAAAAGCCCATTTTAAATTTTGTCCCATGAAAATTTCTCCCACAATTTATTTTATATTTTATTTTACCCTAGAAGGCTTTAAAACCTAACATCACGTGTATGACAAGCATTTGATGCAAGAACTTCATCATCTTTGTTGGCATCCGACGTCGGAGCTAAAGTTAAATGAATTTTTATTTTTCCGTCGACTGTAGGTATGATTTTCAGCACCGCCTTTTATTCTTGTGTTAACTTAACAACTAGAATCTGACTACTTTAACCTATAATCATTGATAAAAATGAGCTTATGTTAGATTTCAAGCTTATTACACTTTCTTTCTTATAGTGACTTAGTATTTTTTTCTTTATAATTAAGTTACAATTTTAAACTATCAATGCATTTACAATATATATATATATATATATATATATATATATATATATATATATATATATATATATATATATATATATATATATATATTGTATAAAGATTTAATATTATTTTAATATGAGGTAAGTTTTTCGATTTAACACTTCGAATTTACATTTTGATTTTGCTTAGGTAAAATTAGTCAAGTTAAAAAAAATATCGATTATAACAACTTTAGATTCATCAAATAACTCTTAATTTCATCAAAAGTACTTTGATGCTCTTGGTCCCACCCAAATCCTTCTTCCTTCATTAAATGCAACAGTGGTGAAAATACTTTTGTTTTTCAACTTAGATTCGAGATGAACCTTCTCAAGAAGTTGATTTTTTTAGTAAAGACTGAAGTTGCTTTTTGTCTACTAGATATTTTGTATTGAGTATAACTTTCATCTTGTTTTGGTTTATTTCTATGTCCTTTTTGTGAACCACCCAGAGATCGCCTGCATGGACACCAAAAGCAAATTTTAATGAATTCATTTCCAGTCCACATTTCCTCATCCTTTCAAAGGACTGTCGAAGGTGGTCTATATGACCATTTTTCGACGAGGATTTGGCAACTATATTATCAATATAAACATGCATAAAGGTCTCAATGAAATCATGAAACATAGAATTCATTACCCTTTGATACGCAACACCAACATTCTTCAGGGAAAAAGGAATTGCTACCCATTCATAGGTTCCTAAGGCCCCTGGACATCAAAACGCCAATTTCGGCGCATCTTCCTCTGCAATGTAAATTTGGTTATACTCAGAATAACCATCTAATAGACTTAAATGTTCAAAGCTTACTGTTGAATCAACTAACATGTATGCTATAGGCATTGAGTATTCATCTTTTGAAGTAGCATCATTTAAATCTATAAAGTGAATAGAAACTCAAAGAGTATCATTCTTTTTAATAACAAGAACTATATTTGCTAACCATTTGACATACCTTGCAGTTCGTAGAAGCCTTTCGATTTCCTTTTTGCAGTTCATATAAGCCTTTCGATTTCCTCTTTGATCTTCGACATCACTTGTGGTGTAAACCTTTTTGTGAATGCAACTTTCCAAATCAGGAGTATTTTGAACGATATCAAAACATGCGTTAGCGTTTATGTACATTGGACCGTATCATCTGAGTTTACCTGTGCAATTTAGCATTAGGGAGTATGATAACATGTGGGAAAAGAATTAGAAAGGATTCATACATCAATACATGATTTTATGCATAAAAAATTATGAAAAACATGCACTCTATAGGTCGGCACATGTGCTCTAGTATTGAAGCCTGTAGGCTCTGTTAGATGTGCCACCTCAACAGGTCGACACATGACTTGCATAGGTCGACCTATGCATCAAAAATCTTGAAAAATTGCATTGTTTTGCATTCATTTTGCTTCATATTTTGCTTCAGTTTGCATTGTAAATTGCATTGTTTTGCATTCATACTTGCTATATGCATAAGCTTTTTCAGTGATTTTGGAAAAATCATAAATGAAACATGGAACTTACTAAGATTCGTCATCATCTTCAACCTTGGTTTTATGTATACACACAAACAAAGTACACATAATCATTCATTGTTTGGGTGCCATCTAGAATTAAATTGATAAGGTCCAATTTTGCTTGTGGTATTGTAAATTGGGTTGAGATCTTATGGGGGTTCCAATTAAGAAAACCAAGGTTGGGGTTTCCTTCAAGATCAAAGTGTGGATTTGAAAGTTTTGGACAGGATTACTCAAGTTTAGATTTGATCGAGTGAAGGCTTTGAAGAGATGCAGTTCTTGTAAAGGAGTAACATGAGACAGTGGATCATCTTGGTAAATCTTGGGTTACAAAAACTTGCAATTTGAATTTGCTTGATTGAAGGCTTTTAAGGGATGTGGTTCTTGCAAAGGAGTAGCGTGAGACGATGAATCAAATTGGAATTATTGGGTGACTTGATCAAGCTCAGATCAAGGGAAGAGAAATTGCTAGGATCAACATTAAACTTAGGGTTTGTTGGGTTGCATTGCTACATTTATCTTGTAAAACTACTATTTGCAAAGTAAGGTTAATTTTATGGTCTCAATTCGAATTCGAATTGAGGTCAGACGTACCCATAGAGAGGCCGATTGGGGAACTGCCTAAACAAATCCTTGTGTACTCTCTCTATCTCTTTATATTTCGCTTGCAAATTGTTGAATTTATCATTTGTTTGATTAATTTGTTTAGGAAATTCTTTTGAAAACCGTTTGAAAAATGGTTTGTTGAATTGATCACAATCATTTTGATTCTGATTGAATTTTAAGATCAACAAAACCTTACAAACTTCCAAATAAAATTGATTGCACACAAGGTGTTTAATAATTTGCCTCAATTGATTTTTTGTGCGATTTATCATTGGATATAGCATTGCTTATTGATTGGCTTTCAAGAGATTGTGATTGAGACCTATTGCTTATTCATTGGATATAGCATTATCCAACCTTTTATAGAGAAATTAGAACATTAGAATAATAAAACTCAGGAAAGGTCGGAGAACATTGTCATTAATAAAAACCAAAAGAAATCTAGCAACCAATATAACCATTACTCATAGTCACCGGAGGAAACAGATTCATACTCCTCTTCATCATTGCTATCACCACTAACTTCAACCTTGTCTTCACTTGCATCCTTCTCAAAATCATTTTCCATATCCTTCGTAGCATCCTTTCAAGCATCTTGTCCTTCAGTCTGAGAAGTGGATGCTTCAAACACTTTCAGATTCATTAGCCTTATGAGATCAACAACCTTGATTTTCCTAGTAGTGGAGGAGACACTCAGGTCCTAGAGAGTCCTGGAGACTAACATTAGTTCAGTCAACATACATCCTTTTGTAGATCTGAATATAGTGGGTACCTCTAGCTGATCTCCACTTGTTGTTAAATCAATAATACCAAAATCTTGAAGGTTGAGGAGCAGAATATCTGGGACATTGTTCTCAACAAATAACTTGTAGCTAAAATTCAATGGACTAAGGGAAACACCATCAACGTCTTCAGCAATTAAGATATCAAGTTTTTGTTTCATCAACACACTAGTAATTAAATAAGGAAAAGTTATGGGCAACTTAACAACATAGGATTATGCTTGTTTCAGAATCTGATCAAACTCATATTCACCAAAGTTGAAGGCAATTACACTGCATATCTGATACAATAGTCTAAAAAGTGATGGAGTGATATCTGAACTTTTATTTGTAGGGTCCCAGTTAGCGACTCCAATTTTGTTCAGAATAGAATATATGACACTCAGACATGCAACAAACAGCAAGGCCTTTACTTGCCATTCCTCATGCACATTTCCTTTTATCTACTGAGCTATGTTCTTGAAAGTTGGAACACGATTCTTAGTGATTAGGTTTCCTCGTCCCAGATGCTCATTAATGATTGTTGGAGAGAATCCAAAGCAATGGTCTCTCACAAGTACTTTCCTAAAATCTCAAATTCCTGCATCATTAAATCCTTTAAGCATGTTGACTATTAATTCCTTGACTAACTTTGGATAAAAGGGTCCAATATTGGATACGGTCTTCATGATCTGAGCGTCTTCAAGCAGCTTAATAACTTCATGGAATTTCAAAGTTTCTTTCGATAGCTCCCTTTCGGAGGCTATTTTTATATGGTACTCAAACTCCCACTTAATCACACTTTCTTCTGAATGAAATAAGACATTATAAAGGGGAATGACAGGTACATTATTTTGTATCTTATTTCCTCCTACAATTTTCTTGATATTCTTGTTAGGGGGTACCACCATGCCATCCAAGTTTTACTCTACATTTTCCAATACAACTTCTAAACATAATTGTCTTTCTTTTCTAGGCTGACTTCTTCTTCCCTCCAAAATTTTCAACAACAACTTCAGGTTTATTCCTTTTATTAACATCCTCCTTCTTCTTTGGTGTTTTATTTTTTTTTGGCATAAGTGGTGGACTTTTTGAACGAAATCTTCTTTGCTTTCAGCACTGACTTCTTCCTCTCTACTCTTTTCTTTGACTTCTTAGCATAATTTTTGTTGTTAATAAGAATAATATCATTTGGAACATCTTTATTAACAGGAACAAAATTATTTTTAACTTCATCATTACCAGGAAAAGAATCATTAATTATGTCAATATTGTTGTTAGTGACATCATCTACAACTTCATTAACTTCAAGATTTTTTGGGGAAACTTGCTAATCATCATTTTTAGTTGATTCATGTTATTCAGATTGTCTAGACCTTTGGCAGGATTATCTTCATTGCCACTTTCAAGATCTTGGTTAACATCATCACCTTCTTCTTGAATTTCCTTTTCTTTAGGGTCTTCTTTATCTCCCTTGGGTTCATCTTCCTGAGAGTCTTTCTCAGCTTCTTCAAAACTTCTTCCCTTTCCTCTGAGCTAGTTTCCACACTTGCTTTCTCACCTTTCAAGTTCTCAACACAAACATCTATGAATTTTTCTTCTTCATTTTGAGGAATATCATCACCAATGTTGACGACATCTTCCATGAGATTTTCCTGACTAATTTTGAGGTCTTCATCACTCATGTCATCACTTTAAGAGTCTTTAACATTAATATATTCTCAATAACACTATCCAACACATGAATATCTACATGCATTACCACTGGTTCTTGAATTGGTTTCTCACCTACAATTTTCTCAATATTATTCTCGCTAGGGGGTTTTCACATGCATGCATTGATTCTAGGGTTTGGTTAAGGTTGTCATAGTTAACATCCATAGCCTTTGTGATAGGTTTTGGAACTACAATACCATTTTAGTAACATACACACCTAGTATGGACACTAACTTTAGATGGCTTGAAAATTTCAGACGAGTTACCTTTCCCAGTCTATAGAAAGACGACTTGAAGAGGAGCAATTTCAAGAACCTCTTTTGAAGGTTCAGTTGTGACATTCACTTGATAATTAGGGTCCTTGTTTTATCTTGAAGCATTGATGACATCTTCTTTCTCTTTTCCCATTAGACCAAACATTGTTAAGGGAACTCGTATAGAACGGTCACCAATATTCTTCAAATTTTTCTTCCGAACTTCCTTCTGCTGTTCAGTGGTAGGAGGACCTCCAACTGGACCATCCGCCCTCCCTCCAATGAGAACTCCTTTAATATTTACACCATGCATGTTAACGACTTGCTTCTTCTCCATGGAAGGTTTCTTAGTTTTTTTAACAATTTTCTAATTCGTTCCTGGGGCGTTGGTCCATTGTCTATTGCATACCATTTCTGAAATACTTTTGAGACGAAGATGAAAGGTCAATATTAGGTTTAGGTAGACGATATGAGAGACATGTTTAGAGTGAGATAACAATGATGAGTTTCTGAATAACTTGAAGCACGAATACATAACGTAGTACTTTCATTGGCCAACTCCTAAGCTATGTTTCTCTCAAATTGACCAAGTTCTTCTTGCATGGCATTTATCCAATATTCTTCCATTAAGGCTTCTTTGACATTTTTGGGTTCAATTTTTAAGATAAAACACATGTTGGAAGACAATTCTTTGGATCTGGGTGTTGACACCTTCATTGAGATTTCCAATCATATTTTCTATAGGATGATAGTTCTAAATTCTTATGGATGACCCTTTGTTTGTTGGAACATCAGTCTCTACATCTTCTAAGTCTTCATCTTCAGGCGTTAGAAAGATGTTGGTTCCTTTGTCAGGGACATCTAGTGTGACATTCTGCTCATGACAATTCACACACTAAATTTGTTGGCACAATCGTTCAAATATAATGAAAGTGTCATATTTTTCTAGAAGAAAGTCAACCCCAGGTGTACCTTAAGAAGTCATCAACACATACACAAACATATCTTCTTCCACTAGAGTTTTCTACTTGCATGGGTCCCATGAGATCCATGTGTATTAACTCAAGAACTTCGGAGGTATTAAGATGTTGTACCTTTTTGTGTGACATCTTGGTCTATTTACCTATTTGACAGTCCCCACAAAATTTTCCTTCCTCACTCTTGATACTAGGAAGACCAATGATAGCCTTTTTAGAGAAAATGTTCTTCATGCTTATGAGATTTTGATAACCAAGTTTTCTGTGTCACATTTTGGTTTTATCCTCTTTAGAGATCATGCATGCTTAAGGCTAATCCTTTTATTTTGGACACCACATATACCAGTTGTATGATGATCTGATACGCCTCATAATTTATTCCACATGTTTGTTAGTGACAATACATTCATAATGGTTTAACTTTACACATAGTTCTTGATCACACATTTGGCTAATACTGATGAGATTTGCAATGAGACCTTCAACAAGAAGAACATCATTTAGACTAGGGAGGCTTGGATAATCTAGTTTCCTTTTTCCAGTAATATTTCCTTTAGCACCATCACAAAAAGTAACATATCTATTTGAATAAGGTTTTACCTCTTCCAAGTAGTTATTTTCACCAGTCATATGTCTGGAGCAGCCACAATCAAAATACCAATTTTCATGAGAGAAAGTCATAGCAAGGTGCGAGCAATATGACTTATAGTTGCCTCTTTGACTTTCCATACTTGTTGATGATGATCATTCCTTGAAGTGTTTCTGATAGGATGATCTTGAAAATGGTATTAGGGTCTTCCATATAGTTTGTAGCAAAAAGGTCTTATATGACATTGTTGGCGTCAGTAGTGTCACACCCATGATGTTAGATTGTAGAAATTTTTGTGTTAGTAATGATGTCGAGCAGGATGTTGTGACATATAGTTTGACATTAGGAACTCAATCTTTTTTATTTGGAGGAAGAAACTTAGATTTTGCATTCATGGAGCTATATTTCTTGTAGTTTTTCCAATCTCTAGGATTTCATCAAGAGTTTCAGAACCAGAATTTAACATTAGAGTTGATTTGGTCTTACCTTCAAGCTTGGAAGTCAGATGCTCAACTTCTTCCTTTAGCTTTGTGATAGTTGTAATAAGATTTGTCTTGTCTTATAGCATAACATTAACTTTACCCTTTATTTTTTATTGGATATGCATTCCTATATATATATATATATATATATATATATATATATATATATATATATATATATATATATATATATATATATATATATATATTGTGGTTCCTAAATTAAAAATTGAAAGAGAATATAACTGTTTGTTACAAGACAATGAGTGTAATTAATTTTCAATTTTTAGCACTTAAAAAATGAAATTCATTTTAGACATTTTCTTCTTTCAAATCTAACATTTTGGTGGTATATATGGAGGGAGTGAAGCTTCTCTTATAAGACACTCTGAACAGTTGGCATATCGACACTGTAATCTAGGTGCGAGTCATATCTTAACTTAGTTTCTCAACAATAATGATAGTATACATACACATACCCAGTTCACAAGTAGCTACCTCATTCTGCGTTAAAAAACAATTCTTTGAAGATCCTCTATCAACTTCAAATAATTCAAACCCTACAAGGTAACTATTTCTATGCATTCTTCACTTGCGTTTTTTTCCTATGCATGCTACTTTTTTTTTTTTAGTTTTTGTATTGAAAGGTGTTTCTTTTTAGTTTAACATTGGTTATACATGCTTAATGAACTCCATTGTTGTTTCGAAAAGAAACTCAAACCCTAGTATTTGTTTTTTATTCAATTTTATTTTTTAATTAGTGTGTGTCTGGTTGAGCTATTAGAAACGGCCACTGCAAGATTAGAGATATTCCAGTATGATTTTTAGATGTGCTAGTGTGTAGTTTCTGGTTTTAGATTTCACTTTTAAAGGAGTTTTTTTTTCATCACATAGCTTTTAAAATAAATATTTCTTCTAAAAGTGACTTTTAATTTCATTGGATGATGATGATACTCATTAGATTGAAGGCTAAGGAAAAATAAAGGAAGTTGAAGTCAAAGATGAAGAATAAAAGAGATAGAAAAGAGAAAAGGGATAGACTCACTGATTTACCGGACTACGTTTTGCTTCATATGATGAAATTCATCAACACAAAACAAGCTGTGCAAACATGTATATTGTCTACAAGATGGAAGGGTCTTTGGCGAGGTCTAACAAATCTTGCATTGAATTTCGATTTTGGCCGTGGTACACCCCATTTCACCTCGTTAGTGTCTTCGGTTCTATATCATCGAGATGATTCAGTTTCTTTGCATGATATTGATTTGAGGCGAAAAGGTTGCATTCAACCTGAACTCATTGATAAGATAATGTCATATGCTAACTCACATGATGTCCGTAGTTTAACACTTGAAGTTGATTTGAGTTTTAAACGTGGATACTCGTTGCACTCTCGCATATTTTCTTGCCAATCTTTGAGACATCTTAAGCTTTCCATTAGGGCTGTCCCTTGTATGACACAACTTCCAACTTCATTGCATTTACCGGCATTACAAAGCTTGCATCTTGTGTATCTCACTTTTACTGCAAATGACATAGGCATTTCTGATCCGTTTTCAAATTGTCATCGATTAAACACATTAGTCCTCGAATGCTGTAATCTACATGGCGGGGCAAATTTACTTTGCGTATCTAATTCCAACCTTTTTAGTTTGACAATAGGAAGTACTATTCAAGAAGTAGGTTATAAAATTGTGATTTCTACTCCAAACCTCAATTCTATCACGCTCACGCGTGATCTCATTCATCAGATTTCTGTATGCAATCTCTCTTTTCTTGAAGAAGTAAATATTGATGTTGAAGAAAATGTTCATATGTTTTTGGAGATTACTTATTCAGGATTAATTAGTTGCCTCCAAGTGCTAGCAAACTATGTTAAGATATTGAAGCTTTCATGGAGTACCCTTAAGGTAAACTCCTTAACATGTTATCCCTTTTTTAATTTCATTATTATTGTCTGTATTATATTGCTCATAATATGCTCTGTGTTGCCAATACTCAATTTCACTGTATAGATACCTCTTCAAAAAATGTCTAATACGCTCTATTTATGCAGGTTCTACTTCGGTCTTCAGATTCAATCATAACTCAACTTCCTTACTTTGTTAAATTGAAGTCATTGAAATTCAAAGTGAATCCATCAAATATATTAGATGAGAACGTTAGAAGTCTTGTGGACTGCTTTATTAAAAAATGTCCACCGGCCATAGTGTATATAGATTTTCGTGCATGACTCTTCAGGTAGATATTTTTGAGTTACTAAATCAGATATGTCATTTGAATGTTACCAGCTTTGATATTAACTTGCTCCATCTTTTTGTAGCATATATGAGAAGAGAATTTCGTTCCACATCAGAAACACCAGACGGAATCTACTTATTTGGAAAGATATTGTCTAGCATGGCTATTAACTTGACACCAATAAAAATTGTTGTATGTTGTCATAGAGAAATCAGATGGTAAACTTTGATAATGATTGTCTCAGTAAAGATTCAAATTTGTGATATGCCAAGCAGTTCATTTTTAATTGAAGTTCATTAATTACTTAAAGTTTGTCACAAGCAAGTCTCTTAGCCACAAAGAGATAAGTCTGGTTAACTACAAATTGATTCTGAAATTATGAAGCATAAGTACATATTACCATAGACTGGTTCAGAGTTCATACCTGTGGGGTTGATATTGACGAGACAATTATGGGTCAACATGTTGCAGCTAGTAGTTGGGCTATATCTAAATTAAGTGTAAAATTATACAACTCTCGTGTTTGACAAATTGAAGTATATCTGTTAAAGCATTAGATACAACATCCTATGCAAAACAACAGTGTTACTTGATAGGTATAAGTTTTAAACTCTGGATATGTGTTTAAATATTTAACTGAATTGTAAATGAGTTGCCCAACAAAATCCCATCAAATCTAGTTTTGGTACTAATAAACTTTCCTAAGCAAAAATAAAAAACAAAAATACAATCGAAAATAAACATCAACCTAAGGAGAAACGAAAATTGCGTAAACCGAATCAGTCTCTAAAAACATCATCCCTAATGAAGCTGGGATAGGATTCCAACCAAACCAAACAGTGTCATGAACATAATGGCCCTGATAAGCAAGCTCGTCCGTGCAATTGTTACCCTCTGAAAATATGGGACAATAGTACCTGTAACCCAGGATGAAAACAATTGTGCCAATGGTTGCAGAAGCGACAGGGCACAATTAAAGGCTTCTTAAAAGCCGACAGAGCACTCTTATAATCACCTTCAATCCAAATTTGAGTCCAACCATGTTTTGCCGCCAATTCCATAGCCAACATAATGCCTAGCAGCTCATAATCAAAAACAGAAAAAGTTCATAGGTTGAATGGGTGTCATACCCCAAATTTTATCCTATCTTTCATTCAATTTCATCTAACTCATAGCTTTTGATTCATCTGCATACCTTTACCTCAATCATCCATTTTAGTTTAGGTCATTCATTCATTTGCATCTACATGTAACATTACTAGGCAAAAGGTCTATAATGCTTAGATGGTTCAACACTAGGTTATTAATCAGGTAATTAGGGTTGGCTTTCATTCCCACTTATTGTACAAGATGTTGTGAAGGACATTCGATCAAGATAACAAGTTTTATGGTATAAGGGCCTCTTGGTATGTGTTTGCTTGGAAAAGAAGCTATTAGGTTAAAGTTGACTTTTTGATCAAAGTTAACTTTTGAAGATTGACTTTTGACCTAATCATTTGAGTCATGACTATTGGTGCACATCATGAAAAGGAAGATTTAGAAGCTATTCATAACAAAGTTGACTTTTTGTCAATAAAGTCAACCATGGAGGGTTGACTTTTTGTTGACTAAGTATTATGAGATTTCTCTTTTATGTTAACCATGGAGGGTTGACTTTTTTATGTTACAAGTATTATGAGGTTTCAAAAAAGGAGCGAAATTTTATCCATATCTTAAAGAGCAAGTTACAAATGAATGGTCAACCATACAAAGTCAAAGTACCTTTAAATATTTCAAAATACAAGGGAAAAGGACAGCAAAATGGAAATTACATGAAAAACCTAAATTTGACCTACAGTTAACTTTTGGACAACTGTTAACTTTTGCTCAAAAAGTTGACCAAGCCTTGACCAAGTTTGACCCAACATTGACTTTCTACCCTAGGCCTATTTGTCTTCTAAATCTCCAAGCCTTCTCCATCTTCATGCCATGTCATAATCACATTGCCACCGTGATCATTCATCTTCAAGTTAATGCATCATACCTTGAACCTCAAGTGTATCCCATGGTGAGCCTTGGACCTTGGCATGACAGACCACCAAATTTCATGCACCAACCACCTATCCCGACCTGCAATCATCTGCATAATCACTATACCAGACCTACAACACATAGCCACATAATAACAACAACATAAAGGCAATGCATTCACCATGCCATGTCAATTCAAAACACATTACCACATATCTCAAGCATACAATTCATAATCAACAGGTTCAACACAAAGCAATGCACACATAAACTATTCAAAGCAAGTATTGCCATGCCAAAATCAAACCAAATCAGAATATGTAATGCACACATCATGAACTCAGAACAACAACCAAGGTATAATTGAACTCAAGTTTAAACCCTAGTGCAAGGTACATATGCTACAAGTATAGCTCAAAACATGATGCAGACTCAACACAACTTACCAATAGTTAGCATACATATCTCAAGATCCTAACTATGCCCATGTTCAGTTTCAATCCATCATCATTCATTAAAATCATATAAATAGACCTAATGTAATACATTTGCCATGCCATGTCCACATAATTCAATCCATATTCAAACACATATGCACACACATCATCATACTGTCGTACCTCGAAAAATACGATCCTCGCGATGGACGCGGAAAAAACTGTTGTTCGAAACAGAGTCGCCACTGAACTTTATTTATCCCAAAGAGGGAAAGGAAAATATCGATAAAACCTTTAAAGGGATAAGAAAATGGTCATCGCAACCAAATTCGGGTTCGGGAGTCGGTTACGCAAGAGGGAAGGTATTAGCACCCTCTACGTCCGTTGTACTCAACGGGAACCTCTTGATTCGATTCGAGAGAAAGTTAGCTACGTTTGTTTGTTTATCTTCTAAGGTAAAAGAATTAGTTTTTTAAAAGGGAAAATGGGTGGTTTTATTATTAGGGTGCTCGCCAAGGATGAAGATCCTTGTGCCTACGTATTCCCTCGTGCAATGGGAAAGTCAGAGCATTCGTAGTTCGTGGGACTACGGTTGTTTGGTTAGTGTTTTTTATGTAGGCGCCAATTGTCCACACACGAGTAAGAGAACTCGCACCCAAACAATTAGAGAGAAAGGTCAAAGACTTGGCCCCCCTCACATCACCTTTTAAAAAGTTGTATTTGAATATATGATTAAGTGTATTAAAGAGTTTGATTGAGAAAAAAGGATTTGATTTGAATGTGTTTTAGGGTTTCGATCGCACAAGGCGAGAAAAGAGAGTTTTAGATGTTTTAGAGGTGACAATTGTTCACACACGAGTAAGAGAACTCGCGCCTAAACAATTGAAGAGAAGGGCCAAAGACTCGACCACCCTCATTTCACCTTTTAGTAAAAATGTGTTTAGATAGGGATTAAATATTTTAATGATTGCTTGGAAAGAAGTTTGAATGTTGTCGAGTTTCGCGTGTTTTAGAGGCGTCAATTATCCACACACGAGTAAGAGAACTCGCACCCAAACAATTGAGAAGAAAGACCAAAGACTTGATCCCCCTCCTTTTCACCTTTTAAAAAATGATATTTAGTATAATTAAATGTATTAATTTGATTTAAGAAAAATACTCGACGTTGGATCGAGGTTCGAATTTGCGTGCGAAATGGTTTGAGAACTAATGCAAATGAGGTCCTATGGTTTAAGGTAAGGTCGATTGCGAGGCAAAAGCGCTCGACTTACAAGCGGTAAAGGGACTTGATATGTGGATCAAGTGAATGTTGGAGATTAATTGAATTAGATTTGGAAAATACTTGACGTTGGATCAAGCTTGTTTATTGTTGTAAAAAGGGGTTAATTTTAATCTTATGGGAGAGGGGTGTAATTAATCAAGTGGGAATAATCGAGCCATGATTAAAGTGAGTCAATCACATACACGCATACAAACCAAAGTGAAATGTGCAACAATTATCGTTGTATAAAGCCCAAGAGGAGGCATTGTGAGGTCGATTGCGATCGTAAAAACGATCGACTTACAAGGTATTAAAAGGGCTTGACATTAAGTCAAGATATTAGTTTGAAAAGATTTTTTGGTTTGGACAAGCATAATATGAATAGCATAAACATAATCAAGGCATGAAATAAATCCACAAGAGAAAATTATACACCTCACATAAAGATCATAAATAAAATAGGGGAAGAAATAATCAAGCATGTTAGTCCAATTAGTTAATAACCTAAAGTTTTAAAATGATTAACTTTAGAATTTTAGAGTTAAAATAGGAACTCAAAATAATTAATTAAATTAAACTAAAAATATTTAATAAAATTAACTACTAAAGTTAATTAATATTAAATAAAATGGTTTAATAGAATTAATTGAAATTTGACTAGTGAAAAAGAATTTTTTAGATTTTATAGAATTAGGGACATTGATTTATCATAATTAATTAAGTTAAAATCAAATATTTAAAAAAACTAATCATTAAATTAATTAGTTGATATTAAATAAATGTTTTTAATAAAATTAATAAAAATCAATTAATAAAAAGATTTTAAGATTTTTCTAAAAAAAAGAAATTAGTTAGAAGTATTTTCTTTTTGGTTTTTTATCTATTAAAAAATATTATTAAGAAAGCAAAACTAAAAAAAAAACAAGAACTGGGCCAGGATGTTGTTCTGGAAACAGGGGGTGTGTGTAGGAATTTTCCAGGCTCACTAAGGGCAAGCCCACGCGGAGGAGGGGAGAGCCCACCGTAGACCCTCAATATTTCAGAGACGTTGATTAGATCAGATTCAATCAAGGACTCATGATCTAATGGTTCACAACGCACATACACCGTAAGGAAAACCCTAGTGCACCCACGGAATAGAAAAAAGATACCGGGCCGGTGACACTTGTCACTAGCTAATCCTGCCATTCTCAACCCACTTGAGACACGTGGCGCTGGAAACCAAACAAAGGGAACAAGGTGGGTCAGAAAATACCTAGCATTAAAACACTCTCTTCAATCTTCTCTCTTCTAATCCCACGCTTTTTCTCAAAGCTCTCTCTCAAATTCCTACTCACCAGAATCTTTATACACCGCCGAAAAGCTTTAAGAGGTCACCGAAGAAGGCGAACCCGCAGTGGTTCACGACGGAGAACCACCGTCACCTCCGGCGACGACCACCCAAAACCCGAAAGTTCCAACATCAACTCTCCCTAATTTTAAACACACAATCCAAATCCACCCTCAGATTTCTTTAGAAAACCCTCAAACGGCTGAATCGAAACAATCCTAATCTAAACCCTAACCTCCATAACTCAACAGAAAACAAGGATTCAAGCAAGGAAATACGACAATCAGAGGCGCAACACAAGTAACAAATGGCAAATCAAAAGCAACACACTAAATGAGGGAAAATCTGAGAGAAGAAAATTACCTCTTGAAGAGCTTTTCCAAATAAGCTTCTGAGGACATTTTTTTTGTTTCCAGGTAAGCCCAGTACTCTCCTCTTTCTTTTCTATGTGTTCTCTTCTTCTTTTCTTGTTGTTTCTCTTCTTCTTTTCTCGCTGTTTCTTAGCGCGTGTTGTCGTTGATCGTATGAAAATGGGGTCGAGCTCACCTATATCAGAGTTTCAGTGTGAAACTCTGATTAAGTTTTTTGATGATAACGAGCTTTAGTGAATTTCTGGGTTCTTGCTATGTAGAAATTTTTAGGGTTTTTGTTATGTTGTTTGTCTCTGAAAATTTCCCCATTTCTCTGTGAAAATAAAGCCTTATTTATACTCGTTTGATTAGGGTTTCAGAATAAGTAACTTGTGGAACAAAAGTTTGAATTGTGAATCTCTGCTCTGATACGGTTGTGGTTCCTGCTATGTTTTGTCTTGTTTCCATTTTTGTGCTAAGGTCTAATGTATTTGGTTGCTTGCTGCTTCTCTGGTTTTTTTCATTTTTGGCTATGCGAAATTGTGGTCCCTATTTTTCTCTGTTTAGCATTGCCTTTGAAATTCTGACCTTGAGCTTTTACACAAAAATGAACATTATGGGCTGTGAAAAAACTGACTTGTGTAGAACATGCTGTAGGTTTGAAAAAAAACTTGCACGAAAATGGAAAATTCTGGCCTTGTGACTTGGTATGAAAATAGTTGATTCTTGGGTCATTTGAATCTTGGTTGGTTTTTGCTCGATTTGTAACATGGTGGTGTTTTTGGTATCTTTGAAAACATGTTTGGAATTATGATTTGTTTTAGTTGAATTTGATGACTTGAAACATGAATCCAATTTTGAGTTGGTTTATGAACATGAACAATATGAATGACTAATGTTGTCTACTGATTTTTCTGGCAGGGAAACATTTGTTCGAATCACTTGGTGGAATGAAGGTTGCAGCCGACAGAAACGAGTCGTCTCCTTATGCCATCATGCTTACGACCTAAGATGCTGCTACTTGATGTAAGGAGCTGAGTATCCAATGGAGCATCGTATTTGGCAATCAAAGAATCAATCTTGACAGCCTACAGATTCTGCAGAAACTTCACTAAGCCCCATTTTGATGTTTTTTTGTGTTAAATGTAAATGGCTATTTGTAATGTGATATGGGCCATAGCATGGTGGCATATTGTTTGATAGCAAGAATTGTACACTATTTGGTGAATTATCTTTACAAGTATACAAATTCGAATTATATGCTAGAAAAATGATAACTAAAATGTGACTGCACATAGGACGAGTCTTTCCTCCAACAAATTTAGCATTAAGGTTGATCCCTTTCCTAAGCATCAATTGCTTATTGTTGGCTTACTGAATAGTGGAGACGTCAAGCAACTATCAAAAAGGCTTCAAACTTTTGTTAAAAGAAAATGTGAGCAAAGCCTATTATCACATGTCAATCATCAATTTCTTGAATCCATGCTAAACTTTGAAGAACAATTTCAAGAACTGCATTAGGAACCAAAAGCCCAACAATCCGTTTGTTATCCATAATAATTTCTATGTGGACAAATCGTTACCTCTTACGGCTTATGCGAGCTTGCTTAGAAAGGGCCTTTATTTTTCTTGTGATGGACTTTAGTAACCTTGAAATGTAACTTGAATTGAACATATTGAAATTTGGAGATTTATCATGAATTTGGAATTGAAATCTGGTCATGAATTGGTCCTTGAATAGCAAATTGAAACTTGAATGAAATGTAATTTGACACAAAATTGGAGTTTTGTAGTTTGGATGGAGATGAAAATTGGAATGAACTTGAATTGAATAAAATGGACTATAATTGAAATACTTGAACTTGGATGTTAGAATTGAATAGCATGTTGAAATTCTCCTATGACAAGAACATGAACCATAAAGTTAAGACTTGCAAATGACTTGAAATATTGTCCAAATGCATTGACTTTTGATGGCTCTGTATCTTGACTTCGTTAGTTAACTTGAACTTGCACAATCTCTGATTTTGATCACTTCAGACATAAAGAAAGAAACAATCTCCACTTTCTTATACAATATTAAGTCACATCCAACTGAGTTGAAACAACACACTTAACCTGGTATCCTCAAATAAACCTCAGACTTAGGCAACAAGAAAGCAACATATTTTTTTTGGATTTTCTGGATAACTGTTAGTAGATGGATGGTACAAACGAAAGTTATACACAGGTAGGACAAAATTGGGGTATGACAGATGCCCCTATCTAATTGGCTTGAACCTAGAGAATGAATTGTTGTATAGCGTTTATTTTAAGGGTAGAAGTCGATTAGATACAAGAAGACCCCAAAATTTGTCCGACAAAAGGTAAAGTGCCATGGAGTAAGAGTTGACAGAATGAAGTAGCGGGGTTCAAACTGAACAAAATAACTTGAGGTCTTTTGGGTAGTCGAAGCAGTCCCTTATCTATTAAGGTTCCTCGATGATACTAAAGCAGTGCCTCTAAAAGGAAGACGATTCTCTAGGTTGTCGAAGCAGTCCCTTATCCGTTAAGGTTCCTCGATGATACCAAAGCAGTATCTCTGAAGGCAGACGATTCTCTAGGTTGTCGAAGCAGTCCCTTATCCGTTAAGGTTCCTCGATGATACCAAAGCAGTATCTCTAAAGGCAGACGATTCTATGGGCCGTCGAAGCAGTCCCTTATCCATTAAGGTTCCTCGATGATACCAAAGCAGTATCTCTGAAGGCAGAAGATTTTCTGGGTCGTCGAAGCAGTCCCTTATCCATTAAGGTTCTTCGATGATACCAAAGCAGTATCTCTGAAGGCAGATGATTCTCTGGGCCATCAAAGCAGTCCCTTATACATTTAAGGTTCCTCGATGATACCAAAGCAGTATCGTCCCTTATACATTTAAGGTTCCTCGATGATACCAAAGCAGTATCTCTGAACAAATTTGCTAGGATAATAGTTGAGCAAGATTCTGTCGGAGGAAATGTGCTGGCTTTGCAGGGGAAAGCTCACAAGAAACTTTCTAGGGTAACCTCTGCTTGGGGAGCACTGACAACAGCTGTTGAGAGTTGTCATTATCAATTGCATGGTTGAAGAATGACTTGCTGGGGAATAGAATTCCAAGAGCACGTGCGGGGTATCAACTCCTCTTTTAGTATAATACTGTCGACTTTGATGGAGGACTAGCCAAGATGCTTGCGAATTGATCTTGGATCCTGTTATGCTATGTTGTTGGGATGAACATGCCATGCATTGCTTGATGCACTGAAACATATACTAAGATGCAACTGCTAGGGAATCTAATGCACGTATGAATGCACAAGATATGATAGATATGATTATGATGTTATGCTAGCATGTTATGCACATGACGATGCAAATGATCGGGCGCGCTGGGGACAAGTTTCCTTGTTGAGGGTATCACCAGGGATTGGATTTGGTGGTTGCCAAGTGAAATCGTGCTTTAGGTTAATCTTGGTGTTATGAGGATGCCAACGACGGTGGACTTTTACTGGTTGCCAATGAAGACTGGACTTTGGGTCAAACTTCCAAACTAAAATTGGATTGGAGGATAGATTACCAGACAAGAACTGGTGTTTAAACTTTTGTTTGCCAAACGAGAACTGGGCCTTAAAAGATTTGTCAGACGAGAACTGGACCTTGAATTGGTTTGCCAGACGAGAACTGGGCCTTAAAGTGATTTGCCAGACGAGAACTGGGCTTTAACAGATTTGCCAGACAAGAACTGGACCTTGAATTGGTTTGCCAGACAAGAACTGGGCCTTAAAATGATTTGCCAGACAAGAACTGGACCTTAAAAGATTTGCCAGACGAGAACTGGACCTTGGATTGCCAAGCTAAGTTGGACTTTTGGGTTGCCAAGCTAAGTTGGATTTTGGTGTCAAGTCTTGCGATACTAGGCTTTGAGACGTCAAATCTTGTTGGAAGGTTAGGCTTGAGGTATGATACACATGTCTATGCCATGAGCGAAGCGACATGACTAATGCATATGAGTGATTTATGCAATGATATGAAGGTTTCCAAAGATGCCCCAGTAGAGGATAATGGATGAATAGGTTCCTATGCAGCAAGGTTTCCTATCAGAAGGAAGGCAAAAGGTTATTTGTGGGGTGATAGCATAATTCCCCGACACTTGTCTTGAACTCAAAGGTCACTGATGAAGTTTTGCTTGCTTGATCTTGAAAGCAAGTAGAGATTTTGCCCCTCTGTAGCTCATCTTGCCCCAGTCTGGGTCTATGAAGATTTTCTCCTTGACAGGAAATTGGAAACAACTATACCATGAGATGATCTCGAGATGGCTTGCCCCAGAATTCCAAGTCGTGAAAGGCTTTGTCCTTGAAAGGAAGATTCAGAAGCAGGTGTACCATGAGATTACTCGAGATGGCTTGCCCCAGAATTCCAAGTCAAGAAAGGATTTGTCCTTGAAAGGAAGTTGGAAGCAGTTGTACCATGAGATGAACTCGAGATGGCTTGCCCCAGAATTCCAAGTCATGAAAGGATTCTTCCTTCATTGACAGGCTCTTTGAGTATTTGGCTTCGAAGTACCCTTGAGGTAGCTTGCCCCAGAATGAGCGTTGGAGCAACTTAATTTGTGTTGATTGAACATTGGAGGGGTTTTCCTTTAATCAAAAGAACCTCTGGGTGGCCTGCCCCTGGTTGGTAGAGTCTTGAGATGATTCACCATGTTCAACCTGATTCCTGAATGATTTGCCCCATAATCAACTAATGCTTTGGGGACTTGCTTTAAACTGACTGATTCCATAATCATTAGACGCCAATGCCCCTATTCCATAGGGTTATGAGGTGTTGTTAGTTCAGATCAACTTTTTTGAATGGCCCAACCCCCTTTGATTGTTCCTTGTTGGAATTTCCTTGATGTCAAACACTGACTTGCTCAAAATTGTTCGTTCACGAATGGTAATTTTAATACGATGCTCATGCAAGTTTTGAAAAATCAATCATTATCGGAATGACGTGATAGTGTTTGATGGATGAACCATTAGTCCAAACGTGGTGCTGATTTAGCTGGTGTGAAAGATATAGCAAGAATATGACACCAAAACAAGTGATTAGCAAATTGGTAGGAGTCAGTTTACACAACCTTGCCGTAGTATACTTTCAGAATAAACCCCGCCTCAATTAGGTCTTTTGAGGGTTATAACGTGGTCTGGTTCACGGTTATTTGAAACAAAGGGTATAAGGCCCAAAACTTGATTTGTACCCACCCTTTCTTCGTGATGATCTTCAGTCCTACGTTCAGTTAAATTGATACACACGTTCATCTCGGTAGTGAAGATGAGGATTCGAGGTTTTCTTGAAACGACAGTCACCTTATTTTGCTTTTGCTAAGGATGTTAGTGACCCTTTTGATTCTTGATATGGTGCTCACTGAATCTTATTTTGCTTCGCTTGAGGATTTGAAGACCTCTTTTGCTTTTGATTTTTATTTTGATCCCTAACTTTTGCCTGGACTGATTTTATTTTTTCAAGTCCATCGGGATTGCCTTGATTTTTGCTTAAGTCTCCTTTTGAGGTGTTCGACTTAGCAGGCTTTTTTTTAATTTTGTTTTTAATTTTGTCGAAGGATTGTGACTGCCAAGTTATTGGTCATTGAGGAAAAAACGGCATAACTTTTGCATGATCCCTTCAACACGTCAGGATGTGTGCGAAGAGCAGCATATAATTGATCCTTAGACGGGATATTTCATCTTGTAATGCGAATGCGTCGTCGGATTAACTGAACAACTACCCATGCCCCAGGTTAAGCATAAGGGTTTTTAAATCAGAAGGAAACTCCTACTTCTAGGCTCGAAGTGGTTAACTAGGGACTAACTCCTTATCTCTCCAGTGTTTAGGGATTTGCAACAATGCTTGTACATCCTTGGTAGGATTTTATCCGAAAGCATACTATAAGCAATTATGGGTACCTTGTTTTCATCATCCTCCCTCCAATCTTTGCTAAACAAAAGTTTGATAAAGAGAGTGGACAAGAAGTATATGGAAGAATTTTGTTGTTTTTCTTTTGTATTCTTTTTTTTAATATGTAAGTAAAGAAAAATGAGCGAATGCGACATGATTAATTCAGAAAATGCATGATCACATCATTAATATTACCATTCAAAACAACAATATTAAAAAACAAGTAGCATTTCACATAACGAAATTACAAATGCAAATGATAAATGTCCAATGGTTGCCAGTATCTGAGGAAGTCTTCCTGTCTGAACCATTAGCTTTAGGGGATGCCTCTTGAAGTCTTAGAACTCATTTGGGCGAGAAACTGACGTGCACAACCAAGTTTCCTTCTTGAAATAATATGTGCTTTTTGTCAATCAACTGTTGTACCTTGGCTTGAAAAGCTTTGCAATCCTCAGTTGAATGCCCCATGGATCCAGCATGATATTCACAACGCGCATTGGGATCGTATCCAGGCGGGTATGGTTTTGGCAATGGCTTGATAGCTTTGGGCTCTACCAGTGACTTTCGGACCAGATGCGGAAAACGTTGACTGTACGACATAGGAACTAGGTGGAGAGGAACTGTCATTCTTTCCAAGTTGTTTCGAGGCCTATGCTGATTCTGATGATGATTCTGATATCCTCAACCACGGGCTCGCTGATTTGCACGAGGAGAAATCATGGGTTTCTGGTATGACGCACTAGGATTGACAGGTTGCCCATAAGGATGATATTACGCTGACAATGATAACTGCCGAGAAGCTGAAGGGCCATAAAGTCTTGCTGGTGTACCCTGAGAATACTCAACATCTGCTATGACTGCATCAATTTCATTATCCTCTTCCTCTCGGGGATTGCTAAAGGATTCAGTTTCACCAGCTTGATTACTCGAGACGTCTTGGACTTGTTTAGCTTTGAGGTAACTCTCGACGCGTTCTCCTACTATTATAAGGTCAGAGAAGCTTGAGAATGAACTGCCAGTCATTCTTTCAAGATAGGTGGCATACAGACTGTCCAAGAACATGTTAATCAATTCTTTGTCCAAGAGTGGTGGTTGTACCCTAGCTGCCAACTCTCTCCACCGCTGTGCATAATCCTTAATGGATTCACCGCTCTTCTGAGATAGGCTTTGCAGCTGCGTGCGACTGGGGGCCATGTCCAAATTGTACTCATATTGCTTTAGGAAAGCATTGGATAAGTCTTTTAATGATTGGATACAGCTTCTTTCTAAATCCATGTACCAATTCAAAGACGCGCCACTTAAACTGTCTTGAAAACAGTAAATCATCAACTTGTCGTCGCGGACATGAGAAGTCATCTTTCGGCAGAACATCACCAAATGACATTTTCGGCAACTGAGACCAGCGTACTTCTCGAAGTTGGGTACATTGAATTTTGGAGGAATTACCAAGTCTAGCACTAGGCACACATCAATAGCATCGAGCCCAGAAGTATCGCGCGTTTTCATAGCTTGAACTTTCTCTTCGAGGGCACAAAACCTTTTCTCCATGGAATCAGTCGGCGTCATCATCTGAGACTGAGCAGGGATGTTCACTCGTGGAGGATGATCACCCGGTAGACAATCATACAGTGGGTTAGTCGACATAGTAAAACCTGATGGGGGGTCAAAATCCTTCATCCCAACATGTTGAAAGCTATCCTCTGACATAGCTATCACAACTTTCAAATTGTCTATGCTCCTCTTATCTCCACTTGAACTTGCTTCAAATGCTTTGTGGCTACCACAGGTTCAATATGAGTGTCGGGAAACCAATCAGCTGGCAAGAAATGGACAGAGGATCGGATGAGTTTATTGGAAAATGATATGCTAATGTCATGAGTATGCAATGCAGGGTTCCAGGATCAAAACAACATTTGATTCTGAGGAAGGAGCTAGACACAGGATATCTCTGATCACAAGACCCCCCACAGGTAGGTTCTAAACGGGTAGGTGCCTAGAGTTATGGATATCTTTCAAAGACATTATAGCCATGACGAAGGAACATCAGACGATAATATCCTTGAAAGGATCTCGTCTAGGTGAGGTCTTCGTTTCTTCCCCACGAGAAAGATTCCTCGGAGGCGCCCACTACACAACCATCGACACACGGGTTCTAAGCAAGGTTCTCAGAATCCTAGATCGAGGTCAAAAATATTACTGTCAGGAAGTAATACGTTCGAGGGATCTCATATGATTGTGGCGTTCACATTAACCCACAAAGAGTTAACACTACCAACCACCATGAATAAATGGGTTAATGGTCCTTGGGATCAACGATTCAGGCTCGAAAACATTACCATCGTGACGAAGTAACGTCAAAATAATAACATTTCCAAGGGAATCTACTCCAAGCGGGGTCTTTGATTTGGCTCACGCAGAAGAGACCACGCAAGCCTCCACTACACAACCACCATCCTAATCCTAGGGTTATACTCGGACTCAGGTATAGAGCCATCTCATAAAGTTCCCAATGATCAGAGAACCCCCACAGTGTCATAAGAGATAATGGTAGGATATAATAACAATAAGTAAGCAAGTAGATAATAGATAATCAAACAAGCAAGCAAACAAACAAGAGAAGATAAACAAACAAGCGGATTTAACTCTCACGAATCGAGTCAAGTTAGGCTTGACTCTCTCTAGCATAGGGCAATGTCTTATCCCCAGCAGAGTCGCCATCTGTCGTACCTCGAAAAATACGATCCTCGCGTTGGACGCGGAAAAAACTGTTGTTCGAAACAGAGTCGCCACTGAACTTTATTTATCCCAAAGAGGGAAAGGAAAATATCGATAAAACCTTTAAATGGATAAGAAAATGGTCATCGCAACCAAATTCGGGTTCGGGAGTCGGTTACGTAAGAGGGAAGGTATTAACACCCTCTACGTCCGTTGTACTCAACGGGAACCTCTTGATTCGATTCGAGAGAAAGTTAGCTACGTTTGTTTGTTTATCTTCTAAGGTAAAAGAATTGGTTTTTTAAAAGGGAAAATGGGGTGGTTTTATTATTAGGGTGCTCGCCAAGGATGAAGATCCTTGTGCCTACGTATTCCCTCGTGCAATGGGAAAGTCAGAGCATTCGTAGTTCGTGGGACTACTGTTGTTTGGTTAGTGTTTTTTATGTAGGCACCAATTGTCCACACACGAGTAAGAGAACTCGCACCCAAACAATTAGAGAGAAAGGTCAAAGACTTGGCCCCCCTCACATCACCTTTTAAAAAGTTGTATTTGAATATATGATTAAGTGTATTAAAGAGTTTGATTGAGAAAAAAGGATTTGATTTGAATGTGTTTTAGGGTTTCGATCGCACAAGGCGAGAAAAGAGAGTTTTAGATGTTTTAGAGGTGACAATTGTTCACACAGGAGTAAGAGAACTCGCACCCAAATAATTGAAGAGAAGGGCCAAAGACTCGACCACCCTCATTTCACCTTTTAGTAAAAATGTGTTTAGATAGGGATTAAATATTTTAATGATTGCTTGGAAAAAAGTTTGAATGTTGTCGAGTTTCGCGTCTTTTAGAGGCGTCAATTGTCCACACACGAGTAAGAGAACTCGCACCCAAACAATTGAGGAGAAAGACCAAAGACTTGATCCCCCTCCTTTTCACCTTTTAAAAAATGATATTTAGTATAATTAAATGTATTAATTTGATTTAAGAAAAATACTCGACGTTGGATCGAGGTTCGGATTTGCGTGCGAAATGGTTTGAGAACTAATGGAAATGAGGTCCTATGGTTTAAGGTAAGGTCGATTGCGAGGCAAAAGCGCTCGACTTACAAGCGGTAAAGGGACTTGATATGTGGATCAAGTGAATGTTGAAGATTAATTGAATTTGATTTGGAAAATACTTGACGTTGGATCAAGCTTCTTTATTGTTGTAAAAAGGGGTTGATTTTAATCTTACGGGAGAGGGGTGTAATTAATCAAGTGGGAATAATTGAGCCATGATTAAAGTGAGCCAATCACATACACGCATACAAACCAAAGTAAAATGTGCAACAATTATCGTTGTATAAAGCCCAAGATGAGGCATTGTGAGGTCGATTGCTATCGTGAAAACGATCGACTTACAAGGTATTAAAAGGGCTTGACATTAAGTCAAGATATTAGTTTGAAAATATTTTTTGGTTTGGACAAGCATAATATGAATAACATAAACATAATCAAGGCATGAAATAAATCCACAAGAGAAAATTATACACCTCACATAAAGATCATAAATAAAATGGGGGAAGAAATAATCAAACATGTTAGTCCAATTAGTTAATAACCTAAAGTTTTAAGGTTAGTCTAAGAGGAATTCTAAGTTAAAATGATTAATTTTAGAATTTTAGAGTTAAAATAGGAACTCAAAATAATTAATTAAATTAAACTAAAAATATTTAATAAAATTAACTACTAAAGTTAATTAATATTAAATAAAATAGTTTAATAGAATTAATTGAAATTTGACTAGTGAAAAGAATTTTTTAGATTTTATAGAATTAGGGATATTGATTTATCATAATTAATTAAGTTAAAATCAAATATTTAATAAAACTAATCATTAAATTAATTAGTTGATATTAAATAAATGTTTTTAATAAAATTAATAAAAATCAATTAATAAAAAGATTTTAAGATTTTTCTAAAAAAAAGAAATTAGTTAGAAGTATTTTCTTTTTGGTTTTTTATCTATTAAAAAGTATTATTAAGAAAGCAAAACTAAAAAAAAACAAGAACTTGGCCAGGATGTTGTTCTGAAAACAGGGGGTGTGTGTAGGAATTTTCCAGGCTCACTAAGGGCAAGCCCACGCGGAGGAGGGGAGAGCCCACCGTAGACCCTCAACATTTCAGAGACGTTGATTAGATCAGATTCAATCAAGGACTCATGATCTAATGGTTCACAACGCACATACACCGTAAGGAAAACCCTAGTGCACCCACGGAATAGAAAAAAAGATACCGGGCCGGTGACACTTGTCACCAGCTAATCCTGCCATTCTCAACCCACTTGAGACACGTGGCGCTGGAAGCCAAACAAAGGGAACAATGTGGGTCAGAAAATACCTAGCATTAAAAAACTCTCTTCAATCTTCTCTCTTTCTAATCCCACGCTTTTTCTCAAAGCTCTCTCTCAAATTCCTACTCACCAGAATCTTCATACACCGCCGGAAAGCTCTAAGAGGTCACCGGAGAAGGCGAACCCGCAGTGGTTCGCGGCGGAGAACCACCGTCACCTCCGACGACGACCACCCAAAACCCGAAAGTTCCAACATCAACTCTCCCTAATTTTAAACACACAATCCAAATCCACCCTCAGATTTCTCTAGAAAACCCTCAAACGGCTTAATCGAAACAATCCTAATCTAAACCCTAATCTCCATAACTCAACAGAAAACAAGGATTCAAGCAAGGAAATACGACAATCAGAGGCGCAACACAAGTAACAAATGGCAAATCAAAAGCAACACACTAAATGAGGGCAAATCTGAGAGAAGAAAATTACCTCTTGAATAGCTTTTCCAAATAAGCTTCTGAGGACGATTTTTTTTGTTTCCAGGTAAGCCTAGTACTCTCCTCTTTCTTTTCTATGTGTTCTCTTCTTCTTTTCTCGCTGTTTCTCTTCTTCTTTTCTCGCTGTTTCTTAGCGCGTGTTGTCATTGATCGTATGAAAATGGGGTCAAGCTCACCTATATCAGAGTTTCAATGTGAAACTCTGATTAAGTTTTTTGATGATAACGAGCTTTAGTGAATTTCTGGGTTCTTGCTGTGTAGAAATTTTTAGGGTTTTTGTTATGTTGTTCGTCTCTGAAAACTTCCGCCTTTCTCTGTGAAAATAAAGCCTTATTTATACTCGTTTGATTAGGGTTTCAGAATAAGTAACTTGTGGAACAAAAGTTTGAATTGTGAATCTCTTCTCTGATACGGTTGTGGTTCCTGCTATGTTTTGTCTTGTTTCCATTTTTGTGCTAAGGTCTGATGTACTTGGTTGCTTGCTGCTTCTCTGGTTTTTTTCATTTTTGGCTATGCGAAATTGTGGTCCCTATTTTTCTCTGTTTAGCATTGCCTTTGAAATTCTGACCTTGAGCTTTTACACAAAAATGAACATTATGGGTTGTGAAAAAACTGACCTGTGTAGAACATGCTGTAGGTTTGAAAAAAAAACTTGCACGAAAATGGAAAATTCTGGCCTTGTGACTTGGTATGAAAATAGTTGATTCTTGGGTCATTTGAATCTTGGTTGCTTTTGCTCGATTTGTAACATGGTGGTGTTTTTGGTATCTTTGAAAACATGTTTGGAATTATGATTTGTTTTAGTTGAATTTGATGACTTGAAACATGAATCCAATTTTGAGTTGGTTTATGAACATGAACAATATAAATGACTAATGTTGTCTACTGATTTGTCTGGCAGGGAAACATTTGTTCGAATCACTTGGTGGAATGAAGGTTGCAGCCGACAGAAACGAGTCGTGTCCTTATGCCATCATGCTTACGACCTAAGATGCTGCTACTTGATGTAAGGAGCTGAGTATCCAATGGAGCATTGTATTTGGCAATCAAAGAATCAATCTTGATAGCCTACAGATTCTGCAGAAACTTCACTAAGCCCCCTTTTGTTGTTTTTTTGTGTTAAATGTAAATGGCTATTTGTAATGTGATATGGGCCATAGCATGGTGGCATATTGTTTGATAGCAAGAATTGTACACTATTTGGTGAATTATCTTTACAAGTATACAAATTCGAATTATATGCTATAAAAATGATAACTAAAATGAGACTGCACAGAGGACGAGTCTTTCCTCCAACAAATTTAGCATTAAGGTTGATCCCTTTCCTAAGCATCAATTGCTTATTGTTGGCTTACTGAATAGTGGAGACGTCAAGCAACTATCAAAAAGGCTTCAAACTTTTGTTAAAAGAAAATGTGAGCAAAGCCTATTATCACATGTCAATCATCAATTTCTTGAATCCATGCTAAACTTTGAAGAACAATTTCAAGAACTGCATTAGGAACTAAAAGCCCAACAATCTGTTATCCACAATAATTTCTATGCGGACAAATCGTTACCTCTTACGGCTTATGCGAGCTTGCTTAGATAGGGCCTTTATTTTTCTTGTGATGGACTTTAGTAACCTTGAAATGTAACTTGAATTGAACATATTGAAATTTGGAGATTTATCATGAATTTGGAATTGAAATCTGGTCATGAATTGGTCCTTGAATTGCAAATTGAAACTTGAATGAAATGTAACTTGACACAAAATTGGAATTTTGTAGTTTGGATGGAGATGAAAATTGGAATGAACTTGAATTGAACAAAATGGACTAAAATTGAAATACTTGAACTTGGATGTTAGAATTGAATAGCATGTTGGAATTCTCCTATGACAAGAACATGAACCATAAAGTCAAGACTTGCAAATGACTTGAAATATTGTCCAAATGCATTGACTTTTGATGGCTCTGTATCCTGACTTCGTTAGTTAACTTGAACTTGCACAATCTCTGATTTTGATCACTTCAGACATAAAGAAAGAAACAATCTCCACTTTCTTAAACAATATTAAGTCACATCCAACTGAGTTGAAACAACACACTTAACCTGGTATCCTCAAATAAACCTCAGACTTAGGCAACAAGAAAGCAACATATTTTTTTTTGGATTTTCTGGATAACGGTTAGTAGATGGATGGTACAAACGAAAGTTATACACAGGTAGGACAAATTTGGGGTATGAGACATACATGACAGCCATGACAAGATTAAGTTCACATTCCCATACATGACAATCCACACACACATACAAACCTCACACATCAAATTCATCATACACGTAAAAAAAGGTTCAGTATATGCACATCAAACCCTAATCATCCATCCATACATTGCCACAACTTTCATAACAGTTTTAAAATAAATGCTAACCAACCATTAACTACTTCTACCAACCTACTAACTCACACTTAACCCATTAACTTGCTTCATAAGCTTCTAACTTCCAACAAAATCTCTAACAGCCTAAATTAACTATCAACTTCAGTTAATTAACCAATTAACCAACTTTTAACCAATTGTAACTAACATTCAACAGCCTGCCCTAACCTTTAACTAAATTCCCGAGTTAGTTATGCATTTACCTCCAACTAATCAATTTCAAGTCCTAATCTACTAACTAGCAAACAAACACACATTGCAATCATATTTTACACTAAACTTAGGCCTAAAGAAACATATTCTCACTCAATTTTCTTCACTCAACAAAAACAAAACCTAACTAACTTTAGATTCATCCTTAGCCATTGATTAAAATGGCACTTGGATCAATATCCAAGGGTTGCAAACCAATCTCTTCTAACTAACTTCTAACAGTTTTTCCCTCCAATTTCCTCAACACTCACCTATAAGAACCCTAATATTCATCATCCATGAAATTACCCTAAGATTACTCTGTTGAATTCTCACCCCAAACCTCACAAAAACCTCACTAAAGCTCTCAAAATCCATTGAATTTCAAGATCTTCAATACATAAAGCTCTTAGTAATTGAGCTAGAACTCAGTTGTTCATTATCACCATCTCTGCAAATTCAACCCAACCTCTACAATCAATTACTACACTCGTTTTATCCTATTCTACAACTACCATAACAACATCTCAACAACAGAAGAAATTTCAAAGAGAATTGGAGAAGAAGAAGAATCAAGAAGAAGAAGAAGAAGAAGGAAAAAGGAAGACTAAGTATATATTGTACCTGAGTATTTTAGCATCTCTCCCCTGGGCTTCTTACATCAACTTCTTCAAATCTCTTTACAAAATTCACTAGGGCACTCCTCCGACTTGAAGGTAAACATAAGCTCCTCCAATCCTTCTTATTTTCTGTTGATTCTTGATACCATGTTGTAGCCCACGCGTTACTGAACAAAAACCCTAAGGTTGGGCTCCAATTTCATGGATCATTGGCATTTAATTGTTATTTGAAATAATTTAGGGTATCAGTTAGGGCTTGGAGTGGGGAAGAATTTCTGAGTTAGTAATGGAAATAGAGGCGATAAAGGGATAGAGGGTGAGAAGGCGAGCATTTTTGTGGTGGTTTTGACGCGTTCTAGGATGCGCCGTCGCTAGAGGCGACTTCTGGCGCGACGACAGTGATTTCAGGTAGGCGAGAGGAGAGAAGAAAAGTCTGAAGAGATTGAGGTTAAATGAGGGAACTCTCTTCCCTTTTCCTCTTTTGAGTTCTCTCTTGGGCCATTAGAACTAAGGCCCTTTGGCTTTTACTTATAACATACCTTCCATCTGCTTCTACACCACACTCTGATCAAAACTGATAACAAAAGGCTTGGGCCAACTGAACTATGGGCCCAGTGTCCTGATCACTCCCTTTACACCTATTTTCAACTCTACACCCCTTTGACATAATTGTTTTATGGCTTAATACTCTTTTTGGTGTCGTACCTATGCCTCAGGGTCCATTTTAGTCCTCATCCTTTTAAAACGTCCAAATTAGTCCCTTACGCATTCAAAAGGCACCACGTTTGTCCTTTCTGTTAAATCTGTTAGTCAAAGTCAAACATATTATCCACTTCATGTACAACTGGCGCTGACGTGGAAATTAAATTAATAAATATGTGTTTAATATTGATTTGTTATTTTTCGTTTCATTTATTCCTTTGCAATTTTCCAGAACAACCTTCAATGATTCAAAACAGCATTTATTCATTAAGAAACCTTCCATTTTTCCAAAACAACACCAATTCAAGAAACCTTCAATTTTCCATCATCATCAATTCATTGGTTTTCCAAAACAACCTTAATTCAAAATTTTCAAAACACCATTAATTCAATTTTTCCATAACAACCTTTAATTTTTCCAAAATCATGTTGAATTTTTCTAAAACAACCTTCAATTTTTCCTTTAATTCATTGAGAAATCAGTAATAAATGTTTCATTGAAAAAACAAATCCAGATCTAAAAAAACGAGATTGATGAGAGTAGTGAAAGCAGAGAAGAATAAGAAATTCAAAACGAAAAACAACAAACAATCGCCGAAAACTGCATATATTTGGCCGAAAACTTCATACTCGCCGGAAACTGTGTTTATACACGCCGGAAAATTCAAGTTCAACGGAACACTTGAAAGATCCAGAAGTACATGAAACTACCTCCGCGAAACTACAACGAACCACTCGTCGTTGCTATTTCCAAACTGCCGAAAAGCACACTCCAACCGTTTGCATTCAGATCTGTGACCTCCGTTCACCGTCGGAGATTCGTTTGCTCTTCGCTTTTTTTTCGGATCCTGATGTGTGTAGGATTGGGTGTATTGGGTGTATTGTGAACTAAATCTTCAGCGTAGCAATTGACGATTTTTTACCTCATCAAAAAATTGCTATTGAAAAAAATGTAGTTTTGATTTAGATTTGTCAATAAATGCTAAGTTTTGATTCAGATCTATCAATAAATGCTAAAATTTGTTTCCCCTGATGCATAGTTTATGAAGCATTTACTTTTTTTCTTTGCTATTGTTGGAGTGTTGCTTATGGTGTTTCTCATTATTGTTTTTTTCTCCCTCAGGGAGAACAAGAGCTTGTGAAGAAGACAGATATGGATGGACTTTTTTTTTTAATTTTTTTTTATTATTATCATTTTAAATAATGCCACATGTCATGTTAATATTGGTTGGTTGGTAATGTTTGAACAAATAAAAGAAAAGGACAATCCACCTCAGTTGACACGTCATTTAAAATAACGCTGTTTGACAATATTTGACGAAAAATACCACTTTGATTCTGTTAGACTACGTAAGGGACCAACTTGAAACTTTTAAAAGGAAGAAGACTAAAATGGACCCCGAGGCATAGGTAGGGGACCAAAAAAGGTATTAAGCCATGTTTTATTTATTCATTTCTTTAGAATTTCCTTTTTTTAATCTTTTTGTAACACCAAATTAGTGCCCTAAGCATGATTAAGGTTTGGTTAATTAATATTAGGATTAAATTTTCCTAATTAGGATTAGATTATATTTAGGGTTAAAAATTAGGGTTCCTTCCATTCAGGGTTAGAAATTAAGGTTCATTACTTAATCTTAATTGCTCATCTTTTCTTTCTCATTAAAATTTCATGATTCCCATAGTGATCATTGCTTGAATGAATTGTTTGACATGGATCTATCATGATCCTCCCATTGTCTTGATTTAATTTATTGATCAAATTCTATTTGGTCGATTAATTAAATTGATGATTTTAGGATATTTATTTAAGCCTTTAGGTTAATTGAATGATAAAAAATCCTAGGGTGAAAACATTGGGACATATGCATTATAACATTAGGATTAGCACCCTTCTGGTACATTAGTATATTGTGCTTTGTTATCCCACGTATCTTTGGTTCACTTATCCAATTTAAAACTTGAATATTCATTTTTACAAATAAACTAAAACACTTAACAAATACGATGTGAATTGTGTGCCATGAGCCTTAAGAAATGGAGAAGGAATGAGAGGGTGTATTCCTATCCTTATTCTGAATATCTTTGGATATGGGACACATGACACAGTTGTCCAAAGTATTCACCTCCATTCATAGACTTTAGTGCAATTGAAATCAAGGTCATTTTCATAACTAAAGGAAGAAAAAGGAAGATTTATCTGATCTATTTCATACGATTATGTTGTCATTTTCATTTCCTAATTTGAATTTCAATAGGATTAATAAAATCCAGTTTGACATAATTTTGATTTCTTTAATCGTAGAATTCAATTTAACGACGCTTGATTGTTAACTATATTTTATCATTTATAGTGGTGCTTAGTTCAGCCATAGGAATAAAATTTGCATAAGATTAATTAAATCTTGTTTGATCAATTATATGGTCAAACATGAATAGAATCTCGATTAGAAACTGAACCTTAAAACAATCTCAGAGAACTGGATGTCTTTGGCTCTCTTCTCATTGTTGCTTTCTTCGTTTTTGATATAAACTCATCACTTTGCATTATTTCCTTCTTTGAGTATGTGGATTTTTAGGTGAGAGACTCGTTGAAATGTAAGGATTTGAGTCCATTTTGGAAAGATCCCACGAACATCTCATGGTTAAGGTTTATCACCTTGATGGAGGCTTCATTGAATCGCTTCAACACTACTACAAAATACACATTCGGTAATGTAATACTACTACGGTTATGCTTTCCACCGTTGTAATATCGCAAACTAGATGCGCCTAATATATTTATTATTTTTTTTAAGTTACTTAATCACGGTTGAGATAAACAACCATGGTGATAAAGTAAGTGTTACAAGCTTCGAATCTTAGCAACTACATTTTTTTTCAATTTTCCTATTATAAAAAGCACGTGTCATTTAAGTTCATAAATAAATAAAAAATTGAAAACTATTTAACCACGATTTTACTATTCAACCATTGTAATAAGATCTACATTTCACTGCGGTTGGATATAACAATTGTGGTCAAAGGTTTTCCTAATAAATTTAAAACAAAACAGATTCATTATTTCCTTCATAACATGCCCTAAGCAAAATAGAGAACCATCGAACCAGAGACGCCAGCGATAGGGATAGCGAAATATTCATCTTCACAATCTTCGTTCATTTGAATCTCCATTCTTGATAATATTCACTATCTTAATTCTTGGTCTCTTCCTCTTCAAAGTACGGTATATTTCGTGCAAACTTCACTCTCTTCCTCATCTTCCTAATTCTTGATAATATTCACTATCTCCATTCTTGTTTGATTTTGTGGTCTGTTTCATGCAAAGTTCATATGCTTTATGTTTTGTTGTTGGATTTAGCAGTGAACAAAAATATTATTACTTTGCTACAATGGATATCCATATGCTTAAGAGTTAGAGTTGTATTATTGTTATGAATATGCTTTAGTTTTCGATATGCTTTAGGTTTAGATTTTGTTGCGCCATTCACAATATTACTTTGATATAAATTTCATAATTTATTATAGATCGTAGTTAGATGAAAGCTGATAGATTAAGTCTGGTATACCAGAAATGAGTTCTTGAATTCCTTGAATACGCTGATTAAAATCTTCCCGACAATAAAGTTATCTTTAATTGTCCTTGTGTTAATTGCGGGAATATAAATAAAGGTACAAAGGATGAGATATTCCATCACCTATGTTGTGATGGTATATGTAAAAATTATACAATATGGACGTGGCATGGTGAGGAGGAAAAAAAAAGTAAAACAGGGTGTCACAAAGTCACGAAGTTGATGAAGATGAATATATGGATGACCGACTAGAAGATATGTTCCCTGATATTGGAGAATCTTCTTTTAAGAAAACCCATATTTATGATACTTTCTGTAGTGATAAGGGAACCTTTATACAAGGGGTGCACAAGTTTTACACGATTGTCTACGGTGTTAAAATTGTTTAATCTGAAAGCAAAATATAGGTGATCGGATAAAAGTTTCACAGAATTGCTTTATTTCCTAAAACAAATGCTACCAGAAGATAACAATTTGCCTGATTGTTGTTATGATGCCAAGAAGATATTGTGTCCAATGGGTTTGGAGTATATCAAATACATGCATGCCTTAATGACTGCATATTATACAGGAAATAGTATGAAGATTTGGATCAATGTCTGGAATGTGGGTTGTCACGTTACAAGCTGAAGGACAACAATGTTGATGACAATGACAATGTTAGTAGGAACAGTCCTCCTACTAAAGTGTTATGGTACTTTCCATTAATTTCAAGATTCAAGATACTTTTTTCTAATCCGAATGACGCAAAGAATATTATATGGCATGCAGATGAAAGAAAATGTGATGGAAACATACACCATGTAGCTGATTCTTTACAATGGAAGAAAATGATTCGTTGTTTCCAGATTTTTGGTATTGAGCCAAGAAACCTTAGGCTTGGGCTTTCCACCGATGGAATTAACTCCTTTGGTGATCTGAGTACTAACCATTCTTCGTGGCCTGCTCTTCTCACGATTTACAACCTATCCCATTGGTTGTGCATGAAGCGTAAGTATATTGTTAAGTATGGTGATTTCTGGACCACGACAACATGGAAACAACATTGATATTTATCTAAGTCCATTAATTGAAGATTTAAGACTTTTGTGGGAGGAAAGCGTTGAAGTTGATGATGCATATTCTGGTGAAAAGTTTAAGATGCGTGCAATGTTATTTTGCACGATCAACGACTTTCCAACATATGATGATTTGGCTAGATATAGTGTCAAAGGACACAAAATGTCTCCTATTTGTGAATCTAATACCTGTTATCACTAACTTGAGTTTGGAAAAAAGACCTTTTACCTTCGGCATCGAAAATTTCTAAAACCTGGTCATTCTTATAATAGATTGCGGAAGGCTTTTAATGAAGAGCACGAGTTTGATATCGCTCATAAATCTTTAACCGGGGATGAAGCTTATCAACGACAGAAACACATTAAAATTGTATTTGGAAAAATAGAAAAAGAAAAAGGGTCAGTTGAGAAAAATATATGGAAAAAAAAGGTTTGTGCTCTTTGATCTTCCATATTGGTCAAGTCTCGATGTAAGACATTGTCTTGATGTGATGCATGTGGAGAAAAATGTGTGTGATAGTTTGATTGGAACACTTCTAAACATTCCAGGCAAGACTAAAGATAGTAAGAAATCTCGTCTCGATATGGAGGCGATGGGTATACGAAAACTATTGGATCCAATAAAAAAGGGAAAATAACTTATCTGCCTCCGGCTTGTTACACTCTATGTAAAAAGGAAAAGAAAATTTTTTGTGAGTGTTTGCATGGTATCAAAGTTCCCCAAGATTACTCATCAAACATCAAGAAACTTGTATCAATGAAAAATCTCAAGTTAATTGGTTTGAAATATCATGATTGTCATGTCGTGATGCAACAACTTCTACTAGTGGCTATCAGTGGCATCCTACCAAAAAATGTGAGAGTAACTATAACCAGATTATGTTTGTTCTTCAATGCCATATGTAATAAAGTTCTTGATTTCAAAAAATTAGATGAATTTGAAGATGAAGCTTCCATAATCTTGTGTCAATTGGAGATGTATTTTCCTCCATCATTTTTTGACATTTTGGTTCACTTATTTGTTCATCTAGTCAGAGAAATCAAATTTTGTTGTCCAGTTTATTTAAGGTGAATGTATCCAATAGAGCGATACATGAAAATCTTTAAAGGATATACGAAGAATTATCACCGACTGGAAGCTTCGATTATTGAAAGCTACATCACAGAAGAAAATGTTGAGTTTTGTATAAACTATTTGTCGGAAGCAGAGTCTATAGGAATTCCAAAGTCTTGTCATGCTAACACTGAAGGTAGAGGTATTCAAGGTTTAAATGTTAAGTCAATGGCTCAGGATGTAGCTATTCAGGAACATTTCTATATATTGAATAATCTTGAAGAATTTCAACCCTACGTGACTACTCACAAAAGACTTTTGAAGAAAAGATATCCAAGACTGAGTGACAAGTTGTTGTTGATCGAGCATAACAAGAAATGCCTATATTTGTTTAATAAAAGGATACCAAATGATCATAGTGCATCCGAGACAATTAAATGGTTGTCGTACAGGCCAAAATTTAATGTGATTACTTGGAATGCATATGACATTGGTCATTATACTTTTTATACAAAATTAAAAGATGATCATAGTACAATGCAAAATAATAGGGTTATGGTTGAGGCCGAATTCATGTATTTCTCTAGTTCAGACGATAAGAACCTAATATTAGCATCTAGTGCGTTCTATGGTTTCATTGAGGAGATTTGGGAGATTTATTATGTTATCTTCAAAGTGCCTTTATTTAAATGCAAGTGGGTTCCCAATAATATTAATGGTGTACAAACTGATGACTTAGGATTCATTCGGGTTGACCTTGGCAAGTCAAATTATATGTCTGAACCATTCATCATGGCTTCACAAGAAAAATAAGTTTTCTATGTGACCGACCCTTCAGAAACATCGGGGAAATGGTCAATCGTTCTCTGAGGAAAATACATTCCTATTAATGATGAAAGTTTTGATATTCCTTCTACTTCTTCTTACACAACACAAGTGCCTACCACATATGATGAAGTTGATAAAGATGCTGTGCATGTTATTCATATCGATCATAATGAAGGCATATGGGAAAATTAACAAGTAAGTATTTTATTCTTTATTAATAATTTAATGTAAGTTATATTTCTAAGTATATTTACTAACAAGTATGATTATTTGAAATTGTAGGTTTTTAAAGTCAAGACACCAAGAGACAAGAAACCAAAACACTAAGATGCAATTATGTGATGTTATATAATGTGTTGTAGGTTGTTTTGTGCCATTTTTCTTTTGATGTAATATATATACAATGTTTTGTTCTTAATCCAATATATGGATTTGATGTAATACAATACAATTACTGTTATGATACAATTGTTGTTTTTGTTCTAAAACGGTTCACAAATATGATCGTGGTTGTAGAGTGAGCGATGTCCAGAATATTACATATACCAAAAAGGCGTTGCTGAGAATCGAACATGGGACCTTTAATATATTACAACGGTGTTTGCCGGCACGAACAACCGCTGGCCTTCCGTTGCAGGTTTACTCGCAGGATCGGCCACACAAATCCCAGAACAAGGAATTTGAAGCGTACGTTTATGTTATATTTCAGTTTCTTGCTTTTTTGGTAAAAGTTGTAAAGTTTGAATGATCAGCCGGGTTTGGAACAAAGTGAAAATAAAATAAATGGAAGGCAAAACAGAAAGCAAAAAGAACGAGAACTTAAACTCTGCAAATAAATTGCATTAAGTAAAGTTGGACGCAATTGTACATTTTCGCAGGATTGAACTCGTTTCTCTCTAAGCTTGGTACTTTGAGTGTTTTCCCTTTACAATGTGGAAAAATGCGACCCCTAAAAATGGAAAATACAATGCTTTATATAGGTCTAGAAAATAACAGTTCATCTGCCCAGATGCCCTTTGGCGCTGACACGTGGCACCCCACTCTCTTTTCAACTTCCTATATCTTGGAACTTTCAAACTTTTTCTGCCCAAGCACTTATCCTTGAATTTGGGACTTGTCCTTCGCCTGACTTTGTTCCGACGCCGTGGCTTGTCGCCCTCTCACCGACGCACCCTTCTGGCTTGTGTCGGATTGACATCTTGAGAAACCCTTGGCGTCGACTTGCCATTGAATGTCTTCTTCTTTCACCTTCGGTCGAAATCGTCTGTCAACAAATTTCCCCCCCAAAAGGCCAGTTTCGACTGAGCACTGCGTCGATTGAGAAATCTGGCTTTTTGGTTCCTTGCGAGATTAGGACGACTCTTTCTTCGACACATTTGCCAACGTTTTGTCTTCTCCTAAAACACGTGTCAAGCGTCGTCTGACATGATGATGGAAATTTTATACCACGATTTCCAAGAAAAGCGCCATGATGGCTAGTCTCGTCTAAGTTATGGGCCTCGAAACCAACCCCCACTTACTCTCAGAAGTTGAAAAGCTTTGTTGGCCTTTCATCTTTTGCGTGCGTCTTATAAATAGCTTTCCACAAAGCCACTCTTAACATTTTTCGTAACTTCTTCTTCAAAACCTGCCATTTGCTCTCAGAATCAAACTTTGCTCTCTTCCTCCCAAAACGTTCGTTGTCTCAGAACATCTTCTGCATTCCAATGGCTTCGTCTAACACTGCTACCACTTCCAATCCTCAAACCACTGGTAACAATCCAGTTGCGTATGTGCTCTCTGAAGCAAAAACCCTCTGTCCTTTTCCTCAACCGTCATCAGCTGATGAGACAGTGGTAGACAACTGCCGCCGCCAGATGGTTATCCCCTTCGCGGTGGAGAACAAACTTCACGGTTTCCATGGCCCTCTTCCGGACAAGAGATCTAATCCAGAAGAGCTCCAGAAGTTCTTTCCTTGCTTCGACCAAATAATTCCACCGACTTTCGAGAAAGGCGGTACTTTGGACCTCAAATTTATGGTGCCCAAATCTCGAGTCTTCAGATCCATGCCTACCCCAGGAAACAAAGATTATCTTGCTTGGCTCGACAAAGTCGAAGGTCAATGAAAGAAACAATGGAAAAAATATGGCATTTTCGACGCCATCCAACTCTCCAGAACTGCTCACAGGGTTAACCCTTGTCTGCTACTTGCGTCAATGTACTTCTGGGAAGGATCGACCAACACATTCCACCTCCCCTGTGGCATGTTCACACCAACACTTTTCGACGTGGCGGCCATTACTGGCCTTTTGCCACAGGGTGAGACGTTCGACCCAACTCTGGAGACCGACCATGCGTTCGACTTCGAACGTGCCAGCTTTCAGAATTATATCGAAGACCATCATGACAAGGGCTCCCAAGAAGTCTCTGATGAGGAGCACATTGCCTTCTTGACATTATGTCTGTCGTACTACATGTTTTGCCCTGGCTCCTTTCAAATAGCCAAGAGTTTTATTAATTTGGCCATTCAGATCCATGAAGGTCAACAGATATCTTTGGCCAAACTTCTGCTAGCCTCTCTCTACCATTCTCTTGGCCTGTCGGCCTTGAGGCTGAAACTCCTCCACCAAACCACCAAGGCTCTAAACATCTCAGGGCCTATGTGGCTGTTGCAGCATTGGCTCAACGCCACCTTTGAACACAAGTTGGGATACCCAGCTTCCGCAAAAATGGAGCGTCTGAACAGAGAGCGCTCTGTCGAAGGAATGCGCCTTGCTCTGATGACTACCCAAGAGGCTCTGAAGCAGACCCTCCATATGAGGTATCTCAATATGTTTGTCGAGACCACTTCTTTCGTTCCCGACATGGCGCCGTTTGTGGAACGTAAGTTTGGCCCTGAATGGTTTAGAAATCCATTTCCTGGGGTTTCCCCCAAATCTGCTGCACAGTCGAACTCCATATGGCGGACATTTCTTACTCCTACCATGATATCCTTCCAGATCGAAACGGGAAATAACGGCTATGGTTTCATGAACTATCAGCCAAATTTAGTAGCCCGACAATTTGGCCTGAGCCAAATGTTGCCAAAGTCTTTGGTAAGACACACTGATGACATAGTACGGTCTGGCGGACGCCTGACTCAAGTAGGTCATAGAGCTTGCATGAGGTTCGTCAGAGCTTCTCAACATCTTGAACTGCCGGTGTTTGTCTTCCAGCCTTCCTTTTTCACCACTCAAGAATTCGACGCCTGGTGGTCAGAGTACCAGGCTCAAGCCTTCACTCCGAACCTTTTCTTGGAGAATATGGTCGACGCTTTTGCTTCTCTGGCTGGTGGAGTTCCTAAATCATCGAACGCGGTCTCTGTTGCAGATGTCGGCCCCACGGAAGATCCTTCCACAAAGGTAGCTTCTGGACTCTGATTTTGTTTCGCCTATGGGTTTAAACTAAACTATTTCAGTTGTGTTTTCAGGGACGCAAACGGGAAACAACTGTTGCGTCGACCTCCGCTAGGCCTGCTAAAAAACCCAGGGTCACCACTTCACAGGTATATTTCATTTTCTTACCCTGCTTCTTTATTTTTTTCCTTGTCTGATGGTATTTCTGCACAGGCTTCTGAGAAGATTCCTTCTCCTGAAAGAACTGAGTCGAATGAGAGTACCCACTCTCGAGTTTTCACCGCAACGGCTCTAGTATCCCCTTCATCCACACCTTTGGTGAGGAAGAAAAATGCTTTGACACGGAGAACACCTTCAAGGACTGGCGTTTCGACAGTGGCCCCGGCTGTCCCCAAAAATCTTGAAGACGTATTTGAGCCAATCCCTACTGTCGTCCTTCCCAAGACAACAACTTCTCAGCCTGCGCAGGTACTTCCCTTCTCCGCTTTAGTACCGTAGATGACCTTTAGGTGAAAAATCTCACTTGCATTTTGTTTTGTAGGAAAATGTAGTCACTTCGACCACTGTCGGTATTGGCGATACTGAAATGGTTGCCGACACCACTACTGCTGGCATCACTATCACGCCAAGTCCTCAGAAGGTTGATGAATTACAGATACCCATGTCAGAGGAAAGCTTGGTGGCGAGGACGCCTCCTTCCCAACCTGAAAACCGTGAGAATGACGGTGCAACTCTTGGGGAGAATATCAATCCTTCGCCTGTTGTCACCACTACTAAATTCGGAGAGAACTTTCAAGCCCCTGAACATGGCCCAGAGAGAACTTCGCCTATTGTCGACAAAACCCCTACTCCAGAGGAACTCTTGGCAGCCAAGAAAACAGATCCAGCAGCGACCCTGAAGGCGCTACACAAACTTCACAAAGAAACTGAAGAGATTCAGCCCACCAGTTCGACAACCATCCCAACTCCAGAATTAGACGCCTCCTTCAATCTCAAACTTCAACAGTTGCGGTCCTATCTTTTTGAAGAACAATTCCTGGCAGCTGTCGCCGAAGAAGCTGCCATAGCCAACGACGTCTTCAAGCTCTTGGATGAACTTTCTGAATTCCAGCTTCCTTCCCCCATGGCCACGTACCTGATCGAGTTCGAAGCTTTCTTCACTCAGTTGGCCAAAGATCTCTCTATGAGTCATCAGGCCGACGCTCAAATTCGGTTTCAACATAATGATATGAAACGTGAGTGGTACCTTAGCTCAGTTTGTGAACAGAAGCTTAGAGACTTCGAAACCAAAAAACAAGAGCGCTCCGACAAGCGTCAAGCCTTCGACCAGCAGATATCTGAATATCAAGCTCAGATAACAGAGCTGACGAAAAAGATTGATGAGGTTGAACAACAGAAAGCCTCCTTAGACTCAGCTGAGCCTCTTCCTTCTTAAGAAGCCATCGACCATGAGGTAATCCAAGGAATTGCCCACGTCGAAGCGGCTATGAGGATCAAGGATGCTATTAGCCGCATGTAGAGAAGAAAGGTGCTCCTCGAGAGCAAGATTGTTCACGAGAAGACCCTCTTTGAAGACTTTAAGTCTAGATTCCCTGAGTTTCCTTAGCTTGTATTTCGAACTGATGTAACAATATTTTGTAAGCCACTTTTGGCCCCTTAGCCCATTTTAGCCTTTAATTAATGAGAAGCTATATTTTGATGTGAATCTCTTGTAGCATAGGTCTATATTTCTTTAAATATTTCCCATTTACTCTTAAGAATCGTTGGTCCATTCCCAACTCTTGCACTTCATACGCGTTATGACTAAACACTCGAGTCACCTTAAATGGACCCTCCCAGTTAGGTGACCATTTTCCCATCGTCCGATCCCGTCGATCCATGGGCAACACCACTTTCCAAACATAGTCATTTACGGCGAAGGCTTTCTCTTGGACCCTCTTGGTGTACGCCTTGGCGACTCGTGCCTTTTGGCGCAACAAGAAATTTAAAGCTACCATCCTTTCCTCGTCTAAGTCCACGAGTTCGTCCATAATCATTTCCTAATATCGTTTCGACGGAATCTCATATTGTCGTTGTACTCTAAATGATTGCAGGCATACTTCGGCTGGTAGTACGGCGTCATGCCCGAAGGTTAGACGGAATGGAGTTGAATTGGTCGACTCCTTGGGTGACGTCCGACAAGCCCACAAAACCTGACTTAATGTCTTATGCCAGTTTTTTGGCTTTTTCGCAACGTGCTTCTTGATTAGCCCGATTATCACCTTATTAGCTGCTTCGACCTGACCATTCGCCCGAGCATAGTATGATGTCGAAGTAACCAACTTGAAACCTGTATCTGCTGTAAATTCTTGCATTTTCTGCCCCACAAACACAGAGCCTTGATTCGTCCTGATTGTTTCAGGTATCCCGAATCTATACAAGATAGGATTCTGGATGAATTCTATCACGGTCTCTTGATCCACCTTCACTAGAGGCACAACCTCTATCCATTTTATGAAATAGTCTATTCCCACGAGGATGAATCTTTGCTGCTTCGACGAAGCTGACCGGATCTCTCCTATTACATCCAAAGCCCAACCTCGAAATGGCCATGGTTTGACTATAACATGCAACTCACTGGCTGGCACATGCTGAATATTTGTATGTCTCTTTCAATCCTGGCACCCTTTCACGAAATCTATGCAATCCTTGAGCATGCTGGGCCACTATACAACTTGTCGAAACAAGAGCCATTTCATTTTGTGACCAACCTGGTGAGCTCCACAGGTTCCACTATGAACCTCGGAAATGGACAGATAGGCATCCGTATCTCCTAAGTATTTGAGCAATACTCCCTCTGGAGTTCTCTTCAATAACTCATTGCCCATAAGGACATAACTCATTGCTCTATACTTAGTCTTTCTAGCAGTACTACCCGACGGATTCTCCAAATACTCCATGATTGGTCTTCGCTAATCCGTTGGTGACACATTGTTAGCAAAAACCTCATAACTTCCTAAATCTTCGACTAAACTCTTCGAGTCCTTGGATAATGCATGTTCGACACCATCTTCTCCCTAGTTTTGATGAACTCTTTCAGCTTACCCTCTGACACTTTATAACCAGAGGCAATTTGTGCTAATTCATTAGCTTTATGGTTTTCTACCCTCGGTACATGCGAAATGTTTACCACCTCAAAATGCTCTAATAAACATCTCGTCAATGAGAAGTAACTCAAAAGATGCTCTTTCACGCACTTGTACTCCCTTGTGATTTGTTTAATCACGAATTTTGAGTCTCCTCTTATCTCGACCTCTTTGGCTCCCAAATCCTTGAGTATTTTGAGACCAGTGATTAAGGCTTCATACTCCGCCTCATTATTTGAGCATTTTCCATCAACTTTGCATTTAAATGTAGTTGGAATCCCTTGTGGGGATATTATTAGGATTCCAATACCTGCCCCATTTTTATGGCTTGATCCATCGAAGTACAACTTCCACGGAGTGATGTCGATACTGTGTATCGACGTTTCGACCAAAGCATGGTCGACAATAAAGTCTGCCACTATTTGACCCTTCATCGCCCTTAAAGGGACGTATGTCAGAGAGAACTCAGTTAATGCTAGTGCCCATTTCCCAATTCGACTATGCAAAATAGGTTTGGACAACATATGCTTAATAACATCAAAATGCTACGAAACATAAACATCAACTGGTTTAATATATTGCTTTAGTTTCATACATGAGAAGTACAAGCATAGGCACAAATTTTCAATCAGAGTGTACCTAGTTTCAGCATCTATTAACATCCTACTAAGGTAATAAATGGGTCTTTCTACGCCACTATTATCCTCTTGTGCTAACATACTGCCTATGGTCGCATCCGACGCTGCAATGTAGAACTTCATGTTTTTATTTATACTAGGTGGTAATAGGATCGGAGGCTTTGTAAGGTACTCCTTAATTGTGTAGAAAGCCTCCTGCTGCTCCTGTCCCCAACGGAACTCACTTTCCTTCTTGGCCTTGAGCAGTGGCGAAAACACTTTCGTCTTGCCACTTTGGTTCGAGATGAACCTCCTCAAGAAATTTATCTTCCCCAACAAAGACTGGAGCTGTTTTTTTGTCTTCGGAGGCTTGAGATCCAAGATTGCCTTCGTCTTATTCTGGTTGATCTCGATGCCTCTCTTGTGGACTACGAATCCCAGAAAGTCCCCTGCATGAACACCAAAGGCACATTTTAGTGGATTCATTTTTAATCCATATTTTCTCATTCTCTCAAACGAACGTCGAAGGTGGTCGAGGTGACCATCTTCTTATGACGATTTTATGACTATGTCATCAATGTATACCTGCATAAAATTCTCAATAAAGTCATGGAATATAGCATTCATAGCCCTTTGATAGGTTTCCCCAGCATTTTTCAGCCCAAAAGGCATCACAACCCATTCATATGTCCCCAAAGCTCCAGGGCAACGAAACGTAGTTTTGGGGACATCCTCTTCAGCTATGAGGATTTGATTGTAGCCGGAGTAGCCATCGAGCATGCTCAAATATTCGAATCCTGCGGCTGAATCGACCAGTATTCCTGCCACGGACATCGAATATTCGTCTTTAGGGGTAGTGTCGCAACCTGTGAAAAAACAACCGGCGGGGAAACTAGAACAGAAGAGTCGCCACTGAACATTATTTATCCCGACGCAAGGAAATGAAACGATCGAAGAAAACCTGGAAGAAAGGGAAAGACATGGTCATCGCAACCATAGTCCGGGTTCGGGAGTCGGTTACGCAAGGGGAAGGTATTAGCACCCCCACGCATCCATCGTACTCGATGGGATCCACGCTTGTTGTCTAAATAGAGGGTCAGTTATCCTAATGTCTACGGCTGAATAAAAAACGGGGAGGGGTGAGACTAAGACGGACTCGCAAGGATTTATCAAAATCCAATGACTAAATATCTTCGTGGACGAACGAAGAATCAGAGTCAACGTAGTTCGACGGACTACGCAAAAAGGAGGGAGGTTGATCGTCGAGATATCGCATCTCGTGCCTACGTATCCTCAATCGGGCTGGAAAGAGGAATCAGAGCAAACGTAGTTCGACCTAACAAGGTCGGTAAGTGTTTTTTACGTGAGCGACTAGCTCTTTTCTGAAAAAAAAAGATTTGAAACTTAACAATCCCGAAGGATAAAAAGGGTTTGAATTCGTTTGTATTTTTTAGACAGAAGTGGATTGAAGTTAGGTCGTAACTTGCATTGCACCCAAGTCTATAATATAGGAACGAATGCGTCGCATATCGTCCCCAACAGGACGTACACTAAACACCCTAGAAGAACGAAGGGAGACCCCCCATTCCTCATTTCCCATATACAAGGCTCATGCGCAATACACGTTAACTTTATTAAGGGCTTTAGAATCGTTATGAGATGAGAAGAGAAGACTCAAGTCGAAAAGAAAAGACTACGGGAAATTCTATCCTAATGTTGTCATGCAAAAGTGGCCCTATGGTTGAGTTCAAAGGGGAAACATCTACCTACGTTAGCATGCATGGTTGAAATCCTAGTGTCTACCCTACCCCAAGCTTAATCAAAGATTAAGTCGGACTAGGAGCCTAAGGGAGCAAGCAAAAGCAAGGCAAAAACCAAAGCGATAAAAAAACAGCGGCTACAACAGCGCACCAGCACCTGCACAGTGGTAAATTCCAGCCAATACACCAAACAGCATTTAACAACTCATGTTCCGCACACAAAACAAGTGTAAAAAGGCAAACAACAGCACATACAACAACACATATGCACCAAGACAGTAGTGGAAACAGGGCAGCACACCATGCATTTGAAACGATGCAATCATGGCATAACGAACACGCATTAAACATTGCACATTAATCAATCAAACAAGATCACGATCATGCCACACACCATGGTAAACAATCTCGAAAACATCATGAGATAATGCACAACACTAAGCACATGAACAAGTCAAGACAAGTATGCATCTCATAAAATTAAATGCAAGCAAGCATGCACAACACAACAACTCCAGCAACACCAGCAATAATTCACGACTAACATGCTCAAGGAGTGTGTGTAAGGGGTTCATCACATCAAGAAAACATCAATGCAATCATGAACATTCATCAATGGAAATAAAAAATCGCGTGTCGGAAAATCATGTTCATACAATGATGTGAGGCAAAACAGCTCAAGAGTAACCCACAAATCATCAACATATCAATCCAGGAAGTTTAGACATGCAAGAGACCTCAAACAAGCAAGAAAATGTAAGAAAAACACACTCTACTTCAGTGGTAATCGATTACTCACATAGGGTAATCGATTACTCTGTTGAAATTTGACTAAAAACGTGAAAATAAGGCAGAGTAATCGGCTACCCTGTTTGAGTAATCGATTACTCTGTTGAAATTTGACTAAAAACGTGAAAATAAGGCAGAGTAGTCGGTTACCCTGTTTGAGTAATCGATTACCACTGAAACAGAGGCAGAAATTCAACTTTGAAAAGCACTTTTCAGCAGCAAATCACTTATGTAATCCCTTCCAATGACCAAGCAATCAACAATGCACAAAAATTAAGTTCAAACACAGTATTCAAACATCATTTAAGTCCAATAATCATCAACATGAACAATCAAATTCAAGCAAATGGATCAAATCACATGTAAAACCAAGGATCTACATTGTATAAGCTAAAATTAAGCTAAGTCAAGTATAGATCTAAGAAAAACCAACCTACAAAGCTGAGAATTGATTTGGTAAGTGTTGCAAACATAATTTGATGAATCCAAGCAAGAAATTCCAAGATCTATGAGCTCCTTGCAAGCAAAAGATGAAAATCCAAGCAATAAGCTACCAATACTCCGAAATCACTTCCAATAAGTACTTCTGAAATTTCAGATCTAGATCCAAACGAAAATCACCAATGGAAAGCAAAAAATGAAGTGATGATGAGAGGATTTAGCTCAAGAATTAACAAGTTCCAATGAAGAACTTGTTATCCTCTATGAAAGAGCTTTGAGTGTGGTTGAAAATGGAGGTTGAGAGTGAAAAAGTGAGAGAGAATTGAGAGAATTCTGAAAATTGAGAGTGAAAAAATGATTAAGGTTTTTTTTTTAGAGGTTTGGAGTTAATTAGATTAAATAACCCCTAGGTTAGGAGTTAAGTTTGGGTTTGGAGTGTTGTTTAGTTAGTGGAATTGGAAGTGGAAAATGAGTTAGGAAAGGGATTATGGAATTAGGGTGGAAATTGTTGGAAGGAATTTGAATTTTTGGGTGGAAAATAATGAAAATAGATCAGTTCTAGATCCTTCCCACACATGCACAAGCCAAGAACATGATCACAAATGCTCAAAAATTCTGCAGTGCTGAAAATAGCCATATTTTTGCAATTTCGCCCGGAGTAATCGGTTACTCACTTTGAGTAATCCATTACTCTCTTCAAAAATTCAAAATTTTGGCGCCAAAAGGAGGGAATGTTGTAGAATTTCCTGTTTTCACCTGTTCTGAGCCATACTAAGCCTCTGAAACCTGTCATTAGATATTAACACTGAAACACACTTGAAATATGTTGTGAACTCTATTTCGTACTCGGAATACTGCCGAAAGTAATCGTCTGGTGCTGAATCGCTGATAAAAAATGACTGCCAGAGCTTCTGATTATCAAATCATCTAATGAGCAAAATAAATGCTCAAAAAGACTTTGAAAGCTATCTTCTTGGCTCTGAACATTATTGAAAATGATACTGGAACTGATGACGCCATGAGCTGCTGGAAAATACCTTGATCCCATACCCAAAAGAACCATGCAAATGCAAAAATGACGATGCAAATGAAATGAAGCGTAAGCCAAAAAGGGCTAGAAACAAGAGGGCAAATTTTGGGGTGTTACAGCTACCCCTATTCAAACTTCTTAGATCCGAGGGTATGGAAGCAAAGGGTTCCAGACGATCGAGATACACGGAGATTGAATACCCAAAATAACCGTACAAATTTGTATCCTGCAAAAAGAGAGACGACTCCGCTGGGGACAAGTAATAAAAGATGTAAGATTAAAACACGGACGAGTGTCAGAAATCAATACGGATGAAGTATTGAAATGGATTGAAACAAAACACGGACGAGTACTGACTGCGCTAGGGACAAACACAGACGAGTGCCAAAAGTTCAAACACGGACGGGTGATGAAAGAACACAGACGAGTGTCAAAGGTCAAACACGGACGGGTGCTGAAAGAACACGGACGGGTGCTGAAAGAACATGGACGGGTGTCTAGGGTCAAACACGGACGGGTGCTAAAAGAACACAGACGGGTGTCTAAAAGGTCAAACACGGACGGATGCTGAAAGAACACGGACGGGCGTCTAAAAGGTTAATACAGACGGGTATTGGCTAAAAAGTTTCAAACACGGACGAGTGATGAAAGAACACGGACGGGCGTCTAAGGTCAATACGGACGGGTATTGGAATAACACGGGCGGGTGATGAAAGAGCACGGACGGGTGATGAAAGAGCACGGACGGGTGTCTAAAGTCAATACGGACGGGTATTGGCTAAAAGGTTTCTAACATGGACGGGTGATGAAAGGACACGGACGGGTGATGAAAGAGCACGGACGGGTGTCTAAGGTCAATACGGACGGGTATTGGAATAACACAGATGGGTGATGAAAGAGCAAGGACGGGTGTTTAAGGGTCAATACGGACGGGTATTGGATTAAAAAGTTCAAACACGGACGGGTGATGAAAGAGCACGGACGGGTGTCTAAGTTCAATACGGATGGGTATTGGCTAAAAAACAAATGGCAACTTTACTGGGGATTGAAATACTAAACTGAACACGGGCGAGTGTCGAGAGAACACGGACAAGTGTTTAAAATTAATACGGATGAAGTATTAAGGACATGAAAGAGAACACAGACGAGTGTCGAAAGAACACGGACGGGTGTATAATGCTAACAACTTCGAGGGAACAACCCAAAAGACCACCTGGACGAAGGGGTGAAAAGAAAAGAACCCACGGATTTATGAACCTGACAATCAAACAAACTCTGTAGGGGTATGCCAAATAGTCTCTCCAAATTACCAAGTCCACTGCTTGGGGAATAAAGTTGGACGATATCTCCTGAGTTACTGTGCTTCATGCCGGGGAACGCCTGGGAAACGAGAACATCAAACCTGGCTTATGCTTCGAATGCATATGTTTGAATTTTTCTATGGCGTAATGATCCATACGAAATGGAAATGCTACGGTTTTGGGAGGATGCCATGCAAAATGCTCACGCAATGAAAAAGAAGCGCTCTAGCAAAATAAATGCTGAAGACGAAGGCAACCCCACCGGGGATGACAAACTAAATTGTCTCCGAGAACAAAACCCTATTAAGGAAAACCACACTGAACAATTTTCCTGATCACAATCTCTGCTGAAAGATGAAACCCAAAGAGAATTCCCCCTCTGTTGGCGATTGAGAATAACAACTACTGAAGATGGAACCCAAAACTTGATACTGGAAAGGTTCCACTAACCATTGGACTTAAAACCTGCTGGGGATGTCAACCACCGTTGAACAAACTGCTGCGAAGTTTACCACCAACTCTGCTTGGGGATACCATTGAGCTTAAACTGCTGCAAAGTTTACCACCAACTCTGCTTGGGGATACCATTGAGCTTAAACTGCTGCTGGGGAAATAACTTTACCTTCACCCTGGGGATTAGAGCATACTGTTGCTGGCGAAGAACACACTTCCTGACCGGATGAGGAAAGCAGACACCAAGACTCTGTGGGGAAGATAACATCTTTGCCCGGGAAGATATTCCACCAGTCTTCTGCTGGGGATACAATAACACCAACTTCTGAATGCTTGTTGGGGAGTAATAAATCAATCACGACTCTGGCTGGGGAAATAATCTTCTATACTCTGGCTGGAGAGAGTAACAATCTGCTGAGGATGATGAAATCTCAACGCTGGGGAGAGTAACTCTACCGGGGAGAAACATTGCTACCCTGCACACAACAACAACAGAATATTCCATATGCAAAAATGGCTACCTTGATTACCATCCCCAATATCCGTTGCCTAAGCAATTTCCATTGTTTTTCGATATGCTCCGCAAAGCTTAACACTTTCGCATGCAATGTTTATCAAAATATCTGACGTTTTCACAAACAAAACAGTAAAAGTAAAAACATAAATGGAAAGCTCTTTGAGTGAAAATGAAAATTTTATTGAATGAGTTGGCCTGTAAATAGGAATTTACATCCGGAAGCAATTCCTGGAAAGAGGTAATTGCGCAAAAGCAAAAAGAAAATACACATGTCGGCAATGTGGGAACAGATATCCACCATGATTCAATTCAACTATGACTTATATGCCTTTCTTATCCACAAATGCTTTAACTTTCGAAGAGACTGACTGGACTGATTCTTTTCCTTCGAAATTCCCAAGTATCAAAAGTGCTCACAGATCGAACGCAGATCGTAGCCTCTTGCTTTCAAATCCCTAACTTTTTCCTGGATCGCCCTTTTCGGGGTTTCAATCCACCGGGATGCCCCTTTTTGCCAAAGCTGCCTTCTTCAGGTTTTCAACCTTGCGGGTTTATTCTCTTTTTTTTAATTCTTTTTATCCCTAACTTTTGCCCGAACCTTTTCTTTTTATGGTTCACTGGGATGCCCTTTTTTGCCTGGATCTTCTTTTTATGTCCAGCGGGTCTCTTTTATGCAAAGTATTTTTTGACTACGTCTGCGTTCACAGGGGATGTAAAATCTTCGCCATCTATAGTTGAGAGTAATAAGGCTCCGCCAGAGAAAACCTTTCTTACCACATATGGCCCTTCATAGTTTGGAGTCCACTTGCCCCTGTGATTTGTCTGAGGAGGAAAGATCCTTTTCAAAACCAACTCGCCTGTCTGAAAACACCGAGGACGCACTTTCTGATCAAAGGCTTTCTTCATCCTGCTCTGATACAACCGGCCATGTGCAATGGCTGCCAATCTCTTCTCTTCGATAAGACTCAACTGATTCAACCGGGAACGCACCCATTCAGCTTCATCAAGCTTCACATCTGCCAGAATTCTTAAAGAAGGAATCTCAACCTCTAATGGTAGAACCGCTTCCATACCATATACCAGTGAGAAAGGAGTTGCCCCAGTTGATGTACGCACCGAAGTACGATAACCGTGTAGAGCTTAAGGTAACATCTCATGCCAGTCTTTATACGTCACCACCAATTTCTGCACAATCTTCTTTAATTCTCATTTGCTGCTTCAACAGCCCCATTCATCTTCGAACGATAGGGAGAAGAATTGTGATGTTCAATCTTAAAGCTCTGACACAGCTCCTTCATCATCTTGTTATTCAGATTTGAACCATTATCAATAATAATTCTCTCCAGGACCCTATACCGACAGATGATATCTCTTTTTATAAACCGGGCTACCACTTGTTTGGTGACATTGGCATACGAGGCTGCTTCCACCCATTTCGTGAAATAATCAATGGCAACCAAGATGAAACGATGCCCATTAGAATCAGTCGGCTCAATCTTTCCAATCATATCAATGCCCCACATGGTAAACAACCAAGGAGATGACAGTACATTCAGAGGAGTAGGTGGTACGTGCACCTTATCAGCATAAATCTGGCATTTATGGCATTTTCTAGCGTATTTGAAACAGTCAGACTCCATAGTCATCCAGTAATACCCCGCTCTCAACAATTTTCTAGCCATAGCATGCCCATTGGCATGAGTACCGAAAGATCACTCGTGAACTTCCTCCATTAAAAGGCCTGCCTCGTGTTCATCAACACAACGTAGCAGGACCATGTCAAAGTTCCTCTTGTACAACACATCGTCTTCATTCAAAAAGAAATTCCCCGCCAACCTCCTCAGAGTTTTCTTATCCTTGGTAGACGCACCCTCTGGATACTCTTGACTCTTGAGAAAACACTTGATGTCATGATACCAAGGCTTACCATCTGATACGTCTTCAACTGCAAACATAAAAGCTGGTCTATCTAGACGCATGATTCTGATTGAGGGAGTCACATTCCAACGATTCACCTGATACATTAAAGACAATGTTGCCAACGCATCTGCAATCTGATTTTCCGACCGGGGTATATGATGAAATTCTACCCTGTCAAAGAAAGGTAACAACCTTCTGGCATAGTTGTTATAAGGCATCAAATTTACCTGACGAGTTTCCCATTTTCCCTTTGATTGACTACCAACGCAGAATCACCATAAACATCGAGGTTCTTGATTCTCAAACCAATCGCTTCTTCTAACCCCATGATGCATGCTTCATACTCTGCCTCATTGTTGGTGCATACGAACGCTAACCGGGCAATGAAGGGTATGTGAGAACCCCTTGGAATTGTAATGATTGCCCCGATTCCGTTACCATATGAGTTGACAGCTCCATCAAAAACCAATATCCATTGAGATCCAATTTCAGGTCCTTCATCAGGCAAAGGCTCTTCACAATCTTTCATCTTCAGAAACATAATATGCTCATCTGGAAATTAAAACTTCATTGGTTGATAATCTTCAATCGGTTGTTCGGCAAGGTATTCTGACAGGACACTTCCCTTAATGGCCTTTTGGGAAACATACTGAATATCGTATTCTGTCAAGACCATCTGCCAACGGGCTATTCTCCCGGAAAGCGATTGCTTCTCGAACACATATTTGATCGGATCCATCTTCGAAATCAACAGGGTTGTATGGTTTAACATATATATCCTCAAACGTTTTGCGGCCTAAGCGAGTACACAACATGTTTTTTCTAGCATCGAGTACCTCGACTCATAATCAGTGAACTTCTTGCTCAGGTAGTATATGGCATGTTCTTTTCTACCTGACTCGTCGTGTTGACCGAGCACACACCCCATTGAGTTCTCAAGAACTGTAAGGTACATAATCAACGACCTTCCTGGCACTGGCGGTATAAGGACTGGAGGTTATGCAAATATTCCTTTATCTTTTCAAACGCCTTTTGACAATTTTCATTCCACCTGACCTCTTGATATTTTCTTAATAATTTGAATATTGGTTCACACGTGGCTGTGAGATGAGAGATGAACCTAGCAATGTAGTTCAACCTCCCCAAGAAACCACAGACCTCTTTTTTTATTCTCGGCTCAGGCATTTCTTGTATGGCTTTTACTTTAGTAGGATCGACCTCGATACCCTTTTCACGAACAATAAACCCCATCAATTTTCCAGATCTCACCCCGAAGGTGCACTTGTTCGAATTCAACCTCAGTTTAAACTTCCTCAACCTCTCAAATAGCTTCTGAAGATTTACCAGATGTTCTTCCTCCGTTTGTGACTTTGCAATCATGTCATCAACATAGACTTCAATCTCTTTGTGAATCATATCATGAAAGAGAGTCACCATTGCCCGCTGATAGGTTGCCCCAGCATTTTTCAATCCAAAGGGCATCACCTTATAGCAAAATGTTCCCCACGGTGTTATGAACGTAGTCTTCTCCATGTCCTCTGGGGCCATCTTGATTTGGTTATACCCAGAGAAGCCATCCATGAAGGAAAATACAGAGTATTGAGCAGTGTTGTCCATTAACACGTCAATGTGGGGGGGGGGGGGAGCAGGAAATCATCTTTTGGGCTTGCTTTGTTCAAATCTCTGTAATCAACGCACATCCTGACCTTTCCATCCTTCTTAGGTACATGCACGATATTAGCAACCCACAGAGGATAATTTGTCACAGCGAGAAACCCAGCATCCAACTGTTTCTAAACCTCTTCCTTGATCTTGACAGCCATATTCGGTTTTGTCCTTCTCAGTTTCTGCTAAACCGGAGTACAACCTTCTTTGAGCGGCAACCGGTGTACCACAATGTCAGTGTCAAGCCTGGGCATGTCTTGGTAAGACCAGGCGAAGATGTCCACATACTCTCGGAGCATTTCAATTAATCTTCCCTTGACAATGTCTTCCAAAGCAGCCCCAATCCTTACTTCCTTTCTTGCGTCCTCGGTTCCAAGAATAACGGTCTCGATTTCCTCCTGATGAGGTAGAATGACCCTTTCCTCCTGTTTCAGCAGTCTGGCCAATTCTTCAGGTAAGTCACAATCTTCGTCAGTCTCTTCTTCAGCCTGATAGATAGGATTGTCAAAGTCATACCGAGCCATAGCTGAATCATTATTAGTGGCATCTGAACGAAGAAACCTGCATGATTGATGTTTATATGTCTGTTATAAATGCAACAAACAAGAAAACACATTGCCATTTTGATATGAGTTAATGCGAAAAGTAAAAACAGAAAAACAGGGATCAAAACATTTGAGTGTGAAAACGTCCTTTATTAATGACAAAGTAAGCAAACAAAAACATCAAAGCCCTACAGACAGATATCACTACGTCTTGGGCAGAATGTAGGATTTAACACAAACAGAAAACAAAGGCAATTACTCTCGACGGGTCACTTGGATGACCTTCTCAGACGACCAATTGCATAGACTTTGACCGGGAGTGCAGGGGCGGATCCACTCATCCATATCACAATCACTATCCCCCTCATCATCAATGGCATTAATCCGATTAAAGAAGACACTAGCACTTGTGAATTGAATTGGGCCAACATACTTGGGAGGCTCTTGGGCTCGTCGGGGTGGCTTATACCCCAGTCCATAAGTATTTTGCTTCATCTGAACATCAATGACCTGGCCCCACTTCTGGGAACTACCAGCTTCAACTACAGCGCGCACATCTTTGAAAGAAGACATCGAAACTTCTGGCTGATTTACCACTTCGGGTTGATTTACAACCTCAGGCGTACTGACTACTCTTGGAGGTTCCTCAGGAATTTTCACGGCTTTAAAGGCTTGGCACAGAGTTTCGTGTATCTCACCATCTACCTCCACATATTTAAAGGTTGATAGGTGACTCACCATGATGGCTTCTTCACCACAGACTATCACAACGTGGCCATCCACCATGTACTTCAGCTTTGGATGCAGCGTGGACGTCACTGCCCCAACACTATGGATCCACGGACGACCCAATAAACAACTATAGGCAGGCTGAATGTCCATGATGTAGAAAGTGGCTTCAAAAATTTCAGGACCAACCTTGATCGGCAATACAATTTCTCCAAAGACAGACCTCTTAGAACCATTGAAAGCACGCACCACCAAGTCACTCAGCGTGCAAATCAACCCACGGGTATCTAACTTCATCAGAGCCTTTTTTGACAACACATTTAAGGATGACCCAGTATCAACTAGTACATGTGCCATTAAGGAGCCTCGACATTCCACTGAAATATGTAGAGTGTTGTTGTGATTCCTCCTAGCTGGAGTCAGATCTAAATCAGTGAAACCCAAACCATTACCAGCATTCACGTGAGCCACGACCCCCTCTAACTGATTAACAGATATTTCTTAAGGTACGTAGGTTGTGTTCAAAACCTTCAGCAACGCATTCTGATGCGCCTCGTAGCACAATAGCAGAGATAGGATGGATATTTTGGACGGCGTCTGATGCAAATGATCAATAATCTTGTAATCGCTCTTCCTGATTAATCTCATAAACTCTTCCACATTTTCTGAGAAGGAAGTGTCAACTTGTTTTGTTGCGGAATCAATCACGACCTGCCTCTGTACAGAATCATCCGCCACTTGTTTCCCTTTATCCTTCTTGGAACTGCCGACCTGATTATCTGACGGAACAAAGACTCTACCACTCCTGGTGATAGCCCCTGCGTTAATAGAATTGTCAACCTCTAAATTCGCAGCTGATGTTCCTACCAATTCCTGCTTCTTTCCATCAACAAATACCTCAGCCCCATAGTTCCACGGGACGGCTTTGGTACTTTCATACGGAACAGGCCCAGGAAATGTAATGATGACCGGCGCTGGTCTCGTTGGTGTTGATATGGTTATTGTTTTGAAAGGAATTGTTATAGTGGAAACATCATTTTCTTTATCAGTAATTTCCCTCTGCTTATCACATCTGTCGAACTATAACCATCCTTCATCAATCATTCTCTGAATACCTGATCTCAATAAATCACAACCGTTTGATTGCAGCCCACATTCAAAACAGCCCTCATCACAACCAGGGAATACCCCTCCCTTCAGCAACCTTTCTTTTACCACAAACAACGGAGTCTTCAACTCGTTCACATCTAAAACCAAATTCAAGGACTCATCATCTTCAATAACGGCATTAACCCTTGGACCACCGTGATTCGGCATTGGGTTCTGAATGACATTAGGCACGTCATTAGAGAAGCTGATGGCTTTGGAGTCTACCAAATCGTGTACTTTATGATGGAACGCCCTACACCCTTCAACTGTATGCCCTGGAGCACCGGAGTGAAAATCACAATGTGCGTTAGCATCATAGCCCGACAGTAGCCTCCCAGTGGGTGGAGCCAGTGTGCGGAGCTCAACTAAACGCAGCTATAACAAATGTTGCAACAATTAAGCATATGACATTGGCGGATGATCAAAATGCCTTTCAGCATTCCTTTGTCAGTTTTGATACTGGTTTGGCTGCCTGTTTTGGTACTGATTAGGATTATTCCTCTGCTGCTAAGGTGCAGCCAGAATAGTTGCGGTCGGAATAGTTACAGAGGCAACTTGCTGATCGTAATTATGTCGTGCTCTTCCCTTACCATTGTACGATGAAACATTGTATCTCCTTCTTTCCTTTTGTAGTTTACATACGGTTTCTTCCCTCCTCCAGATGAGGACCCCTCACTACTAGAGATCTTTCCAGCTTTGATCCCGCTTTCTACCATTTCTCCAACTAAGATCAAGTCGGCAAACTTCCTGGGCATACAAGGCACCAGCTTTTCATAATAATGACCCTGCATGGTAGCCATGAACATATTTATCATCTCCTGCTCTAACATGGGAGGTTGTACCCTTGTTGCCAACTCTCACCACCTCTGGGCATACTCCTTAAAGCTCTCATTTTTTTTCTGCGCCAGATTTTGCAACTGTGTCCTATTAGGAGCCATATCAGTATTGTACTGATAGTGCTTAACGAAAGCTTCCACCAATTCCCTCCAGTTGTGAACATGGGACCTCTCCAACTGCATGTACCATTCCAAAGACGCCCAGACAAGCTATCTTGGAAGAAATGCATCAATAACTTTTCATCATTAGAATAGGTAGCCATTTTCCTAGCATAGGCCCGGACGTGAGTCTTTGGGCAAGTAACACCATTATACTTCTCGAAAGTAGGCACCTGAAACTTGTACGGAATTTTGACGCCGGGGACCAGTCCCAAATCCTCCATATCTAAACCCAGGGAATTCTGATTCATAACCCCTTTCAACTGCTTCAATCATCCTGATTCTCTGATCATTATCAAGTCGGGGGTCAGCATCCCCACCCGGCATAGAAAATATATCATCCTGCTGATCATCATAGCGACGACCGTGCACTGCGCAGACACTGTTGCCTCCTCCTACTATAGAAGGAATCACATTCTCTCCTCTGCCCGGAGGGATAACAACACCAACAACGGGACCACCTTGACCATCATTACCAACAATACCTCCGCCTGGAGGAACAACATCGTTATGAAGGCCACCATGAAGAATACCGTCTTCGTCAACTCTTGCAACCAAAGGCTGGACCAGAGTCCTCAGTTGTTCTTGCCCCTGGGCAATGCCTTGCATTAACTCCATAAACTGGACCATGCGAGTCCGCATCTCAATCAACTCGGCTTGCACCTGATCCATGGCTTTCTTTTGATTTTGTCTGGTAGAGTAGCGGTGAATGCGTTGATCAGCAATCCTGTCTGAAGAAAATAGCAAGGTAAGAAAACCGGAGACAAACACCTGCTATGCACAATGATTATGAATATGCAAATGCAAATGCAAACATCATATTTAAACATTTCCAGGATGTATCCACTTTGATTCCAGCCTTGAAACCGGGCAAGGGATTAGACACAACACCGGAAAATAAATCCGGCCACAAAGATTCTACAGAGTCAAAACAATGGAAGCAAACCCCTTTGAGAACAAGAATAGTTGAGACACAAATTATTAAATCATACACTTCAATATCATACCGCAAGAATTCATACAAACAGGTCTGAATAATCAAAGGCGATTCCATCAATAATCCTGATGATAATCACAACAAAAGATAAACATCAATATCACTACAAATTAATTCCAAAAAAGCTGGCTTCAACTTCCTCTAGAAGGTTCACCGTGTCAGGATGCGTGGGTCGCTCTATCAGCCCTTTAATCAGCCTATTTCTCCTTTCAATGTCCTGATTCAGTCTAACAATCTGCTCTTCAACATCTTTGTCTCCTCGCTTTGGTCTTTTGACTTCGGCTTGCACTTTAAGCTCTTCAATTTCTTTCTGGGCCTCCTTCCACTTGTCAGAGAAATGCTTCTTTTCTGCTTTCACCCTTTGAAACTCTTCTTTCAGTTCCCTATTTTCAATCTTGACTTCCTCCCACATCTCCTAATAGGTGGCAAGTTTGGCTTCCGTCTTGGTCAAGAGCTTCTTGGTTTCCCAGTGGGCTATGCTAGAAGATTCTGCAGTCATGCTGACTTTTCTATAATGTTGAGCTCTGTCAACAAGGTCCTTCTCTTTCTCTTCCAGGCGCTTCGTCACTTCTTGAACTTTCCATTTCAATTCCAAGTTATCATGTAGAGCACCTTGCAGCCGATTACTCATGTCAGAATTTTCTACCCTCAACTCATACACCAACTCTCGTTGCTTGTTAAACTCTTCGATGGGTACAGTGAGCCTCTCCTCCACAATCTCAGGATACAAGGGAGGTGCCCAGTCAATAGGAAAATAGAAATCTTCCACTCTCTTCTTAACCCAATCTACATATAGAGAGAAAGCTAGATTATTGGATTTGCCCAAAGCAACTTTTCCTTTCTTCTGCCTACTGAACCATGCTTCGGAAGCCTTCTGCGTCGTAGCCAAACCGTCAGCTGCATGAAAATACAAAGATTCTTCTAAGTCTTTCTCAGCTGGTGGATCCTTCAGAGCATATCCGAACTTCCTGATGGCCAAAGAAGGATTATAATTGATGCCTCCTTTTCTCCCTATCAACGGAACGTTAGGGAATTCACCACAACTATGCAAGATGTCTTTACCAAGTAAACCACGATCCACCCAGACGATATCTTTAGTAGCTAGACCCATCAGCCGTTGACTCCATTCCAATGAAGTTTTAGTATCCACAAAAGCACCTGACTAAGGTAGACGATTCGCGAACCACTTGTAAAAGAGAGGTGAATAACAATGAGCCATCCCACCTCGTGTTTTCTCATTCCTGTTATACAAGGCATAATGAAGATCCCCCAACAAGGTCGGTACTGGATTCTTAGTTTTAAATATCCTGACAGCATCCATATCAACAAAATCAGGTTCATTAGGGAACAGGACAATGTCATACACGCAGAGGGCCAGTACTGCGTTGAAAACTGTCCACTTCTTCTCTTTAGCTACTTCTTGAGCTTTCTTTACCAGGTACGCCAAATGATAGCCACAGAATTTTCCTTTGCTAGAAATGTCGGCTTCCAATGTTGATTTCTCAAATAAAGAGCATCGACCATAGCTTTGAAATCAGGATCTGCCTTGGAACCAAAGAACGGAGCACCTTCTTTGATGGAAATTCCCAAGATGCTGGAATATTCCTCCAGAGTAGGGACCAATAGATAATCTGTAAACACAAAGCATCTCAAGGGAGGATCGTAGAATTGTATCAAAGTATGCAGGCCCCTATATTCATAGTTATTGAGGTTACGAACAAGAGATAGGATCCAACCATATTTCTCCTTGAAAGCCCCCAACACTTCCAGACTGACCATATCTTGTAGACTGTTAAGCTAACCAAGAGTGAGCTTCGGGAACTTGTAAAGAATGATGTTTTTCTTCTTCTTCTTCTCAGTGTCCATCCCGATGAATGCTCGTTGACTGGAAACAAAAGTCAAATACTACCTTGAAATGAAAAATATGAATGTCAGAAAAAATGATAATGCAATGCAGAGCATGGGATCAAGGTTGCCACACAAGCTGGACAGCTGCTGCACTGAACTGAATGGATAATCTCAAGGTCCAGCCCCAAATTCCCAGAATACCGGAATAACCACACTGATAAATCCACACTTATAAGAAAACCAGAATACCGGGTAGGTTGAAGGTCAGGGTTACCTGCAGACCTGTAAACAACCCGCCCCTCTCACATGTGGGTTCTAGAAAACGAAAGGTCCTCAGTTTCTGGCACTGAGGTCAAGAAGCAATAGTACATTCATCCTTCTGGGTACAGTATTATCACCAATCGAGGATTGCCTCCACTGATTCCCTTTCAAAAAGGATATCCTATAGCAAATTCCCAGTATTGGGTCCTCGGATCAAGAAGCGTAATGGATTTGCCATTTCTGTTTTGCCATTATCACCTCTCTAGAGGAGTGCCGCAACTGAGTCCTCGGGAATGGTCACCAGAGTGGACAGCTCATCAAGAGAAGATCCAATGGCCTGCATCAACATGCAGTATCAGACATCTCCCGATAGAACCTCGTCTGGCTGTGGGTCTCGCGAACACCCCACGTGGTCAACACCAAGGGGGCGACACGACTGTCCATGCTAATACCTATGTGCATGCTCAAGCCTGGTGTAGCGAGCGATTTTGGACGCGGTTCTTAAGCGTTGGTCGCTCTCTGCGGTTGAGCTTAAAACTACAGGTCGATTCATTTTTTATCCTATTGTGAGCTGAATAAGGAAGGGAAATAGATGTCTCCAATTAACCCTGCTTGCATACTGAGTTTAAACAACGGTCTGTTAGGTTACGGATGCTATCAATGTGGGGGGGGGGGGGGGCTTTGTACTGGTTATTCGTATTTCGCCAATACGATTCTTTCTTTCTTTTTTCTAGGCAAAGGGTTTCTGGCGGGGAATAAGGATTAGGATGTTAGGACTGATGCTTTTGAATTACTGCTTTTAATTGATGGAGATATGGGATTTGGGTTTTTTGTTGATTGCGCTCGCTAAGATCTTTTCTTTCGATCTTATGCCTACGTATTCCCGTTTACCGAAACAGGGAAATCAGAGCGTTCATAGTTCCTCCTATTCTATGGGAGGAAATTGGTTTTTGGTGTCTTGTTCAAAGCCCAAGACGTGAAGCGAAAGGTGATTTGTATCTTGTTCAAAGCCCAAGATGTGAAGCTAAAAGACCTCAACTTTAGAGAGAATTTGTCATCTCTAAAGAGGGGAGAAGGAGAATTACTTTAACTGGGATACGCGGATCCGAGCAATGCCATAATTTCCGAAGAAAGGGTTTTAACCTGAAGGAGAAGACTTTAACTCAGTGTAGAGCAATGCCATCTTTCCTTAGGAATTTCTCATGCTAAAAGAGGGACAGTGGCATGGATATAGATGATCCAGAGGCTTGCCGCTTACAGCGATTAGATGAAGGGAAATGAGTTATTGATGTTTGTGTACTGTGAACGAGGCACAGCTTTGATGCTAAAAGGTCGATTGGATCAACCAGTGGTTTTCTTATACAAAGCCTAAGAGGAGGCTAATTTCTGCTAGGAAAATCATTATACAAAGCCTAAGAGGAGGCTATTTTGTGTCTCGTACAAAGCCCGAGAGAGAGGCTAAAAGTTTTTGACCCGACTATAGAGTCTTTGTGTCTCGTACGAAGCCCGAGATAGAGGCTATTGGTTTGTTTCAGTTGAGTGACAGATCCAATATACTGATTTTAAAAGAGAAAATCAGTTCTTATATGAGCAACATTGTACTCAGGGATTTGATTTGAGGATCAGGGATATTTCCTTCTCTTTGAGGAAACGGGAAATCCAAAGGGTATTGAGACTGTCCGAGTCTGCGGGTTTCCTTCCTATTTAACAAAGGGGTCACTTGAGAATGTCTTTGAGACTCAAGGAAGTTAGACTGTCCAAGTCTAGAGTTTTTTTCTTTTGTACTATGCTTTGAGAAACAGTAGTAGACTCTATGAAAGGACTGTTCTATGAGGATGACTAGGTTCTGTTCCTATACCTCTAGGAGGTCGTCGGGACAATTTGTACGAAGCCCAAGAGGAGGCTGGAAACTTTAAGAAGCCGACGGGTCCTTGTACGAAGCCCAAGAGGAGGCTATCATTCCCGAAGGAAGAGATCATTATACAAAGCCTAAGAGGAGGCTGTGAATACTTCTAAGAAGCCGTAGTGTCCTTGAGTAATGCCCAAGAGGAGGCCGATGCTTTTAAGAAGCCCGTGGGTCTATCATCTCCTTTCCATTAGGAGAGATAACTCTTTTAAAGATAAAAACCACTGGTAAACGTGCGAGGTTTACTATCCAGCGACTTTTAGCTTTTAAAGAGGGTTCCTTAGTTAAGGTCCAAGATTATGACCGTAGTGGGTACCCAAACCCCGAGACATTCAAGGCAAGCTATCCACAAGGAATAGATCAAGTCAGGAAAGTTCGATAATTGAGAAGAAACTCAAAGATGCCATTCACGGAGAATACATTCATCTTGGGGAGTAGAGCTTCTTTGACGATTCCTAAGGAGGACAGCCGAAGAGAAGACTGTATCTGGTGCTCCTATTGGGGATCTAGGCGTCTATTTCTACGAATAAGTGAAACGGCGTCACCTAGTTCTAGACGTAGTAGCCGGGGAAACTCGAAATATCTATACTATTATTACACAGTAGATATGAGTTTATGAAAGGAGACTTACAGTGAGCAGCCCCACAATACAGTTTATAATATGAAAGCAGTAAATGAAAGCGATAACCACTTACTCGGTTGTAGTGCTTCCATGCTGTTTGGTTAGTTGTTCAACAAAGAAAGATAAAAACAACAGTATATTCAAAATCAAAGGAGAAAGTGCTTTGAAAAAGAAAGATTTGGGGCTTACAGCTCAAGGAGAGGCCCAAGGTTTTATCAGTGAGCGCACTGTTTGACTTTGTACAGCGGGACTTATACAAGTGACTGGGGCCCAAAAAGGTTTTCTGTACAAAGGGATGGGTCTTACACTCTCTCAAGAGGCCCAAAGTGTTTTAAAGAAAAAAGTGGGGCTTATAACACGAGGGTAGGCCCAGATGGTTTTTAATTTTAAACGGGCGACGATCGCGCCGTTTACTTGTACAGAGGGACTTATACAATGAGTGAGACCCAAAAAGTTTTTTGTACAAGGGGGGATGGGCCTTACACTCTCTCAAGAGGCCCAAAGTGTTTTAAAGAAAAAGAAATGGGTCTTACTACTCGAGGGTAGGCCCAGATGATTTTTGAAAAGGCGACGATCGCGCCGTTTGTTTTTTGACGGTATCGGGACTTATACAATAAGTGAGGCCCAAAGATGATTTGGTCAAAAAAAGGATTGGGTCTTACACTCTAATAGAGGCCCTAAGTGTTTTGAAAATGATTTATGAGGGTTGAATTAATCCAAAACCCTAATTTGTTTTCAAAAATGTATTTAATTGAATAAAAATTCAATTAAAATGATCAAAAATTGTTTAACACATGGAAAACAAATTGTGATCTTGGATTAATGCTTCAAAAATTAAGTATTGACCTACAAAATAATTAGAAAGCATTAAAAGTTGCAAAATCAATGTAGAAAAAATATTTAAAATGCCAAAAACAATCAAAATATTAATTCTTTACAAAAATATCAATTATATGAAATAAATAATATTTTTGGGATTTTTTGTGAAAATAAAATATTTTAACATTTTTGTGAATTATTAAAAAAAGAATCAACTCAAAATCATTAAAACTCAGAGAGAAATTAATTCTTGAATCAATTAAACAAAATCACAAAATTCAAATATTCAAATATATGAAAATGGCGCCAAGAACAACACCAAGAACACACGCGTTTTTCAGTTTGCCCAGATTTGCATTTTCTATCCAATCTCCATGAATACGTAACCATATCATGCAATCCACATATCATTATGCTCGCCTCAACCTCACGATCATGTCTATGTACTTTAATTTCATTTAAATTAAACATACAACAAGAAATCACGAAGAGACCTCAAGAACCCTAATTTATGCATGAAGGCTAGGATTTTTGATACACGATTCAAACAATGCAATTAATTGAGGGAAAACATTCCATGCATGATTATGAACATATGGCCAAATTATTGTGCGAGGAAATATGCATAGATTGAGAGATGACCAAGTTTAGGCTTACCTCCAAGTCGTGACAGCAAGAGCAAATCAAATTCTGGGTTGGAGGTGTTACAGATGAGTTGTGATGATCTGAACAACTTCCCTACACCATATGGAGTGTGTTTGAACACTTGGATTGAATTGAAATGGACTGGATCAGTTTATGGCATCTCAGCTGCAACTTCACTTCAAACTTGTGTGGATGGCAAGTGATTTTGAGATTTTGATGTTTCAGAAGTTATGTGAGTGTTTGATCAGCTCATGTGTGATGTATGTGAGGTGTGTGAGTGATTGGTTTGTGCAGAATTGCTCTCAAACTCAAAACCTGATAGCTACCTTGCTAAGAAAGGCATTTTTGCCAAGAGAAAGAGATTTTGAGGAAAGCATCGGTTAGATGGCTTTGGTGTACTCAAACTGACCACAATTGAGCTCTATCTATAGTAGAGCAAGTTTGTTTTGCAAGGAATAGTGCATGGCATCTGGTAAGTAGGTTTCCTCAATGTTGGCCAATGGAAATGAAAGTCTCCTCTAGCCATTGACTAGAGGTTAGGGCACAGAGCTTTGGTCCCCTTGGTCTTGGATAAGTCTTGACTGATTTCAGATGAGAATGGCTCAGTCCATGCCACCTTGATGGTTCCATTGAATGCCTCATTCCAAATTTGAAGTCTTGTCCCTATTTTGGCAACTCTAGGTTCAACATGATATTCCTTGTTCCTTGGACCTTGGAGGCTTGGCTCAGTGATTGTCCCCTTTGGATTCAATCCTCTGAGGTGTCCAAGTGGATTGGAGCAATTGCAATTGGCTGATTTTGGCAAATCGAGCCAAAATGCAAATTCTGCCTTGCCTTGACAGATTTCAGCAAGGCAACTTGCCAATGTTGTATCTCATGATATAGGTTGAATTTGGCAATGTTCTTGGTCATTTTGGAAAGCCCTAACATGATACAACAACTGTTTGAACAAGTTTGGTTTTGATCTCTTTTGATTCCAAGTGAAAAATCCCCCTACATTTGGCAAAAAGTGAAGCAGAATTCTGACTTAGTGAAAATTTCACTAAGTGTTGGAAAAAGTGACTTTTTCACTTTTCAGCCACTTTGATCACTCCATAACTCAAAATCCTTAATGAATTGGAATGACTTGTAGTTGAAGTTTTTGTAGGTGATAGTGAGGGCTACAAATCCATCTTTGGATGAGAAAAAATGGCCTTGTGGTTTAGGAGTTATGGTCCTCCAAAGTTGGTACCCTTGCCACTTTATTTTTAACTTAGAAAAATTTCTAAGTTTTATGGTTACCCCTTTTACAAGTTATCTCACTTTTCTTGATTTTTCTTGATGAATGATGATTCAAATCATACATTAACATCATTTTAGGGTTAAAAATCCATTTTGGTGAAAAATCTCAAAAAGTCAAAGTTGACTTTTGTGCACAGTTGACTTTTTATCAGATGAATTCCAAACTGTGCAATTCTTCAGGAAATCATGTCCTTGACCTAAATCAAACTTGATGGACATGTTCCATGGGTGTCATAGGGTATATTCAATCATGTATTAGGGTTTGGGAGCATGCCTTAGTCAAAAGTCAAAGTTACAGTTAACTTTTCCCTTAAAACCCTAATTGTGGTGCAGATGAAAATGAAACTTGTTGCTCAAGCTTCTTGGATCAATCCATTGTTCCAAATGGATCAATATGGTGTATTAGAGACCCTCAAATCATGTCTTGAGGTCTTGGCTCATGGTTTGTCCCAAAAGTCAACTTAGGGGTGAATTAGGTCAAGAAACCCTAATTCCTGATTTTTGATGAATGCATCCCCTGAGGCAAAATTGACTTGATGCATGGGTCCATGAGGTTCCATGAAGTATATTAGGTCATGTTTTGGATCATTGCCTTATGCCCAGATGAAAATTTCCATCTGGAGGCCCTGGTCGACCAAAACCCTAATTTGGTGACACTGTCGATCTTGAGACTTGATCCACCTAGAAGGGAGCAGCCTTGTGCTTAATCCTTGAAGTGGGAGTCCTTTTTGATCCATTGTGGATGTTTGAGAGATTAGAAAAGTTAAAGATCATGTCATTTCTTGATTGATCCTTTGTCTAAAGCTCAGAGAGGGCTTGAAACCCTAATTTTGCTTGTAGTGGATGCTCACCCATCTTTGGGGAGACTAATGAAGCATAAAGGTACATCCATATTGTGATGATGATTTTCACAGTGATGGGAAATCTAAGTGGTCAAAATTTGGGGTATTACACCTGGGTAGTGGGCTTATCTCTCAGAACCCCCCAACCTGACAAACAAAAAATCCAGTACACCGCAGCACAGTCCAGCATATGACAATAATGAAATACAATACAATAAATGCGGTAAAAACAATAATACACAACAAATAAAGCACAACAGTAAACACCCAATAAAAATAAACAAACAAGCGCTAGGATTGACTCGCATAGGGGATGGACAAGCAAGAGGTCAACCTGTCCCCAGCAGAGCCGCCAGCTGTCACAACCTGCGAAAAAAAACGGCGGGGAAACTAGAACAGAAGAGCCGCCACCAAACGTTATTTATCCCGACGCAGGGAAAGGAAATGATCAAAGAAAACCTAGAAGAAAGGGAGAGACATGATCATCGCAACCATAGTCCGGGTTCGGGAGTCGGTTACGCGAGGGGAAGGTATTAGCACCCCTACGCGTCCATCATACTCGATGGGATCCATGTTTGTTGTCTAAACAAAGGGTGAGTTATCCTAAAGTCTACGGTTGAACAAAAAACGGGGAGGGGAGACTAAGACGGACTCACAAGGATTTATCAAAATCCAATGCCTACGTATCTTCGTGGACGAACGAAGAATCAGAGTCAACGTAGTTCGACGGACTACGCAAAAAGGGGGGAGGTTGCTCGTCGAGATATCGCATCTCGTGCCTACGTATCCTCAATCGGACAGGAAAGAGGAATCAGAGAAAACGTAGTTCGACCTAACAAGGTCGGTAAGTGTTTTTTACATGAGCGACGAGCTCTTTTCTGAAAAAAAGATTTGAAACTTAACAATCCCGAAGGATAAAAAGGGTTTGAATTCGTTTGTTTTTTTAGACAGAAGTGGATTGAAGTTAGTTCGTAACTTGCATTGCACCCAAGTCTATAACATAGGAACAAATGCGTTGCATATCGTCCCCAACAGGACGTACACTAAACACCCTAGAAGAATGAAGGGAGACCCCCCATTCCTCACTTCCCACATACAAGGCTCATGCGCAATACACGTTAACTTTATTAAGTGCTTTAGAATCGTTATGAGATGAGAAGAGAAGACTCAAGTCGAAAAGAAAAGACTACGGGAAATTCTATCCTAATGTTGTCATGCAAAAGTGGCCCTATGGTTGAGTTCAAAGGGGAAACATCTACCTACATTAGCATGCATGGTTGAAAGCCTAGTGTCTACCCTACCCCAAGCTTAATCAAAGATTAAGTCGGACTAGGAGCCTAAGGGAGCAAGCAAAAGCAAGGCAAAAACCAAAGCGAAAAAAAACAGCGGCTACAACAACGCACTAGCACCTGCACGGTGGTAAATTCCAGCCAATACACCAAACAACATTTAACAGCTCATGTTCAGCACACAAAACAAGTGTAAAAAGGCAAACAGCAGCACATACAACATCACATATGCACCAAGATAGCAGTGGAAACAGGGCAGCACACCATGCATTTGAAACGATGCAATCATGGCATAACGAACACGCATCAAACATTGCACATTAATCAATCAAACATGATCACGATCATGCCACACACCATGGTAAACAATCTCGAAAACATCATGAGATAATGCACAACACTAAGCACATGAACAAGTCAAGACAAGTATGCATCTCATGAAATTAAATGCAAGCAAGCATGCACAACACAACAACACCAACAATAATTCACGACTAACATGCTCAAAGAGTGTGTGTAAGGGGTTCATCACATCAAGAAAACATCAATGCAATCATGAACATTCATCAATGGAAATAAAAAATCGCGTGTCAGAAAATCATGTTCATACAATGATGTGAGGCAAAACAGCTCAAGAGTAACCCACAAATCATCAACATATCAATCCAGGAAGTTTAGACATGCAAGAGACCTCAAACAAGCAAGAAAATGCAAGAAAAACCCACTCTGCTTCAGTGGTAATCGATTACTCTATTAAAATTTGACTAAAAATGTGAAAATAAGCAGAGTAATCGGTTACCCTGTTTGAGTAATCGATTACTCTGTTGAAATTTGACTAAAAATGTGAAAATAAGGCAGAGTAATCGGTTACCCTGTTTGAGTAATCGATTACCACTGAAACTGAGGCAGAAATTCAACTTTGAAAAGCACTTTTCAGCAGCAAATCACTTATGTAATCCCTTCCAATGACCAAGCAATCAACAATGCACGAAAATTAAGTTCAAACACAATATTCAAACATCATTTAAGTCCAATAATCATCAACATGAACAATCAAATTCAAGCAAATGGATCAAATTACATGCAAAACCAAGGATCTACATTGCATAAGCTAAAATTAAGCTAAGTCAAGTATAGACCAAAGAAAAACCAACCTACAAAGCTGAGAATTGCTTTGGTAAGTGTTGCAAACAGAATTTGATGAATCCAAGCAAGAAATTCCAAGATCTATGAGCTCCTTGCAAGCAAAAGCTGAAAATCCAAGCAATAAGCTACCAATACTCCGAAATCACTTCCAATAAGCACTTCTGAAATTTCAGATCTAGATCCAAACGAAAATCACCAATGGAAAGCAAAAATGAAGTGATGATGAGAGGATTTAGCTCAAGAATTAACAAGTTCCAATGAAGAACTTGTTATCCTCTATGAAAGAGATTTAAGTGTGGTTGAAAATGGAGGTTGAGAGTGAAAAAGTGAGAGAGAATTGAGAGAATTCTGAAAATTGAGAGTGAAAAAATGATCAAGTTTTTTTTAGAGGTTTGGAGTTGATTAAATTAAATGTTTGGAGTGAGGTTTAGTTAGTGGAATTGGAAGTGGAAAAGTTAGGAAATGGATTATGGAATTAGGGTGGAAATTGTTGGAAGGAATTTGAATTTTTGGGTGGAAAATGATGAAAATAGATTAGTTCTAGATCCTTCTCACACATGCACAAGCCAAGCACATGATCACAAATGCTCAAAAATTATGCAGTGCTGAAAATTGCCATATTTTTGCAATTTCGCCCGAAGTAATCGGTTACTCACTTTGAGTAATCGATTACTCTCTTCAAAAATTCAAAATTTTGGCGCCAAAAGGAGGGAATGCAGAATTTCCTGTTTTCACCCGTTCTGAGCCATACTAAGCCTCTGAAACCTGTCATTGGATATTAACACTGAAACACACTTGAAATATGCTGTGAACTCTGTTTCTTACTCGGAATACTGCCGAAAGTAATCGTCTGGTGCTGAATCGCTGATCAAAAATGACTGCCAGAGCTTCTGATTATCAAATCATCTAATGAGCAAAATAAATGCTCAAAAAGACTTTGAAAGCTATTTGCTTGGCTCTGAACATTGTTGAAAATGACGCTGAAACTGATGACGCCATAAGCTGTTGGAAAATACCTTGATCCCATGCCCAAAAGAACCATGCAAATGCAGAAATGACGATGCAAATGAAATGAAGAGTAAGCAAAAAAGGGTTAGAAACAAGAGGGAAAATTTTGGGGTGTTACAGATAGCATTGTTCAAGTCCCTAAAGTCGATGCAAACTCGAAGGGTTCCATTTTTCTTAATAACGGGTACTATGTTTGCTATTCATTCTACATACCTTGCAGTTCTGATGAACCGGCTTTTGAGCAGTCTTTCAATTTCCTGCTTGATCTTCGACATGACTTCTGGGGCGAAGCGTCGAGGCTGTTACTTTACTGGCTTCTTACCTGGCTGGATTGGAAGTCGATGCTCCACTACGCTCCGATTTAGACCAGGCATTTCGCCATAATCCCAGGCAAAGCAATCCTTGTACTCTTTTAACACTTTAACCGGCTTGGCCTTCATTTCTGGCCCCACTTTGGCACTCACATATGTGGGTCTTTTGGTTGTCCCATCCTCTAAGTCAACCTTTTCAAGTGGGTCCTGCGCCTGCATTTTCTGCAGCTCATGATTTGGGTCTTTCTCAAACCCTAAAGGCTCGTCATCGTAAATACAATCAAGCCTCCGGCTTTCCAAAGCTGCTTCTTGGCCCTGTAGGCCACCTGTTTGTGTATCATCATCAGCTCCTTTAACTATTTGGGGTGATTTGTCTTTTTCAAGCGCCGGCATCCTTCTATTTTCAGCCAAATAGGCCGAAATTCGAGTCATGCTTTCTGACTCAGCAGTCATTTTCACCGACTGTGGGCCACCCCGTTGGTGGCATTTCCATAGGCTCCATAGCTTCGTCGGCAGCATCCCAGATGAACCCATAGTCGAGGTCTAAGTTCAGGACGCGACCCATATCGACGGAGGTGTAGGAACCTGACTCGTCGTCACAAGGAGCCACATTTGCTAAGTGTTGGTCAAAAGACTTATTGTTACCCTTGGCGTCGTCGACTTTGTAGTAACTCTGATATGCCTCAATATTTTCGATGATGCCATCTTTTCTCCAAATGGTCAATCTCTGGTGCATTATCAAAGGTACAACCCCAATTCCATGGATCCACTCCCGTGCCAGCAATAGATTGAAATTTGCCTTTGAATTGATGACCATGAAGAGGGTTAGCCTGTTGGTTGTGCCCACTGCCAAATCTACTTTAACAACCCCCAGGATATTACTGGTCTTACCTTCATAGTTGGAAAGAACCATGTTGTGTTGTCGGAGGTCAGCCTCCATTTTTTCAATCTTCTTGAATAAATTATGGGGCATCAGATTTACAGTTGCCCCACCATCCACGAAAACCTTGTTGACTGCCACTCCGTCAACTTTCGCCTTTATAAACAACGGCTTCAAGTGGTACATCATCCCAGGGCTAGGACGTTCAAACATAGTTGTTTGCTCTTCGACCACACCAGTATTCATCACATAGTAACATAGCGGCTTGTCATCCGTATTTTCACCAGGGACGAAATCTTCTTCGGCCTCAGAGATCTCAGACACCACATCATACTCAGCTGGTAAGACCAACACGATACCACAATTCAGCACGAAATCTTCGCCATAGGTGTCGTCGTTGGTGTCGTCGTACATGTCTTCGTCAAAATCTCCCTCAGGTGATGGATCATACTCGTTATCCGGCTGAGGAGAATATTTTGGCTCTTCTTCATCCGACTGAGGAGTATATTCTGGTTCCTTTTTGCTTTCAACCAGCGAAGTACATTGTGAGCTCTGGGTCGACACTACCCTTTTCTCTCCTAATGTGTCCACGGTTACTGCCATGGTCTGGTTTGTCACGACTCTGTCTTTTCTACCCATTTTCCCCTTGGATGTTGGTGCTTTTTTCCCGACGTTCCGACAGGTTTCGATTGTGAAGTTGCAGCCTCTCTCTCAACCTTCTTATTGCGCTGATAGCGCCTCCACTAGGTCCTAGTCATGGGGTTTTTTCCCTTGTAGTTAGGGGAAACCCTATAGCCTGTTGGCTCGACTCTTATGTCGGCTACATTCGCTTCTTTTTCTAAATCCAGAGCCTTCCATTTTGGTCTTTTACTTCCTTTCTGGCTGACTGGTGCCATCCATCTTTCCTGTGGGGTGTCCGACGGAGGCACAAAAGTTTTGGGTCGTGCCTCTTGGAACAACTTTCTGTACTCCTCGTTACGACGAGGAGCTCCACCCTTGTCAAACACAAACCTTGGGACATGTGACTTGTTCTCTGGCAGCACTTCTCTCTTGCTTGCCTCATACCTTTCATCAGCTTTCTCGTCGAACACAACGTTGCACCTAGGGCATAATGCGGCCTTCGACCCGCCTATCCTACACTTTTCCTGAAAATCTTCCAAACTTTCACCAGCCTGGGGATACACTGCTTCGAGTTTGTCCTCAGCTTTCTTGTCGGAACCCTCAGTAGTTTCGACCATCATGCACTCCACCACTCCAGTCGTTGGTTGTTTGTCAAGACCTTCAGTAGTCTCAACCATCATACATTCGTACACCTCTGAGTAAAAAGCCTCTTCGACCTTCAGTGGGTCGGTATCAACCTGCATCTTCGGCTTTTCGCCAAATTGGAGTCGACCCTCCTTCAAAGCCTTCTGCATCAAATCCCTGAAAAGAACACATTGAGCCGTTTTATGACCAAGGAAATTATGAAATTTACAAAATCCCCTCTTTTTCTTTTGTTCTAGAGGGGGGTCTTTTAAACCAGGAGGAATAATTATTTGACCATCTTTAACCAGTAAATCAAATATTTCATCACATTTGGAAACATCAAAAGTATAAGTTTTAGCAACGTATTTATCTGTTTTTCCAGTGTCGGCGGGATTTTTCCCGTTTGATGGTTTCAACAATTTACAAGTGTAGGGAGGTCCTGGCTTAAGTTCAGCCACGTAGATCTCACTTTCATCGACAAATTCCTCATCGTCGGATGAACACTCATCAGCAGCCACATATGACACTTTTTCTTTTTTATGATATCTGTTAGACTAAGTTTTCTCAGCTTTTAATCGTTCGACCTGGCGAACTCGGTCAGCCAGCTGTGCCATATCTCTAAGATATTGCGTGTCTAACTTCTTTCTAATCGAATAGTCTAGACCACCGGCAGCCATTTCGACTAATTCGTGTTCAGGGACTTGAGTAAAGCACCGTGCTTTCAAAAGTCTAAACCTGTTCAAGTACTAGTCTACTGACTCTGTGGCCTTGCGTTTGACGTTTGCCAACTCTTTCAGACTTATCTTCGACTGCCCTATGTAAAATTGTTCATGAAACAGTCTCTCCAACTGTGCCCACGTATGGATGGACTGAGGGGGCAACGTGGTAAACCACGTAAATGCATTTTTCGTGAGGGAACTTGGGAAATATTTCATTTTCAAGTCCTCGTTGTTTGTTATGTCACCAGCTTCGGTTTGATATCTGGCAACATGTTCGACAGTGGATTCTTCTGTCTCCCTAGCGAACTTGGTGAACTTTGGCACCTTCCAGCCCCTGGGTAACTCTGTTTGTAACACAAAATCTAGTAATGGGGACGTGTATGTTGGACGTCAAAGGCCTGAGTTTTCCCCATTACGAACCATGATACGTTCGACTACGGCCTCTAAGTTGTGTTCCCCAGCCAAGGCGTCCTGTCGAACCTGTTGGACGACAAAATCCGGATCTTGGTTCTTATGGACGACCACGGGAGGCCTTTGGACCCTCCTAGGGATCTCTTCAAATTCACGGGGTAGTTCAATTGTTTCGTCGGAGACCTCATCCTGAAGAATGGGCGTCTCCGGTCGAGGTGGAGGGGCCTGTCGACCCTGAGCCCTAGGAGCGCCTAGAAAGTCACCTATACGTGTCATTTGAGTTGCCAGTTGTTGGTAACTCTGTGTTAACTCTTGTATCAGTGGTCTCAATATCGTACCCATCTGTTGAGTCAACATATGGACCATCTCATGATTACTCTCATCCATTTGTTGCCTCATGACCGCGACAGAACTAAAGGTGAATGTAGGTATGGATTGAGAAAAAAGATTAAAACCTGGGGGTCGAACCATCTGGTTCGACATATGTCCTGCCCCCTGATAGGGTGAAAACGCTGGGGATGAACTTTCCCCGAACAAAGGTTCGCTAGAGTGCAAACTCGACATGAACTCTGTCGGCATTCCATAAGATCGAGGTATAGGCATGGTGATACTAGGCATATACTGCCCTGTAGTCCCTGCCATTGTTAATTTAGGGTCATGTTGACGTGGCATCGCGGTTGATCCACTAGGGGTAGTTGAAACCGCTGACACGGTACCGGAGCCAACATCAGTTGTTTGTGTCACAACCGTACTTTCCGTCGAAGACGGTTTGTTGTTCGATCGTGGTATTACCATCTTACCACTACACAAAAACATACACTCAATTCACACGTGTCCCACTGGGCGTACCAATTTGTTCGCCGGCGCGAATAACCACTGGCCTTCCGTCGCAGGTTTACTCGTGGAATCGGCCACGCAAATCCCAAAAAAAAGAATTGGAAGCGTACGTTTGTGTTATTTTTCAGTTTCTTGCTTTTTTGGTAAAAGTTGTAAAGTTTAAATGATCATCCGGGTTTGGAACAAAGCGAAAATAAAAGAAAGGGAAGGCAAAACAGAAAGCAAAAAGGACGAGAACTTAAACTCTGAAAATAAATTGCATTAAGTAAAGTTGGACGCAATTGTACATTTTCGCAGGATTGAACTCGTTTCTCTCTAAGTTTGGTACTTTGAGTGTTTTCCCTTTATAATGTGAAAAAATGTGACCCCTAAAAATGGAAAATACAATGCTTTATATAGGCCTAGAAAATAACCGTTCATATGCCCAGATGCCCTTTGGCGCTGACACGTGGCACCCCACTCTCTTTTCAACTTCCCATATTCTTGGAACTTTCAAACTTTTCCCGCCCAAGCACTTATCCTTGAATTTGTGACTTGTCCTTCGCCTGACTTTGTTCCGACGCCGTGGCTTGTCGCCCTCTCTCCGACGCACCCTTCTGGCTTGTGTCGGATTGACACCTTGAGAAACCCTTGGCGTCGACTTGCCATTGAATGTCTTCTTCTTTCACCTTCGGTCGAAATTGTCTGTCAACAAACGGTTAGTTAAAGTAACCATGGTAATATGTCGCGTGCTTTCAAGTTTTCTTCAACGGTCATACGACCGTGATTGTAAGTAACGCATGTACAACCACGTGTTACTTCACAATGGTGGGTCATGAGTAATGGTATCCCTTTTCCAACCGTTGTTATATATGTTTTTCATAGCAGTGCAAGCACCCTCTTAAGGATTATGAGTGTCTTTGACATATGTTGAATAGGCTCTTGGTGGACACATTACAGTGTTTACTTTTTAAAAACTGGCAGATCAGATTTTTGGAAAGGTCTTGATAAATGGTCATAGAGAACCTAAGGAGGTAAATGTATTAGCACAAGGTCGCCTCCATCAATGTTTTGAAAAATTGTTTGCACTTGAGATAATATGTCGCGCCTATTATCGCCATTGTATATTGATGTTGATAACGTGCTTCTTAGGATCATTTTTCTGTCAAATGTCACCAATGAGGGAGACATAAAATTATTTGGAATTTGAGCATCCCAGATTTTGGCAGATATTGTCATCTCGGTGTAGTTGTAGGATTTCTAAATGCTAGTTTGTGGTGTTTGGTTTTGGCAATGCAACTCATCCACATATTGCATCTCCGTTAGGGCCTCTTGGTCGCCATTACTAGATGTAACTCTTGTGGTCCATTGTTAAATGCATGTTAGGTTAATCAAAAGCTCTAGAAAAAAGTGTGGTCCCGATTAGTTTTACTAGACCCCCTATTGCACGCCAATTGCACTCGCGGGAAGGACAATATAGTTGATTCAGTCTATGATGATTAAAGCTAGGGGTGTGCAAAAAAACTGATTTACAAGAACCAATTTTAAAAATATGGTGCACCAATTTTAAAAGTCCATATTATTTGGTTTAAAAACTAGTCCAGATCCATTTTACTAAAACCATAAAAAATCAGTATCCACTTTTGAAAACCAATACATAAATGGTTAATCCACTTTTCAAACATAATGTATTATTTGATTTATCTTGTTTCATATTCATATGTTCATAAGTGACAAAATGAATTTTCAAATTAAATTCTATTCATTTTGTTTTTCCAACTGTTGAAGTATAACTTGTATTAAAACTTTGCTTCTGGAATTACTCAATTTTGTTTTTCTTGATTGAAAATTAATTTTTTTTTCTCCAATTTCTTAATAGTTTTGTTTCATAATTATTACTTATTATTTTTATTCATTTTTATTGAGCTATGTAATTTTAGGAAATGTTTCGGTCGAGATTCAAGGATTTATCGCCGACGAATGATTATTGATTTAAAAAACAGTTGGATGTAGTGAATAATAAGTTGTTGGATTGAAAATTGAGTTTTAGTTGAAAAAAATTTGAAGAAAATTTGGTTTTAAAATTGTTCCAAATAAAAATTGGTTTGTTGGTGCAAACCAGTTATTAACCAAACCGATCCAAACATAAACCGGTTTTAGAAAAATAAACCAGTTTTGTCAAAGTGGTTTTAAAAACCAAACTGATCAATATATTTGGTTCAATTTGGTTTGGTTTAAGAACCATGCACACTTCTAATTAAAGCAATAAGTTTTTGGGTTTCTAATATGTGAATAAATGATACTTTGACCTAATAGTTGAGTTAAGTATTTATGAAATAAACAATTATTTAAAAAAACACAAAAATCACAAATTTAACTCCATCATCGCACCTTAATTCACCATTGATCCGCCTCAAAATGATCTCAAAACACAACTTCTAAATATTAAATCTAAATAGGTTGGAACATGGAAGACAACAATTGTAGTCTCTCCTATTTTAGTCTAATCACAAAGTTAGTCCCTTAATTTTATTTGGGTATTTCTTATCACACCACCCTTGTTTCTTAGGCACCTTGTGAATTTTCGTTTTTGCCCCTTGATTCCGGATGTGCACATCCGGACGCACCATTTTTTTAAAAATTTTCATTTTTTACCGGATGTGCACATCCGGTAACAGTTCGTATTTGCAAATCCGGAAAAAATACTGAAGCAGACCACCAAAACCACAAATATTTCTCACATTCATAAAATAAAATCGGGATTACATTGAGAAAATCGGCATGGCATCGACAGAAATTTAAATATAACAAGATCAATAGCCCGGTGGACGCTTGCACATCTCTAAGATGTCATCGACCGTTCTTCGGATTGTGACGGTCGCCTCGAACTCGAACGGGAATTGTTCCTCGTAACCCAAATAAGTTTGCCACATCGCTCTAACATCGTCTTGATTCTTGAGCTCAACAAGGATGTAAGCGACGTTCCCTTCGTTGTCAACCGAAGGTGAACGATACTGAAGCTTCGCAACCTTCCGCTTGTCTCCGTAAGGTAGGAGATGTTCGATGTCGTCAATGATTTGGTCGAGGGGGATGTCCCTCATTATCGTAAACTTTTGACCGCGTGTTTTGCCGTCGATAAAGGAGACACTTGCGGCATACCAACGGATTTTGATTTGATACAATTGAGACATTTTGAGGTTTTGTGAAAGATATCAAATGAAACCCCTAATTTAAAGAAAAGTTAGGGTAAAGTTATTTCTGCCCAAGTTCGTTGATTTTCATAGAGACGCAAGTATGCTTCTTTATGCGTCTCCAACTCTAGGATAAGTTGATGACGTACAAGTGCATGACCTTTCTCTCCTTTACCGAGTAGAGCCGACACGGCTCGGTAACTGCAATTACCATCCCCTACAACATCGATTATACCGTCGATATGCTTGTGCATAAAAACCAGCATCTCGTCAATAAAGGAAATCATACGTGTAGTTGGAGTCGGAGTCGGAACTCGTGGAATCGGTGTCGGAGCCGGTTTGGAAATGCGAGCTCCTTTCACGACACTTTGTAGAGATTTAGGAGTCGGAGAGTCCGGAAAGATTTGGTCAACGTGCTCATAATACGAAGGATACCGAGTTGTTGAGTTGTCATTTGGTGTAGGCTTCAACTTCTTCGGAGCACCCTTTGTCTTAACCGGTTGAGACGGAGGTATCATTGCGGTTGTTTTGGGGAAGGCAATCTTCCTCAAATCTTCTTTGATGTGTAGCTTCATATTGTCGTCGGCCTTCGAAAATCTCATTTGAATCGCTTCCAATTTGGCCAAAATAGAGATATCGGGTTTATCTCCTTCCTTACAAGCATCGTCATCAAAACTAAGTCTCATCCAATGAGGGCAAACTTCGTCAATTTGTATTGGGTCACCTAGTTTCAACTTTTTAGCAATGGCACAAGCACAAGGAAGACCGTAGGTTTTCACAATAGTGCAACCACACTTTGCACTATCGGAACCTACCGTTTCGGCTCGGTTGGCCTCGTGAAAAATATAGCCCAACCCCGCCCGAGACATGTTGCCGATCAATTGAGAGTAGAGGATGTTACCTTTAAACCGATGTTCCAAAACTGTGATGCTCCGACCGAAAGTGGTTTGTATCTCATTGTGTTGGTTTTTTATCATTAGATGCACGGAGTCCCAATCCCGACATAAATCCCCCTTGCTATTTCCCAATCAATTCTTCAAAGTGGCATGTGCCGACTCAACTCTATTGGTGGTAGTGTTTCCAAGATGTCGTACGTTATCGGTCCACGCACAAATAATCTTTTCTTTCACTTGATCAAGAATGGTGGATTCAACATATTTCAACAAAGCGGGGTACCGTTCACACACTTTCCGGAATTTAATGACCGAATCAGCATATAATTCCGTTGTGGAAGAATTTAGAATATGAGTTCATGCATCCATAATTTTCTCTACAATGACACCCGACTTGACCACTTTTCCGTCTTCCGAATCCACTTGCTTCGCACCCACCGCGGTCTTAACCCGACTTCGCACATTCTTTGTTATGTGAAATCGACAAAGAAGTGCATTGGAAGACGGAAAGACTTTCGCAACCGCATTCATCAAGGCGTTGTCGCGGTCCGTAACAACTGCTTTTGGCATTTGAACATGTTTCTTCAAAAGTGACCGACACGTCTCCAACACCCACGTGAAATTGTCCTCTTTCTCACACTCCAAAAAGGCAAAGCCGACGGCATATGTCTTATCTGTAGACGTAACGCCAACCATCTCAAACAATGGAAGACGATACTTGTTTGTCTTATAGGTGCTATCGAGAATGAGCACTGTCGAGAACGTGTTGAACAACTTGATGGAATCCGGATGAGTCCAAAAAATATCTCGTACCGTAATTCCATCATCGCGACATCTGTACCGAGACACGTAATCGTTGTCCTCCAACACTTTCAACAGTTGTTGCATCTCATTCCTATCTCCCCTAATTGCCTTGTTCATTCGATACCGCATGTTATACACTTGCTTTATGTTTGCAATATTTTCGGGTTCTTTCCGTTTCAACGTCGCAAGTATATTCTTCGGTGGGACAAGGTTCAAGCTCATGTCGGCTATACATGTCATCTCTTTCGCCTTGAGCCGGCATACAGTTGGATGACCTTCTAGCTTTGAGCACATTTCGTGGTTATGTATACCACAACGAACGGTAAATCTCCATTTCTTGGAAACTAACATGTAACCACCAATCTTAAAAGGGCACTCACATCTTCTAGTACCGGTCTCGTCTTTCTTTAACTTCCGTAGAGGTGCTTGATATTTGCCGCTTCTTTCGCACCCCAAAATTACAAAAGCTTTTCTTCTATCCGACCCATTATCCGATCTCCCGATATTTACACCGAAGCCGAGCTCAATAGCCGTCCTACGAATGTATGCGATCATGCTTTCACGATCATCAAACTCTTGCTTGTTGTTAAAGTTACCGCCGACATCAACCGACTTTACGAGCATACCTTCATCTTTCGAGGAAATCGGCGCAACTAATTCTTTTGCCATGTTATCGGGATGCACCATCTTTATTTATAAACAAGAATAGAACAATTAATATGTATAAATAAGATTTATTCAAAAATGCTGAAAACTTAAATTAATTAGCTTCAGGCATTTTTCCGGATGTGCACATCCGGAAATGTTCATGCTCAATTAGTTTCGGATGTGCACATCCGGAAGTAGCGTAACTTGTTTTTTCAAAAATGTAGATTGATAATGTAAGCAATGTAGTGGATGAAGTTGAATGTTTACCTGAAATTCAGTGTTTCCTTGCTCCCTTTGATTTGTTGCACCAAAAATTTGAATTTTTTGAGTGAGAAATGAGATTGATGAAGTAGGATTTTTTGACTTGGTGATTGTGAGTGTGGAAGAAGAAGGTTGACTATGGTAAGGGGGGAGTGATCATGCAACTTTAAATATTTCAGAATGTCTTCCGGATATACAGATCCGGAGACATACCGGATATGCACATCCGGAAAAAGTTTTTAATTCTTAAGGATCCGGTGCGTCCGGATGTGCACATCCGAAATTAAGAGGCAAAAAAATAATTTCACATGGTACTTAAGAAATTTAGATGGTGCATTAAGAAACTCCCTTTTATTTTCAAACAATTCCGATCCCGTTATCAATTTCTATTCAAAAACTTGTTGGTGTGTCGTTATTTTAAATATGTGACACAAAGCAGGTACATTATAATTTGATTATTCCTTTTTGACATTTCACTTAAAGTTATTTATTAAACATAATTATTTTTTATAAAATTATTCCAGAAACAATTATACAATTTTTTAATAAAACAACATATAAACAAATGAGACCCAAATCTGGGTTGTGAATCGTCATCATAATTTTAACCATATAATGATCATCTTCATCGATCAAACATTTTTACATATGTAAAAGAAAAACATAAATACATAGATCTAGTTTAATCAATCTCATGAACCCACACAATAGTCGTCATCATCAACCAATTTCTTTACTTGATGGCGTTTTTCGTTTACCTTCTTTGTCTTCTTCATAGAAAAGCTCAGATTCAGCATCATAATCAACATCTTTTCTTTATCATTCACCTATATTTTAAAATTTATACTCAATATATTTTCTTCTATATTCATCAAGATTTGCAAGTCCAGATTCAACATCAGAAACATAAATCCAGAAAAATCATTAAGGCAAAACAAAAAAAAAACAATAAAATCCAGAAAAATCATATAAAATAAAAAGAAAAATAAAACCCAAAAAATCACTAAGGATAAAAACTAACAACTGCAACAAAAACAAAAACGAGGAAAAATAGAATTTAAAACTTAGAAAAAATATTTAAGGGTGTAATAAAATCAAATCTTTTCTTTTCAAAACCAAACCCATCATTTTTTTATGAGACCCCAACATTTTCAATGAGAAACGTGAAGGACATCCAAGTTATAAGTTGTCAAGGATTTTTACTCTCAAATCTATAAACGACATAATCAAAACACTAAAGAATCTATACTAATTTTAATATCCAACTCATTGCATATAAAAAAAAAACTTCAGAAGAAGAACCACAATAAAAAAGAATGAGAAATGTCAAAGAAGGAAAATACTGGTGGAAAAGGAAGAAGCGTCAAAGAACAAGGGATAAATTAATCAGATTTATTTGTCATGAAAAAATCAATTTTATTATTTATTTTACATTGAAATAAATTACTGCTTCAATTTGGTTTTTTGATTTAGGAATCTCTTTTTTTTTATTTTAGACTCATGTATGAAGCATTGATTTTCATTCGTAAATCAATTTCACAATTTTAATTTAGCATTTATAAGTTTTTAATTATTTTAATTTAATCTAATAAATATAATAAAACAAAAAATGAAATGTAAAAGAGGATTGACTAAGGAATTGTCTATGTCGCTCACTCGCACCAACTATTAAACAAAATTACACATCAACGTTCTTTTGAACAAAAATGAAGAGAGAGAGAAATTATTTAAAAATAATTTTGTGAATAACCTATACTTTTATAACCAATTAGTAACAAACTCGTGCCTTTGTTTGCAAAATGTCATAAAAATTAAAAGTTGAAAATAGAAAAAATGTAAGACTAATTAGGGGTGTTCCTGAGATATGAGTCAACCCGCAAACCCAACACAATTCAACCCTTATTTTAACTCAACCCAATAATGTATGGATTCAACCCGAAGTCCCGAACCAACCCATTTAAACCCATCGGTATTTGATTCGGGTAATGGGTTTGGAATTTTGAATCCACGAACCCGCGAACTCAACCCATTAATATGTCATGTTATTTTTATTGTATTTCTTTTATAAACGATCTAGCAAAATCTCTATTATGTATACATCATTTTTTAATAGAATTGTAGTTTTTATTAGTTGTAAAAACCTAAGCCTAAATCAAGTTTGAGAGACTTAATTTCTTTAGGGTTAAATATACAAAATTCTCCTGAAATATTAGCGAGTTTTGTTTTTAACCCCTATAAAATATTTTTTTAATGTCCCCTTTATCTTATCTAGATTCAATCAGTAAACCCCCCCCCCCCCCCCCCCCCTTCCCCCAAATGCCACATGTCCTAAAAGATTCACCATTGTTATCTATTTATTTATATCCACGTTGATGTATCCATATTAACACATGGAATTATTATTTTTTTATTTGTTGCTGACAAGATAAATACATTTCAATTATCCCCTTGTAAAAGTTAGGCTTAGTTTCCACAATAGGGTTCCTCTGCGCAGACTGCAAAGACGAAGACGAAGACGACGACGCTCGGGTAAGAGAGGAAGGTGATGTCGCTTACGGTTGTGGACGAACATATATTTGATAACATTGAAGCTTAAAATGTCAGAGGTAAGTGATTTCTAACCTTCTTCATCCTCCATTGTGTTAACTGGAAATCTCATGTTAAGTGATTTCAAACCTCCTTCTGTAAGTCTTAGTAATTTTTTATATGAAACTTTATTCACCAGATATGCTACATTTTAATGTTACTTTTCACCATGGGGGTGAATTTATAATGGTCAACCAAAACGAGATCATTTATAGAGGGAGGTTGATTTGAATGTCTCTGGGCTACACATTGCGAACTGGACAATGGAGAGCATTGACAAGTTGGTGAATAGTTTGGGGTATAAGGAAGAAACTTATAGGTTATGGACAAAAAATTCGGAAATTGATTAGGGTTTTATTCAGATAAGAAAAGATGATAATGCATGCGATTTTGCATCATTTTGTTGTGCAATGGTTGCTGATGGAGATACATGTGCAATCATGCTGTCATTTTATGCTTATATCAAAGTTATGTTTAATTTTGTGTTTGTACTGGTGTATTAGACCTATGCACTAAATGTGTTTTTAGTTAATGAATGAATGATGTTTCATTTTGTTAACTATGCTTTTATGTTTCATTTTATGCTTTCATATATCAGACTTATGTTCCATTTCAGTCAATTTTGTATCAATGCACCATTCTACCAAATATGATTTCTTGTTAATGAATGATGCAACATTGTGTATGAGTCCAACATAATGTAACAACATATTTATAGAACATGTTTATACCACTGCAACAACAACATTTTGATCGAAACTTAGAAACCTTTCCATTAATAAATATTTGATACAAAATGATGATACATCAACTATAATAATAACCTTCCATTACATTAACTTAAACACTATTGAAAATAACTATTGAAAACTTAACAATATATTGATTCAAACTTATAAACCTTTCCAATAAAGTAACTTAAACACTATTATAAACAACATCCAGGATAAAGCAAGTGCAAGCATCAGCCAATAGTTTCTTTTCTTCTCCATTACAAGCTTTTTCTTCAATTTTTCAATCTTCTTTGGACTGCTTTCTACACCCCAATTCTTGGCAACTTCACATTCAACCTCCTTAACAATGTGCTTTGCAAATTCCTTCAAATAAACCTTTGCCATTTCACAGTCACAACATTTTGAGGGAATCATTGCATTCCTTTGAACCTCTAATACTTCATCGTCAACATGAACAATCCACATTCATTCTACAAATATGATTAACACATATATAAGAGTTACTAAAAATAGAAATACGATTAGAAACATGAACAAACACTTACCAATGAATTTTTATATTTCCAGAATTTTCGATTTGGGTTATCAATGGTGTTTGATACCCACATTGCTTCGTTACAGACATGTGTTGGCAAGCCCCGTCCAAAAGAGTTATCAACGGATGATGTTTTGCTTCCACCCATGATTGAAATAATGAACACTAGCAATAGGCGAAAGAGATGAAGAAACCTGGAAATTTTTCTTTGGTCTGATGAAGAGAGAAAGGGGAACATAATGAACCCTAGATCCACCAAATAAGAAGAAACGTAATTATGTCATGCTGTCACTACAAAATGTTAGCAAATACAAAAAAAAATTAAAAACAAAAGCCACATTGGAAAACAATGGTGAATCTTTGATGACATGTGGCATTTGGGGGGGGGGGTTATTGACAGAATCTAGATGTGATGACATGTGGCATTTGTGTTGGGGGGGGGGGGGGGGGGTGGGTTACTGACAGAATCTAGATGAGATAAGGGGGGATTAAAAAAAAATCTTTTACAGGGGTTAAAAACAAAACTCGCTAATATTACAGGGGGTTTGTATATTTAACTCATTTCTTTATTGAAAGAGTGACATATCTTACCATTTTAATTATATTATATACATTTTGTATTTTTTTGGACTTGATTTAGATTGGGAAAGAGTTTATAGGTATTAAATAATACACTTTATTCAAATTAATTACTAAAAGTTTATGTTGTTTTAATGTTTATGTAAAATAAATGTGTTAATTGAATTGATTTTTTATTTATAATCATTTAAAAAAAATTAGTGGATGACCCGCGAATCCAAACCAACCTGATCCATTGATGAGCCGGTTGGTTCGGTTCGGATTTAGTTTTAGAAGTACGGGTTGAATACTCAACCCTCCCCCCCCCCCCCCAATGACTTCATGTATTGGACTTCATCAAATTTGACCCAACCCAACCTGCGAACACCCCTAAGAATAATAGTAAATTTAAGTTGAAATAATAATACATATAGAAGATGAAAGATAAACAACAATATCAATAATAATATTATTAAAAAAAAAAACTATTGAAACTTGTATTAGATAAATTAATTGCTTAAGTTTTTTTAACAAAAAAGACAATTATGATCAATGTGGAGACACCACATATTCACCCAAAACCTTAAGGTGATAGGTGTATGAGTTTTCTCACTTATAAATGTTCAACTCTCCACAATTATAATCAATGTAGGACTTCAACTCACACTTGACATATTATTATTCTCAACATTTTCCCCCTTTATAAAATATTTTAATCAACAATGTATTTTTTTTTCGTATATAAATATTAATTTTGTTTTGACGCTATTTATAAAAATATTTGAATCAGGAGTAAAGTTGCTCTCGTGTATAAAAATATTTGAATCAAAATATTATATTTGTTTTGACAATATTTATAAAAATATTTGAATCAATAATATAGTTGTTCATGTTTATAACAATATTATTTTTTATCCTATATAAAAATATTTTAATTAACAAAGTTTTTTTTTTCCCGTATATAAATTTTAATTTTGTTTTGCCACTATTTATAAATTTGTGATTTTTTCAAATACAACATATTTAATTTTCAATGTAGAGCACACAATTATGTTATAAATTATCTTACCAAGCATTAGAAAAAAAAGCAACCAGTTATCAGGACTAAATGGCTATAAAGCATGTACTTTATGCAAGCTAAAGCTGACAGGCTGTAAAATAATAGATAAGAGGTTGTAACACTACAACATTAGAATCAAAATTGATGTCATAATTGAGTTTTTGTTGGAAAAATTAAAGGAACTCTACAAAAAAGTACTATTTTTCTCATGAAATGCATAGGGACTATAAATGTCATTGGAAAAAGACAAGTTTTTAAATCAAGTTTTTTCTAAGTACCATTTTTATATCTATTTGAAATGTTGTAAATGTGTCTTAAAATTTTTGTTGATGAAGAGAAAGAAAACATATTTTGGAGATTTCATTTACCGCGAAAATCAGAAGTTTTAGAAAGTCGGACGAAAAGTATAAAAAAAAAATCGGGCGGTGAATAGTGTCGCCCGTACGGATGAATAGTGTTGTCCGTACGGATGAATAGTATCGTCCGTATAGTGAATAGTGTTTTCAAGTTTTTGGACTTTTTTCGATTCGGTCCATGAATCCATGTGATTTTGGGCTTTGTTTGTTGGGTATTTGCTATTATAAATATGTATCTCTTATATGTTTGGTGTGTGTGACAATCTTAGAGTATACACCAATAAGGGAGAGTAAGGGTTTAGAGGCATAGCATAGGGTTTCAGCTATTCACAAGGAAAACCTAAGAAAAGCAAAGGTTTATGGAAACCTTTGGAGTTCTTTAAGGTTATTGTGAAACACTATTACACCTTGGGTTTAAGTGATTTATATATTGAGAGTTGGAGAGATTGGGAAACACTTGGGTAGAAAATAGGGTTGTTCTTAGAAACCTGAAGACGAATGCTATTTTCTTGCAACTCATCTGGAATCTCTTGTAATGACTTTCCGAGTATAGTGAATTGGAGAGCTGTTCTCTCCCCCGGAGTAGATCGTTTGATCGAACTGGGTAAACAAACCTTCTGTTTTTCCTTGCCTTATTTTGTTATATTATCTGTGTACGGATTATTATTGTTGAAGACCATTTATTTTAGTTGCTATTGTTCTTTGCCTCACAAATTGATATTGAATTTTGTCGTAATTCACAACAAGATTCACAACAAGAAATATAAGTTTGAATTGCTTCTGGTAACTGTAACTATTTGGAATTGCATATCAGTTATTTTCTCTTTTTTTGAATTTATAAATAAAACATCTACAATGATGTTGTTCATTAGATTAAAATTTTATGATAAGACTTTCTGATATTACAGGTTATGTATTGTTGAGGTGATAAAGTAAAGTAGTATAATCTCTGAAACACGCCACAACTAAAACTGAATATATGAGTTATGCACATCAATTGATTTAACAAATAGTAACAAAATTTATAACTAAATGTAAAGAAATATATGAGCTGAGGGGTGAGGTTTGGGTTACCCCATAAAAAAAACATGGGTAATTTATCCATTTAACATATATCCAATCAAATTACGACACATGTATTCCTATAATAAGATACATTAAATGTCTTGACTACACACTCTAATAATTAATATCATTTTATTAATTTAAGAGTAATGTTTCGTTTTCTCATGTACACTTGTCAACTTATAAGTGGCTTCACACCATAATGGGTAATTCACCCATCTTTTTGTCAAGGTAACTTAGAAAAAAAATATGCCATTTAACATATAAGTCTTAAAGTATGATTTCTTAATATAAAAAATTACAACTGTCAACAGGAAGGAACAATAATCTTCATTACCCTGTTATCCACGTGGTAGTATATGATCAACAGATTTCCTTCCTCTCAAAAGCTCCAGAAGGACAACAAAAAAACTGTATACATCATTGTTAACATTCAATTGTACAGTCATTGCATATCTGCATCCACAAGATTAGGCATAATATAAAAGACAGTTTTCTCAGATTGATACTAAGATATAGAAACACATATATTTAAATCTTAGGTTAACACATTAAATATATAACATTGTCGCCTTAGGAGTAGGGGTGTTCGCGGGTTGGGTTGGGTCTAATTTGATTAAATCCAATACCCGACCCGATCAATATTTTTTGGGTTGGGTTGAGTGTTCAACCCGTAATTTTAAGACTAAACCCGACCCAACCCAACCCGTTCATGAATTGGTTGAGTTGGGTTGGGTTCGTGGGTAATCCACTAAATATAATTTTCAAATTCTAAATAAAATATATTAATTTAATAAACACATTTATATTACAAAAACATTAAAAAAAATCATAAACTTTTAGTATTTAATTTGAATAAAGTTTATTGGTTAATACCTAAAAAGTCTTTTACGATTCATATAAAGTTAGAAAAATATACAAATAGTGTAGAGTATAATTTAAAAGGTAAGATACCTCTCTCTTTGAATAAATAAAAGTGATCTCTCAAATTTGATTTAGACTTAGGCTTTTATAATTAATAAAAACTATAATTATATTTAAAAAAATATATACATTGTAAGAATTATGCTAGATAATTTATAAATAAAATAAAATAAAAATAGTGTGACATATCAATGGGTTGGGTTCGCGGGTTCGTGGGTTTAAAACTTCAAACCTGTTACCCGAACTAAATACCAATGGGTTTGAATGAGTTGGTTCGGTTTGGACCTGTACATGATTGGGTTGGGTAAAAATAAGGGTTGGGTTGGGTTGGGTGAGTGGGTTTGCGGGTTGGCCCATACCCATGAACACCCCTACTTAGGAGAAATAAAAATGGAATGTATATAACACCATCCAGCCATATATATATAACTCAATTTTTAAACAACATATACTTTTTATTCATATCAGAACTATATGGCCCAAAAAATGGCATTATGTGTTCCTTTGGTGTAGTTGACATAAATACAATAATCACAGTCACAAAATAAAAAACTAAAAAAAGTGTACCTGGAGACACGTCTAGAGATACAACTTGTTAGAGTCCTGCATATTTGTTAAGTATGACCTTTATTATAAAGTCAATATTATAGTATAGAATAAGTCCGTATCACCTCCAAAACAGGGGCTTGACACATTGGGCATTTCCTTCTACTTTGAAGCAACTCACTGGCACATTTTGAACATGTGCAGAAGTGCCCACATCTACAACAAAAGTACAATCGTATCGGGTGATTATAATAATCAAGGTGCAAAATGGTTACAGACGACATTTCAAATTGAAAATGGACAATACCTGTACAACAAAGAATCAATATTGCCTTCGCCGCAAATACAAAAAAGTCCTTTTGTGACACATTCCCATTTAGAACTGTCATCTGGTGAATCACAATCATGTATTCCTAGAATAAATTTAACTTTATTTTCTCAGAAATTTATTTATTTTTAAAAGATAAAATATGGACCTAATGGAGAGGGTTAAGAAATTACAAACCTGGTGAATCACCTGAGCGATCTAAGTCTGCAGAAACCTCTTGTCTTATTGAGCGCTGCAATTCAAGTTGCATATCCATGCATGTCTCAAGTATCTTCTGCATATTATTCATTCTTTAATGTAATTTATCCATGTCAAGTCTCAAGTCATTAATAATGCATTCAGAAGAACATGAGCTAACATAAGATCCACAAAATACTGATGACCAATTTGGCCATCTCTTCACTTCAATTTCGCCGAAGCCCTTCCTTAATGAACTCCATCGTGATTCTTTGATTGTTATTTTGTTGATGCTCCATCTGTCCAAATCCAAAGATTATAGTATTAATTACGAACTGCTTGTCGGTTAAAGCGTATATTTACACAAAACATGGATGATATTATAAAGGAAGTGATGGTATATATATATATCAAAATTAGAAAGAGCTAACATATATTCATAAACATGTATATCAACCTAATCATTCAAAATTCATCCAACAATAATTAAATTGGAATAACAACGCAGCTATTATGATCCCATAGTTGGCTTAATAGTATTTTTTATTTTACATATGAAAACATAATTATGCTACTTAAAAAATAAGCATTGAATAAGGAGGAAAAGATGGGAAATATGAAGTAAAGAACCGATCATATATTATTAGTATTATCATTCAATTATATTTTCTAATATCATACTTTTACTTAAGTGATACGTATACTGAAGAAAGAGTGAGAGAAAATATTGGATTTGTAGAAAATGGAGTTCTTGGAGTCGTACAAGAAATAAAAAAACAACCTTTTTCTTTTGACAGAAGAAATAAAAAGCATTCTAACAAATTAAGTCACCACTTAAGCACTGACTTAATTACAAAATATTAATAACTTAAGCCACTTATATCAGACTGCAGTTTAAAAAAATGGTGGAGAAAAGAATACACCACCGACCAATAATGTACATAAACATATATCTAGAGATTTTTTCCAATGAAGCACGGACATGATACGATACGTATTCGATACGGAGATACGTTAGTCATTGAAAATTTTAGGATACGATACGTTTAAAATACGTTTATTAAAAAATTAAAATTAAACATTAGTTAAATAATTCTCTGACAAAAACTAATTGAGTTTGCAAAAATTATGAGAAAAAGAAAAAATTATTAAAGTTAAGAGAAAAGTAATTAAAGGAAAAGTTTGATTCTTGTAACAGAAAAAATGAAAGTGATAAAGCAATTAAAGTTGAGAAAAGAAGAATTAAGGATGAGGAAGATTGATTCATATTCTAGAAATATGAATAAACATGAGATTAACTAGTTATATCCATAGAGTATTGGAGACCTGTCACCAGTGTATTGCGACGTATCGCCACCATATAAGAAAAATTTATTTTTATTTTCTAAATTAAAAACTTCTGATACTCCTTCGACACGTATCAACGGTGTATCGGCGTATCGTATACGTATCATATATTATACGACATAGATTTTAGACTATTGGTGCTTCATTGTATTTTTCTAAACAGAGACAAATACCTCATTCAACCCAAAACCATTAAACCACAGTTTCAGAGGTTATCCCTCCCATAAATAACAAAAGAATGTATGAAATAGTAAAATTGCTAAGAAATTGTGGTTGAGCCTAACTCAAGCCTACAAAACTGGTTTTGTAGGGTTGAGTTAGGCCCAACCACAATTTCTTAACATGGTATCAAGAGTCTCATTTAAGATCCAGTGAGCCACCTTCTATGGTTTCCGCTATCGGGTCACCCACCATTTATTTCCACGCTCCAGTTGTCTAGTCCTGAGCGTGAAGGGGTGTGTTAAGAGTCTCACATCAGATAATATATGGCATGAACATGTCTTTATAAGTGGGGGCAATCCTCACATTACCAACCGGTTTTGTAGGGTTGAGTCAGGCCCAACTGTAGCAGCAAAATCGTGAGTGTAAGCTATTGATTAACTTAACTCGAAAAGCAAGAGTCGCCACCGCACTTTTCTTTTATCCAAAAGAGGAAAGGAAAAAGAGCGAACAAAACCTACACAAGCTCTAAACAAGAACAAGTGAAGAGATACTGGATAAGGGGGTTGGTTACGTTAAGGGAAGGTGTTAGCACCTAAAACGTCTATAGTACTCTATAGGAACCCTTTGAAATATCTACCGCTTTTGGTCTGAAAAGGTTTGCTTGAAAAGTGATTGAGGAGATGAGAAGAGAAATTGTTTTTAATTATTTTTGTGTTTGGAGAGACTTATCGCCTCATGCCTACGTACCCACGATGTGCAATGTAGGATCAAAACCCTGTAGTTCGTGGTACAAAGAATGAAATTTGTTTGTTTTGGTTGATTTTAAATGTAAAGACAAGTCGTCATTTCCAAGCGAATAATTCCGCTTAAAGAAATGAATCATGTCTAAACTTATGAAAATGTTTAAAGGAAAAGTGTGCGAGGGCACAAAAAGAATTTGAATGAGTTTGGTGTTTTTTAAAGTTTTTTGAAAAACGTGTCAACATGCTTATGTAGTTTAGCATTTGTTAAGAAATGAAAAGAAAATAGTAAAATTACTTGATAAAGTCAAGGTTTGATTATGAAAGAGGTGATAGTTTGAAATCAAGAAGGTTTTGAAAATTGAAGAATGGAGAGGAGAAGAAGTGACTATCCTAAAGCACAAAGCAAAAGCTAAGGATAAGAATAGCCTAACCACACAAGTAAGCTCCATAGTCTTTGAACCATAATTCCAAAGCAAAGGGAGAAAGTCCTAGTTCTAAGTCCAAGGTTCCAAGAATTGCATTGGATGTCCAAGGTCAAGGTGTAAAACTCCATGTCCATTGCAAAGGATAGTAACCATAGTCCAAGATTAGAAGCACACGTTTTTTTTAGAGGTTTTGGCATTTATTAATGTTTTTGGTCCAAATGGACAAAGAGAAAAAGGCATAAGCATAAACATGTGTCCAACAGACAAAGAAAAAATTGCGGAAGCATAAACATGATATGAAATGATAATAATGAAGCATAAAAGTAAAAGAGAGATAGGGAGCGAGAAGGAATTGTAAAAGTAAAAGTTAGAAGTTAGTGATTAGTTGTTAGTTCTTAGAGTAAGTGATCAATAATAATTGAATAATTGTACTTAGGTCAAGGTTAATGAGAACTTGTTAGAAGATTGATAGAAACAAAGCCTCTACAACAACAAGCTTCATAGATTTTGAACCTAATACAAAAGATCAATCAATATTGAGTGGTTTTTCGATAAGGAACATAATGTTGCACTATGTTAAGCAATCACCGAGTAATTTACGGAGTAATTACCCTACAATGAGGTCGGTCAATAGCTCTTTGTGCTAATGCATGCTAGATGAACGATATGTAAATCGTCATCCGAAAGCAATACCACATGAAAAGAAAAATGGTAGCGATCTAGTCTTGATCGAAATTCAACGAAGGAATTTCAAGATCCATTAGACTTTCATCGATCAAAAAGTAAAGAGATGAAGAAAAGTGGATCTAACATATATGATCCACACAACGAACAATGAGAATGAAAATTCACAAAATAAAATCAAGAATGAAAATATTCAAGTAAAAAAAGTCCAAATATATTTTTGAAACATTTTCTAAGAGTTTTAAAAAAAACAGAAAAAGAAATATTAATATTTATAAAAAAAGGTTTAAAATAAAAGAATTAAAAGAAAATTTTGAATTAAAATAAGAAAGAGAGGGAGGTGATATTAGAAAAGGTGATGGTGGTGGATAGAAATGTGGAACGGGCTCTAGGCCCAAACGTTTTTCTTAAAAAAAAGAAATGTGTAAGAAAACAAACAAAAATATTAAAAAGAAAAAAAGAAGGTTCAAAAAATAATTTCATCATCTCCTCTCAAAACATCACGCAGTGGCCACTGTAGTAATGGAAATGGAGAGGAACATGGCAGCGGCGCGGCTTGGAATTGCGACGGAAATGATCTAAACGCCGTCTACTACTCAAATATGCTATCAATTTCAAAGATTACACAATCAACATCTCAAAATCAAATCGCAAAAATCTCGACACTGGACTCCAAATTACCTTCGATTTAAGGTTCGTTGCGTTCAAATTCTCTTCCTCCTTTCTTTCGACTCTTGTTGTTGTGGATTTGGATGAATTTGGTTGAATATTGAAGTGTGATGAAAGAATTTGCAGTGATGATGTTGAGTGTTGTGATCTGAATTTCATGTGTAATGTTGTTGTTGATGAACTTTTGAAGCTATTGCGAGAATTTGTGGTGCGTTGTTGTTTTGAGGTTTATGGATGAAAATGAGTTATGGAGTGTTATGGAGGAAATCGACGGTGATGGAAGAAGTTTGTATGGAAATGGGTGAAGCTTGAAGAACTATTTTGTATGATTTTTGTGCAGAATTTTCTTGGCTATGAGAGCTTTAAGAATGAAAATGAAATTGAAAGTGAATTGAAGCTTTGGGTTTTGGTTTTGGCAGGGAGAGTTTGGCTGTCAAAGCTTGAATTAGAAGTGAGATGGAGGCTTTATTTATAAGGAAATGAGGTGTGAATTACTTGCCGTTTATGATCTTTTTCCTGCGTTTTACGGTTGATGCTCTGCTGCGTTTTGAAATGATTTCTTTCACTGAGTTTTATTCATGTTGTGCAGCGTTTTGCTTGATGTGGTGGCTGCGTTTGAATGGCAGCTTGGCTTGAAATTGTGGGGACGGCTTGGAGCTGAAATCACGGCTTGGAGTTTGTGGCCGTATAGGCTGTGTTGGCTTGCGGCTCAGTCTTTGCTTTTGTGAAGTAGGTCATGGCCTGTATTGCATAGCTTGATCTTTCTTCTTTTTTTTGTAATGCATCGACATATCATAGGTTGTATTCTCAAGGCTTATTCTTTATTTATTTTTTTGTTTCCAATATTGTACTGATGGGCTTGAATCATGAAATAATAGCTTGTCATGAAATCTGTAGTGTGTAAAGCACGACTATTGTGTTGGTTATTGTCTTAAATTGAAAGCTCTCCTAATGCATCAATATCCCAAAAGTTTCAAGGAACCAAGCTCTCATTTCTCCACTGCCTTTAAGAACTATGAGAGTGCCTTAGAATGGTTGCATCTCAATCCACGTAATCCACAGTACTAAGACAGACCCACTTTGTACACATAATGCTTAACCGATTTATCTTGAGTGTAGGTATAAGCAAAAGCCATTTTGGATTGCATATTTTTACCCTCTGAAGCAAAAAATGATTATGAACAAATGCTTTATGATCGCCCCTCTCTCTCAAAAGCTAAATTGCCCCTTTTGTACAAGCTTGCAAACACAATGAAATGTGTTGGCTTCAAGGTTCCACAAAGACTTGGCATATTCAAATTTGAATCATGCTTGTTTTGTACAAAGCTTGAATATATGAGCTTCAAGAAGATTGTACATGTTGATAATGGAATCAGACATAATATTGGATATGGATTAAAAAAAATTGGAAATGTATAAAAAAAATGATTTAGGAAATGATTTAAAAATTGGGAATGGATAATGAATGATCAAAATGGGTTAAAAAAAGATATTGGGTTTAAATAGAAATTGGATATTTGGAATTTGAATTGGATTTATGAATTGAGTTTGAAATGGATATTAAAACTGGATTTTTAAATGGATATAAAATGGATAAAATTGGATAAATTTGGAAAAAATGGAAATTGAAAAGAAATCTCAAATGGATGTGAACAATTGAATATGGATTATTGGATATGGATATGGTTTAGAAAAATGGATATGAAAATGGATCATGGATAGCAAATCTCGATTTTTAGCCCAAAACCAATCTTGACTTTTTTTCCACAAGCCTCTGATAAACCGAACACATAGCTACCACTGAACAAGCCATAACTGAACAACAACCATTTGAATCTGTTTGAACTTGTCTGAATCAGTTATCTGGGAAAATAAATCCACAAATGAACACAATCTGGAATGGTGAACTCATACGAACTACGCAACAACTTGACAGTCACTACTTGAGAAATAGCCCACTGAAACAGATATCTTGCACTTGGAACAAATGTTGGATAGTTTGACCAAGATTAGGTCAAACATCCATCTGGACTCGATCATGAATGAACAACCACACGTGACTTGAAATTATGCCTTGCTTGGACAAACCTGCGAAACCTAAACACACAGAGAGAGAAACAAGCAAACTGCAGCATATTTTTGGTATTTTAGTCAGAGGTTAGATAAACATAAACAAATAAAGCAAAAGAGAATCACAGAAGTGCTCAGAAGGAACACAAAGTATGACCTTGTTTGTGGTAATGATATGCAAATGAAATGAGTGAAATCTTAGGGGTAAAAATTAGGGTTCAACAGCTGCCCCTATTTAAGTTTCTTCTATCAGGAGATATGAAAGTTGAAAACTTCGTCTCGACAAGATTGAAGATACTTAAATATAGAAAACCAAATTTTTAGCCATAAGATGTCACAAGATGATATGAATGCAAAGGATGAAACATACTATGGGGAAACTTGAAACAAGAGAGTTATGGTAAATTGAGAGATATGACGTGAAAAGACACGTCGGGGAACACAAGCTATTTCTGGATATCTGTCAAGGTGACAAGAAGTATCCATCAATAGTTGGAAAGAGAGGGACAAGACCCTGGGAAGACAAGTAGTGACATCCAAGAATAGCATTGGATAGAAACTACGAACGAGACAAAAGTATGTCAATAAATGTCCAAGAACGACATTGGACAACAACAAGAAAGTTTCTGGTAAAAACAAGCAACGTCATCCAAGAATAGTATTGGATGGAGGTGAAAAACACTCTATTGGGGATAAGATATCCAAGAATAGCATTGGATGAAACGAACTACAAAATTCAAGAATAACATTGAATGGGGCAACAACAAACATTAGAGTCATCAAGAATAGCATTGGATATAAACAAAATTCCATTTGAAAACTTCACTGGGGACATCCAAGAATGGCATTGGATGGCAAGGTTAAACATCAGAGATATCCAATAATAGCATTGGACTTGGCTAGGGAAAAGGTGTCCAAGAATGGCATTGGACAAAAGTAATCTCAACATCCAAGAATGGCATTGGATAAAGTGAGAAAGGTTCTGGAAAATATATCATAAGTATCCAAGAATGGCATTGGATAAAAAGAGTTTGCGATATCCAAGACTGGCATTGAATAAAGTGAGCAGGGACTTTCAGGAATGGCACTGAAAGATAAAGGTAAATCACTACATTCAAGAATGGCATTGAATAATAGTGAGAAAGAGCTTTCAGGAATGGCACTGAAAGGTAAAGGTAAATCACTTCATTCAAGAATGGCATTGAATGATAGTGAGAAAGATATCCAGGAATGACACTGAATGCAAGGGAGAAAATTCATTCAGGAATGACACTGAATGAACAGATAAAACTTTCAGGAATGGCACTGAAAGTAAAGGTAAATCACTACATTCAGGAATGGCACTGAATGATAGTGAGAAAGACAACCAGGAATGGCACTAATGCAAAGGTGAAACTCATTCAGGAATGGCACTGAATGAACAGATAAGACTTTCAGGAATGGCACTGAAAGATATCCAAGCTAATATGATGGGGATTATAGAAGAGAGGCAAAAAACTTCCAGGAATAGCACTGGGAGAAACAAGAGGAACAAGATATCCAGGAATGGCACTGGAGATCAAAAGAGACAGACATCCAGGAATGGCACTGAAGTGAAAGAAAGCAAAGATCCAGGAATAGCACTGGAATGGAAGAAAACAAACATCTAACAACAGGACAAGATGCACAGGGAAACGACAATATCCAGGAATGGCACTGGAAAGAAAGAAGACAGGTAAACAACAATATTCAGGAATGGCACTGAATGGAGAGGCAGGTAACTGTTTTGGTAAGCGCCAAGTAAGTTGGACTTTGATCACAAGGTAAGATGTTGAAAGCAACATGACCTCGAAAAAATGCATATGAGCACGAAACACACTTCAAGCTATGAAAATATTTCTATGTATGATATATGAATGATTTATGTATGCAATGCAAATGATAGAGACAACTGAGATACACTCTTTTGTGAGGGAAGAATGGAACTCTGATTCCTCAACACGGGGAACACTGCCCACTCTGCTTGGAGAGAAGATGTTGAACACATCTCTGTCACACTTATGAATTGTATCAGGTCGATGGTCTTTTGAAGAAACACATCTCAAGAATTCTTGAAGAAGATTACCCTAGATTGATTGACTGATGAGGATAAACTGATCATAGCTTCAGTTTGACTGCTGCAGGGGTAAAATTGATCATAGCTTCAATTCTTGAAATGATTGTTGATAATAAACTGATCATGGCTTCAGTTGCTATTGCTAGGGATGAACTGATCATGGCTTCAGTTGCTGGGGATGAACTGATCATGGCTTCAGTTCTTGAAACAAATGTTGAGAAGGTTATGCTCAGTATGAATCTTGAAAGAGATCTTCTGGTTAACCAAATCTGAGAATAACTTGCACCGAGCAACAAATCTTGGATTGATTCACAACAAGCTCTGGAGGTAATGTGCCCCTGATAGGATCACTAACCAAGTTTCTCAACTATTTGAAAATTTCTTGATGAGGAAAGTTTGTCTGCAAATAAGATCATTCAAACAAACATGGTAATTTTAATGCAAAGCTCAATGAAATTTTTGAAATAAAAAATCATTTTTGGAATGATATTATTGATGTAAAGTAGATGAACCACTTGTCAAAACACGAATGGTTTAGACATACAAAAATGAAAGAGAAAGTAAAAGGTATGGCATCAAAGCAAATGATTGGCAACAAACATAGGAGTCAATTTACACAACCTTGTTGTAGTATGCTTTCAAAAGAAACCTGGCTTCAATTAGGTCTTTTGAAGATTGTAACGTGGTCTGGTTCACGGTTTTTGAAACAAAGGATATAGGCTCAAAGTTTATTTGTACCCAACCCATTCTTCGTGATGACCTTCAGTCTTATGCTCAGTTAATTCAAACTATGCATTCAGGTTCCAAGTGATTTTGGAATTGCAACACTGTTATGATGATGGCTCAAGGGCCAAGGGATTTTTGAGATGGCAGTCACTCTTTCTTACAACATTTTGTTGTTTTTGATGAGGACCTTAGTCAACTTGTTTTGTCTTTGAGGATTTTGGTAACCTCTTGATTGATTTTTTGTTATCCCTAACTTTTGCCCGAACTGTGTCATTTGAGCTTACAGTCAGCGGGATTCCCCAATTTTTTCCTAAGTCTCCTTCATAGGTTTTGACTTAGTGGGATTTTCATTTGATTTTTTTCATTTTATTTCGTTTTTTTTTTAAAGATAGTGATTGCCTGGCTTAATGATTATGGTGAACCATCATTGGCTTTTGACTTGAAAGACATCTTCGACACTTCTTTGATGTGTGCGAAGGAAAGTTTGTGATTGCAACCTTTATTGGAAGGTGTCTTGCATGCACAATCAAATTAACTGAGAACTACCCATCCCCAGGTTAAGATTGCGGGTTTTTTCGTACAAAAAGAAACTCCAACTTCTAGGCTCAAAGGGTTGCAAAGGATTAACTTCCTTATTTCTCCAGTGTTTGGGAGTTGAAACAATGCTTGTACATCATCAACCAAGTTTTAATTGAAGCATACAGTTTAGCAATTTTAGGTATTTCGTTTTCATCATCCTCCCTCCAATCTTTGCATAAACAAAAGCTTGATAAAGAAAATGAACAGGAGATATATTTTTGTTTTGTGAAAAAGAAAGCATAAAGATGCACACAGTGGATATAAATGAATTGAAATTACCATGAAAGTACAAATAAAGTTCGAAAGCAAATAGATAATACAATTAAAGAAAAATGCAAACAGCAAGAAACAAGGCCTAGTGACTAATCAGCAACAAGGATGAGCTGCCCCGTCTGAAACACTGGCTTTAGGAGATGATCCGTCTGAACTGACTCAAACTTCACTTGGCATGATCTGGCAAAGGATTGTTGACAACATTGGGATTCTCATCAAGAAAAGTCAGAATCTTTGAGTTCACCAATTCTTGTACTCTAGTTTTCAATGCATAATAGCCTTCCAAGTTATGGCCTGCCCCACCTCGATGGAACTCACAGTGAAGATCATCCCTATAGCCGGCTGGGAGAGGATTTGGGGGAGGTGGTAGATCCCTTGTTGTAATCAAACCTTTCTGGACAAGACAAGGATACAACTCAGTGTAGGACATCAGGATAGGATCAAAGTTAACCCTATTGCGATTCTGATTTTGTCTAACAGCCTGACGAGGAGCTTGAACTAGTTGAGCATTGACAACAGGAGCAACTGCAGCTACATATTGTTGTTGTCTGCGACGAGATTTAACTTCAACCGAAACAGCATGGGTATCGCCATCCTTCTTCTTTTAAAAATTCCCCGCATACTTTTTAGCACCACTAAAGGCTTCAGCATTAGTAATCTTTCCTTTCTTTATACCTTCTTCTAGTTTTTCTCCAATAATGACTAGGTCAGCAAAACCAGACGATACACTGCCTATCATCTTTTCCCAAAATAGTGGCTGAAGAGTATCCATGAACAATCCAGTCAATTCTTTTTCAGCCAAGGGTGGCTCCACCTGAGCAGGTAGCTCTCTCCAGCGCTGAGCGTACTCCTTAAAGGATTCTTTTTCTTTCTGAGACATATTTTGCAGTTGGCGGCGGTCAAGTGTCATTTCCAAATTGTACTTATATTGCTTCAAGAAAGCATCACCCAAGTCCTTCCAGCTTTGGATACGGTTCTTATCAAGTCTCATATACCATTTCATTGAAGCCCCACTCAAGCTGTCTTGGAAACAGTGAATGAGCAGTTTGTCATTTTTGGCATGGGCAGCCATCTTGCGGTAGTACATCACCAAGTGGGTTCTGGGACAGGTGTGCCCCTTGTATTTCTCAAAATCAGGAGTCATGAATTTTGGAGGAATAACCAAGTCGGAAACCAAGCACATGTCCATTGCAACAGCACTAAAGACATCACTTCCTTCCATGGCTCATATCCTTTTGTCCAGAGTTTGCCATTGCTCTCTGACTTCTTCAATGTATCCAGGTTCTCCCTGACTTTCAGATTGTAGACCAGCAGCATGGTACACGAAAGGATTCTCAGGAATAGCTTGAGCAACAGAATGCACAATAGGCTGAGGTTCAGTGAACAATGGAACCGAAGATACTGGCGAGACAAACACAAGAGTAGTTGCAAAGGGTGGCGAGTAATTCGGAGGTAACCCAAATTCTGGCCAAGTATAAGCTGGTTGCTGAGTCAGTGGAGGGTCAACAGCAGCAGTTAAAGTTTCAACAATCACAGTCCTCTGAGGTGGTTCACCTCTAGCAATCAGAACTTGCAGCATTTCTGTGAGTTTGGTCATGTCGGCCTTTAACTCATCAATTTTCATTTTGACTTCGGCATTGTGTTGTTCTTGGTTTTCCATTCTCAATCTGACAGCAGCTCTAGTTCCGTAGTTGTGTTGAGGAAACAGCTTGACGGTGAACAGATAACTGAAGAAGGAGACAGTTGAAATGAGTTTTTGAGACAACTGGGAAGAATGCATATGTATGCTCATGGATGCAAGCGTACATGGATGTAACAACCACAAACAAGATAACTCAAAACACACAGGTTCAAAGGTTCCAGTCACGAGCATGAAGCCAAGGTTAAGAAACCAATCCCACAAAGGTATGTACTAAGGTTTCGTCTTTATTGTACCTGCAGAAAACAGCGGTTCTAATAGAGTGCCCAGGGTCTGCAATCTACTATCACACACACCAACGCACTGATTTGCTCGAAGGTTGGTAGTTATCCTCAAGAGAATCTAACCTGAGTGTGGCATCGCGTGACAGCTAAGTCAGATTTGCATCTTCATAGCTTCCGCGCCACGATCCTATAAAAGGCTAAGATGGGTTAAGGGTTACTATGGTCCTCAGTGTTATAGGCTTCTATGGAAAAAGTAATGCCTTCACGATCGCTCGATCGGCATCAGTAATTCCAAAGAGGCAACCACCGAGTGGATGGATTCTCAAGTTCTGCTTTTTCGGGATTCGACACCCTCAAAGCTCCCTTGACTATACCATCCTCCTATCTCAAAGAACACTCTGGTCCGGGTATAAGACCTATCTCGCACACAGAGGAACTCCCATATAGAACCAGCAAGTAACAAACAAATCAAAAAAAAAAGCAGTAAATAAATCAAAGTAGGCTAAACCCCTCAAGGGAGGATCCCCAGCAGAGTCGCCACTTTTCTGTAGCGGCAAAATCGTGAGTGTAAGCTATTGATTAACTTAACTCGAAAAGCAAGAGTCGCCACCGCACTTTTATTTTATCCAAAAGAGGAAAGGAAAAAGAGCGAACAAAACCTACACAAGCTATAAACAAGAACAAGTGAAGAGATACTAGATATGGGGGTTGGTTACGTTAAGGGAAGGTGTTAGCACCCAAAATGTCTATAGTACTCTATAGGAACCCTTTGAAATATCTACCGCTTTTGGTCTGAAAAGGTTTGCTTGAAAAGTGATTGAGGAGATGAGAAGAGAAATTGTTTTTAATGATTTTTGTGTTTGGAGAGACTTGTCGCCTCATGCCTACGTACCCACGATGTGCAATGTAGGATCAAAACCCCGTAGTTCGTGGTACAAAGAATGAAATTTGTTTGTTTTGGTTGATTTTAAATGTAAAGACAAGTCATCATTTCCAAGCGAATAATTCTGCTTAAAGAAATGAATCATGTCTAAACTTATGAAAAGGTTTAAAGGAAAAGTGCGCGAGGGCACAAAAAGAATTTGAATGAGTTTGGTTTTTTTTAAAGTCTTTTGAAAAAGGTGTCAACATGCTTATGTAGTTTAACATTTGTTAAGAAATGAAAAGAAAATAGTAAAATTACTTGACAAAGTCAAGGTTTGATTATGAAAGAGGTGATAGTTTGAAATCAAGAAGGTTTTGAAAAAGGGAGAGAGTTTTGAAAATTGAAGAATGGGGAGGAGAAGAAGTGACTATCCTAAAGCACAAAGTAAAAGCTAAGGATAAGAATAGCCTAACCACACAAGTAAGCTCCATAGTCTTCGAACCATAATTCCAAAGCAAAGGGAGAAGGTCCTAGTTCTAAGTCCAAGGTTCCAAGAATTGCATTGGATGTCCAAGGTCAAGGTGTAAAACTCCATGTCCATTACAAAGGATAGTAACCATAGTCCAAGATTAGAAGCACAAGTTTTTTTTAGAGATTTTAGCCTTTACTAATGTTTTTGGTCCAAGTGGACAAAGAGAAAAAGGCATAAGCATAAACATGTGTCCAACGGACAAAGGAAAAATTGTGGAAGAATAAACATGATATGAAATGATAATAATGAAGCATAAAAGTAAAAGAGAGATAGGGAGCGAGAAGGAATTGTAAAAGTAAAAGTTAGAAGTTAGTGATTAGTTGTTAGTTGTTAGAGTAAGTGATCAATAATAATTGAATAATTGTACTTTGGTCAAGGTTAATGAGAACTTGTTAGAAGATTGATAGAATCAAAGCCTCTACAACAACAAGCTTCATAGATTTTGAACCTAATACAAAAGATCAATCAACATTGAGTGGTTTTCCGATAAGGGACATAATGTTGCGCTATGTTAAGTAATCGCCGAGTAATTTACGGAGTAATTACCCTACAATAAGGCTAGTCAATAGCTCTTTGTACTAATGCATGCTAGATGAACGATATATAAATTGTCATCCGAAAGCAATACCGCACGAAAAGAAAAATGGTAGCGATCTAGTCTTGATCGAAATTCAACGAAGGAATTTCAAGATCCATTAGACTTTCATCGATCAAAAAGAAAAGAGATGAAGAAAAGTGGATCTAACATTTATGATCCACACAACCAATAATGAGAATGAAAATTCACAAAATAAAATCAAGAATGAAAATATTCAAGTAAAAAAATCCAAATATTTTTTTGAAACATTTTCTAAGAGTTTTTTTTATAAAAAAAAATAGAAAAATAAATATTAATATTTATAAAATAAGGTTTAAAATAAAAGAATTAAATGAAAATTTTGAAGAAAAATAAGAAAGAGAGGGAGGTGATATTAGAAAAGGTGTTGGTGGTGGATAGAAATGTGGAACGGGCTCTAGGCCTAAACATTTTTCTTAAAAAAAAGAAATGTATAAGAAAACAAACAAAAATATTAAAAAGAAAAAAAAAGAAGGATCAGAAAATAATTTCATCATCTCCTCTCAAAACATCACGCAGAGGCCACTGTAGCAATGGAAATGGAGAGGAATATGGCAGCGGCGCGGCTTGGAATTGCGACGGAAATGATCTAAACGCCGTCTACTACTCAAATATGCTATCAATTTCGAAGATTACACAATCAACATCTCGAAATCAAACCGCAAAAATCTCGACTCCGGACTCCAAATTACCTTCGATTTAAGGATCGTAGCGTTCAAATTCTCTTCCTCCTTTCTTTTGACTCTTGTTGTTGCGGATTTGGATGAATTTGGTTGAATATTGAAGTGTGGTGAAAGAATTTGCAGTGATGATGTTGAGTGTTGTGATCTGAATTTCTTGCGTAATATTGTTGTTGATGAACTTTTGAAGCTATTGCAAGAATTTGCGGTGTGTTGTTGTTTTGAGGTTTATGGATGAAAATGAGTTATGGAGTGTTATGGAGGAAATCGACGGTGATGGAAGAAGTTTGTATGGAAATGGGTGAAGCTTGAAGAACTATTTTGTATGATTTTTGTGCAGAATTTTCTTGGCTATGAGAGCTTTAAGAATGGAAATGAAATTGAAAGTGAATTGAAGCTTTGGGTTTCGGTTTTGGCAGGGAGAGTTTGGCTGTCAAAGCTTGAATTGGAAGTGAGATGGAGGCTTTATTTATAAGGAAATGAGGTGTGAATTACTTGCCGTTTATGATCTTTTTCCCGCGTTTTGCGGTTGATGCTCTGCTGCGTTTTGAAATAATTTCTTTCACTGAGTTTTATTCATGTTGTGCAGCGTTTTGCTTGATGTGGTGGCTGCGTTTGAATGGCAGCTTGGCTTGAAATTGTGGGGACGGCTTGGAGCTGAAATCACGGCTTGGAGTTTGTGGTCGTATAGGTTGTGTTGGCTCGCGGCTCAGTCTTTACTTTTGTGAAGTAGTTCATGGCCTGTATTGCGTAGCTTGATATTTCTTTTTTTTTTGTAATGCATCGACATATCATGGGATGTATTCTCAAGGCTTATTCTTTATTTATTTTTTTGTTTCCAATATTGTACTGATGGGCTTGAATCATGAAATAATAGCTTGTCATGAAATCTGTAGTGTGTAAAGCACGACTATTGTGTTGGTTATTGTCTCCAATTGAAAGCTCTCCTAATGCATCAATATCCCAAAAGTTTCAAGGAACCAAGCTCTCATTTCTCCACTGCCTTTAAGAACTATGAGAGTGCCTTAGAATGGTTGCATCTCAATCCACGTAATCCACAGTAGTAAGACAGGCCCACTTTGTACAAATAATACTTAACCGATTTATCTTGAGTGTAGGTATAAGCAAAAGCCATTTTGGATTGCATATTTTTACCCTCTGAAGCAAAAAATGATTATGAACAAATGCTTTATGATCGCCCCTCTCTCAAAATCTAAATTGCCCCTTTTGTACAAGCTTGCAAACACAATGAAATATGTTGGCTTCAAGGTTCCACAAAGACTTGGCATATTCAAATTTGAATCATGCTTGTTTTGTACAAAGCTTGAATGTATGAGCTTCAAGAAGATTGTACATGTTGATAATGGAATTAGACATAATATTGGATATGGATTAAAAAAATTGGAAATGTATATAAAAAAAGATTTAGGAAGTGATTTAAAAATTGGAAATGGATAATGAATGATCAAAATAGGTTAAAAAAAGATATTGGGTTTAAATAGAAATTGGATATTTGGAATTTGAATTGGATTTATGAATTGAGTTTGAAATGGATATTAAAAATGGATTTTTAAATGGATATAAAATGGATAAAATTGGATAAATTTGGAAAAAATGGAAATTGAAAAGAAATCTCAAATGGATGTGAACAATTGAATATGGATATGGTTTAGCAAAATGGATATGAAAATGGATCATGGATAGCAAATCTCGATTTTTAGCCCAAAATCAATCTTGACTTTTTTTCCACAAGCCTCTAATAAACCGAACACATAGCTACCACTGAACAAGCCACAACTGAACAACAACCTTTTGAATCTGTTTGAACTTGTCTGAATCAGTTATCTGGGAAAATAAATCCACAGATGAACACAATCTGGAATGGTGAACTCATACGAACTATGCAACAACTTGATAGTCACTGCTTGAGAAATAGCCCACTAAAATATATATCTTGCACTTGGAACAAATGTTGGATAGTTTGACCAAGATTAGGTCAAACATCCATCTGGACTGGATCATGAATGAACAGCCACACGTGACTTGAAATTATGCCTTGGTTGGACAAACCTGCGAAACCTAAACACACAGAGAGAGAAACAAGCAAACTGCATCATATTTTTGGTATTTTAGTCAGAGGTTAGATAAAAATAAACAAATAAAGAAAAAGAGAATCATAGAGGTGCTCAGAAGGAACACAGAGTATGATCTTGTTTGTGGTAATGATATGCAAATGAAATGAGTGAAATCTTAGGGGTAAAAATTAGGGTTCAACACCAATCACAATTTCTTAACAAAAACAATTAGCATTCTACTTTGCATTTACTAATCTATCTATAAAACATGTAAAGTATTATTAGTTTCTACTTTCTATCATTTTAATTATTCACTTTCCTCTTGAACATCCTGTTGAGTAGCTCCCTTGACCAGGTTGATTGGCAGTGGTAGCCGAATCATCATCTGTAGCACATAAATAGCACAACTTATTAAACGAAATCCAGAAGACAGTTGGAGTTTTCAATCATTTTTTGTTAATAATGTGAAGAAATTGATGTCTCTACAAGTAGCAGTAAGAGCAAGAGTATGCAACCTCTCCAAGAAGAATTAAGTAGTTGAATTAATTTAGTTGTTGAGAGATCAACACTCTCAACTGTTGATTAATCCAATGGTTAAACTTTGGTTGGAGGGGCCGGAGGCAAATAATCATAAATCGCTAGGTTAATCAACAACATTAACCACAAGTAAAGTGAACCATTAGATCTCAAGAAAATAATAAGTCATTGCTACTTTTACAGTATGAATAAAAAAACACTCAAGACATTGAAAAATAGGAGCAACTCCCAAGTAGGTGCTAATACCCTTCATATAATACAACCAACTTAACAAAAAAGTAAATCAAGAAAGTATACATGAATAACAAAATTTGGTAGTGCAAATCAACCCAATAACATCTGACACCTTCCAAAACCCACAGAGGAAGCAAGCATTCTGTTGACAATAAACTATTGTCAGAACTGGAACTTCATCCATAATAAACATGGTTTCAGTGACATTTATACGACATTGAGCATCAATTAAAATAAAAATTGGTAACACATGGTATAGATTAGCATCAACAGAAAATTCTACAAATTTACTATTTCCAAATACCTGATTTTCAATGGCACAAAATAAGGAAAATACTCTAAATCTAAAACATAGAAATTTTTTCTGGAAAAAGTTTTCAACAATTGTAATAGATCAAAGGGAAGATAATATAATTTCATAATATATTTTAATAGAATCTAGGATAAAACTTATAGATCCATCACATTTCAGATCTAGATCTGGTCCCCACAAGGTCACAATGAATTACCTGTCAAAAACTTCTTCAAATATTTGAATTAGTCTTATCAATAGTCTGGTTATTGATAAACTGCAAAAACATTCATGACAACTGCAACAACATTCATGACAACTGCAACAACATTCAGACAAACATTAATATCCAAAACTGAAAGGAGCACCTTTATAACTAAGAAATATTTCAAAATCAACTGTGAACAAAAAACAAACACTTAGTAGGCTATATTCACCCTTTTATGACCATCAACATTAGCAAATGGATAGACAGAACTAGGTTACTGAAACCCTAAATACCACTCAAACAACTTCACAAACTTGGAAACTGGTTGGTCTAACTGAGCCGCACACTGCTTAAATTCCAATGGAATACAAATAGCTAAAACCAAGATATTCAAAAAAAACATATTACATCTAGTTAGCTGGAAGAAGACTGCCGCCGCACTTCTCACCAAAAAATTGTGAATCCCGGCCACCACATGTAGCTCAAGAATCTGTCTTTGCCACCGTAGTACGCTTTCATCCTCCGCTCCCAAGTTCGCACCACCATGGCCACCAATTTTTCCCCATTTATAACCGATATCCCTCTATTTTTCCTGTTTTTGTTTCTTCTTATGTTTTGATTCTGAAATAGAGAAAAGAAATAAGAAAGAAGAAGAAGAGGAAGAAACAAGAATAGGCAGAAAAAGATTATTCAGAAAGTGAAGTGAGAGAAGTTCCGAGTGGCAAGTGTGAGAAAAGAGAAAGGGAAAAAACTTGAATTGGATCTGAGATTGACATTGGGATGAGATTGACATTCGAAAAAAATAAATTGAATTGGATAGATTGGTTTGGAACCAAAGAGTACCATGTTGAGATAAATTTGGTTCATACCATGTATCCTCTACATTTTTTATGATAACAAAGTATTTGAAAAAAATTAGGATTTCTAACTAGCTGGTTCGTGTGCGTAGAATTATATTTTTTTATGTTACTGGTTTTGACACAGAAGTAGCTTTGGTTCGGTTCTGATTATACACTAATGATAGAGTCTGATCAAAAAGTTACTGCTAGTAAATTTCAGAATCAGAAGCGTGTTGCGGCTGCCTCTGAACCTGAGTAGTATCAACTCAAGCTCTGCTAACACAAGACTCGAGATATGTTGACATTATCTTCAAAAGATTGTATTGTACTTGTTTCATAGAAGTATTCTCCAGACAAAGGCCTTGTTCCATGGATAATTCCTTGACTACGAGTTCTAACATCTGCTTTATTGGAAAAGAAGATGTACTAGAAGATTTGATCTGATTATAACCGTTAAGGATACTTCAACAACTATATTTCTTCATCTATGAAAGGATCAGAAGATTGGAAGATCAACTCATGAAATAACGTTGCAACTACAATTAAGATATACACGCACTAACATGTTGAAGCGTTCTTATTCTTGTATACCTTAAGAATCCTTTATGTAAAAGTGTGTTGTATTATATTTGAACACCTCTGATTGTTAATCCAGTGTTGTTGTAAGTTATTCCTTCTCTAAACAGTCAGTTTAGATAAAATTCTTTTGCCTTGGGCTCGAGCAGTGAAGTCTTTGATTGTAAATCTGAGCAAAGCAGTCTTAGACGGTGCGTCTGAGCAGTGAAGCCTTAGGCTGAGTGTCTAAGCGGTGAAGTCTTGAACTAGAAGGGTTTAAGCAAGGAAAGTCTTAGGATATAAGGATCTAAGCAGAGAAGTCTTGATCAGGTGTTGATTAAGTAAGGAAGTCTTAGATTGTAGGTCTGAGCATGTAAAGTCTTATACTGGTGAGCACAAGCAGTTGTAATCAGGTTGATTATAGCGAAAATCTATTGTGTGGCAAGGGGACTGGAGTACTCTCAGTTGTAGAGGAACCGGGATAACTGTTGTATGTTCTTTGCTGTTTTTATTTGCATCTGTTACATTTTCCGCTGCATTCATTATCATATTCTGAACTCTGGTTCAGAAGTAAAAAGAATTTTGCAAACATAATTCAACCCCCCCTCTTCTTGTGTATTTTTCTCACCTTTAGTTGGTATTAGAGCCTGATTTGTACGTAACACTTAATAGTGGTACATTCAAAGATCCAATGAGAAAAATATGACTATTAAGGATACTAATGCTAGTTCCTTAGTAAGGGGATTTCCCTAAGATTACAGTAGCTCTGATAGAAATCATTACTCTATTAAACCTCTTGTATTCAGTGGTGACTCCACTGAGTTTGAATGGTGGAAAAATGAGATGTACACGTATATCATTGGACTCGATGATGAGCTATGGGACATACTTGAAGATGGCACTGAAATCACTGTTGACAATGTTGGTATGGTATTTGACAGGAAAATCTGACTCCAGCTCAAAAGAAAATCTACAGAAAACATCATAGAGTCAGAGGTATTCTGGTTGATTTCTCTACCACGTGTTGAGTACTTGAAAATCATTGATAATTCTTCTGCAAAGACTATCTTTAAATCTCGGTGCTCTACATATGAAGGGAATCAACAAGTTAGAGAAGCAAAAGCTAACTTGCTGATACAGAAATATGAGTTGTTCAAAATGAAGGATGATGAGGATACCAAAACCATGTTCTCTAGGTTTCAGATTCTGGTATTAGGCCTTCAGGTTCTAAAAAAAAAGTTACTCCTCTTCAGATCATGTTAAGAAGAATCTGAGAAGTCTCCCTCTAAAGTTTAGACATAAAGTAACACCTATTCAGGAAGCTAAGGACCTAAATATGTTGTCTCTTGAAAGTGTAATCAGCAATCTTCAAAGCCATGAGATTGAACTAAATGGAGATGAGTCTTCAAATAAACTTAAGTCACTTGCCTTGAGATCTGCTTCTGAAATTTTGTGTGAAAAGTCCAAAAAATTCTCAAAGAGCAGTAAACCTAATGAAACTTTTGAAGAAGATTCTGATGGTAGATCTGATGATGATGATAATATGGCTTGCTTCATCAAAGGATTTCAGCAAATGGCCAGAAGGAACAAGAACTTCAAAGAAAAAGATGAAGACAGGATCTACTACAACTGCAACAAACCTGGTCACTTAAGAAATAACTGTCCTGATCTTCAGAAAGATAGTTAGAAGAGAGGAAGTCATCAGAAGGACAACTTCAGAAATAGATTCAAGAAGAGTCTATGCACGTTAAATTTGATGACAAAATACCTGACTATGACAAGTCAGAGTCTTTGTCCCAGAATAACATTGTCGGTATTCAAAACTCTGAAGAACAACTTGTGGTATGTGTTCCTAAGGAAAAGAGTATATATGATGATACTTCAGAATCTATTACTATTATTGAAGGATTACCAAAGGATGATGAAACTGAAGTTACTCCAACTGGTCCTACTGCTACTGATTCAATGATTGCTCAAAATGGTACTGAAGTCTCTACTCCACCTAAGAGATCGTTTAAATATAAAGCATTCCATCCAGAAGGGCAAATCATTGGAAATAAAGATGAGCCATTGAGAACCAGATATGCTTTCAGAAATGATCAATTAATGCTTGGACTTATTTCCTTGACAAAGCATACTTCTATTGATGATGCATTATCAGATAATGGGTGGATCATGGCTATGCAAGATGAACAAAATCAGTTTCAGAGAAATGATGTGTGAGATCTTGTTCCAAGACCACAGAAGAAAAACATCATTGGGACCAAGTGGGTCTTCAGAAACAAGCTGAATGAACATGGAGAAGTTGTTAGAAACAAAGCTAGACTTGTAGCTTAAGGCTACAGTCAACAAGAGGGAATTGAATTCTTTGAAACCTTTGCTTTCGTGGCAAGGTTATAAGCCACAAGACTTCTTCTCTCTTTTGCCATCAACCATGACATTATACTCTATCAGATGGATGTGAAAAGTGCTTTTCTGAACGAAGTTATTACTGAAGAAGTGTATGTCAAGCAACAACCTGAATTTGAAGATCCAAACCATCCAGACTTTGTTTACAAGCTCAAGAAATCACTCTGTGGTCTCAAAAAAGCTCCAAGAGCATGGTATGAGAGACTGAGTAATTTCCTACTTGAGAATGGTTTTGCTAAAGGAAAGGTTGACACTACATTATTTAGGAAAACTCTAGAAGAAGAAATATTGATCGTTCAAATTTATGTTGATGACATAATTTTTGGTTCAACTAATGCATCTGTCTGTTAAGATTTTTCAAAAATAATGTAGGCTGAATTTGAGATGAGCATGATGGGAGAATTGAAATACTTCCTTGGAATTCAAATTAATCAAAAGGAAGAAGGTATATACATTCATCAGTCTAAGTATACAAGAGAGTTCTTGAAAAGTTTCAATCTTGATGAATTCAAAGTCATGTCAACTCCTATTCATCCAACCTGCAACCGAAATGATGAAGAATGTAGTGCTAAAGTGGATCTAAATAAATATCGAGGTATGATAGGTTCCTTACTCTATCTCACTACTTCTAGACCAGATATTCTATTCAGTGTATACTTGTGTGCAAGATTCCAATCAGATCCTAGAAAGACTCATTTAACTGTTGTTAAGAGGATCTTTAGGTATCTTAAAGGAACAACAAATCTTGGACTTCTTTATAAGAAATCCTTAGAGTATAAGCTAGTTAGATTTTGTGATGCTGTCGTTGATAGAATTGAAAGGAAATCCATTAGTGGAACTTGTCAATTCTTAAGTGAAAACCTTATCTCTTAGGGTAGTAAAAGACAAACAATTATTTCTCTCTCTACAGCAGAAGTAGAATACATTTCAGTTGCTAATTGTTGCACTCAACTGCTATGGATGAAATATCAACTTGAAGATTATCAGATTTTTGGAAATAATATTCCTATCCTTTATGACAACACTGCTGTTATCTATCTAATGAAGAATCCGATTCAACACTCTAGAACTAAACATATTGAAATCAAACACCATTTTATAAGAGACTATGTTCAAAAGGGCGTAATAGATATTCAGTTTATTGATTCTGAACATCAATGGGTTGATATATTTACAAAACCCTTAGCCATTGCTAGATTTGATTTTATTAAGAAAAATCTGAATATGGTCTTTGTCAAGGAATAATGCTTATCTTCTGAATTGAGTATTAGAGGAATCGTTGAATTCTGATAACACCCAGTTGTATTCTTAAAATCTAAAATTTCTTTAAGAATGTTCTATAAGCCTTGATTAGGGTGTATAAGATCTCTCTCATCCTTGTTTGCTTTGTCTAATCAGAAAGTAATTAGTTTAATTCCTTGCTATGTGCTTTGAATTAACAATTGGACTAATCTTGAGCTCTGATAAAATAATGAACTTTGTCTTACATTCTAATACCTAAAAGGTTTTTGAAATATTGATTTGATATATTCCCTGCTCAGGTCTCTGAAGGGGCTGTATATCACTTTTATTTCAAAATCTGCTCTGAAATTTGGTTCTTAAAAGGAGTGTACCGACAAAGATTCTAATTCATTTTTATTCAAAGTCATCACTGTCCAAACATTTAATACATACTTGCTTATAAATTGACATTCTATGTGTTATACTGTTGTCTGGGTGTTTTCCTGATTTCATGAGTTATCTTCTATATAAGATAATATTGTGAAATCACTATCAATTCTTCTTAAAATGTCTTCAAAAACCATTAAAGGAGAGATCTATGATCTAGATATTATTAAGGAATTTGCGCTTACTTTCAATGAATTGACAACAAGTAATCTTTTACGAATAGTCGCAGATATTCATTTTCAGAAATGGGATGGATATTTTGCAATGCTTAATGGACCAATCTATCCAGATCTTGTGAAATATTTTTGGGCAAATGCTCATGTTCATCAGAATGAGCTAGATCATTGTCAGATTCTATATGTTGTTTACGGTTTTCCTGTTGTGATCAACTCTAAAATCATCTCTCAAACAATAAACTGTGAGGAAGATGGAGTTATTATTGAAAACTACAGACATAACAACAGATTTATGAACCTTATGCACAACATCTATGGTATGGGAAACCCTACTGAAAGTCCTTCTACTCTTACTCCTATGGGAAAAGTCTGGTACCAAATTATGGGGACTAATCTAAGGCCTAGAGAAAAGGGGACATGATGGCTTTCTTCTGATGATAAACACTTCATTTTGTTCCTAGTCTCTAGAACTAAAATTAATCTGCCTCTGTCTATGTTCAATTATCTGAAAGAAGAAATCCTTGTATCTCGTGAGGAACTATCTTTTCTCATTCCTTTTGGTAAGGTTCTTTCCGTTATTCTTGTTCAACATGGTGGTGTTGCTCATATGCAACAAGCTGGGTTGATTGACAAACTTGTTCCTGACTGGTGTTCAACAATGAATTGTTCAGAAACCATTATTAATCTTTGAAGTTTCCTTTTTCCTCTGTCTTTTTGTTGATGACAATGGGGGAGAATGGATTAAGTATTCTTCTAGATTAATTATGGATCCGGATGAGGCTAGTGATCCTATAAAAGGAGCAGAAGATTGGAAGATCAACTCATGAAATAACGCTACAACTACAATTGAGATATACACGCACTACATTCATATCAGCTCAAGAGAAGTTAACATGTTGAAGAGTTCTTATTCTTGTATACCTTAAGAATCCTTTGTGTAAAAGTGTGTTGTGTTATATTTGAACACCTCTGATTGTTAATCAAGTGTTGTTGTAAGTTATTCCTTCTCTAAATAGTCAGTTTAGATAAAAGTCTATTGCCTTGGGCTTGAGCAGTGAAGTCTTGGATTGTAAATCTGAGCAAAAGAGTCTTAGATGGCGCGTATGTGCAGAGAATTCTTAGGAAGAGTGTCTAAGCAGTGAAGTTTTGAACCATGAGGGTTTAAGCAAGGAAAGTCTTAGGATCTGAGAATCTAAGCAGAGAAGTCTTAATCTGGTGTTGATTAAGCAAGGAAGTCTTAGATTGTAGGTCTGAACAGGGAAAGTCTTATACTGATGAGTATAAGCGGTTGTAATCAGGTTGATTATAGTGGAAATCTCTTGCATGGCAAGGGGACTAGAATACTCTCAGTTTGAGAGGAACCAGTATAGCTGTTGTGTGTTCTTTGCTATTTTTATTTGCTTATGTTACATTTTCCGCTGCATTCATTATTAGATTCTGAACTCTAATTCAGAAGTAAAAAGAATTTTGCGAACACAATTTAACCCCCCCCCCCCCCCCCCCCCCCCCCCTTCTTGTGTATTTTTTTCACCTTCATACTAAGTGACATCATCAATTGATTCAAATTTAAAAAGCAAAGCCATAATACACTAAATATTTAGTTGGAATTCAGTAATATGACATCATCAGTTGCAAAAAATAATTTTAGGATCAAAATTGCTCCAATCTTAGAGATGTAGCAAATTTAGAGAAAAAAGCATAAAAGACTTTTCCAAAACCTTTTATTTACTTATATGGTAGATATTTCACTTGTATTTCATTTTTTTGGACTCTCTTTATTTTAACCACTCATTTAAATCGGTCATTATTTTATATGACATGTCATAGATATGTTGGATATTTTTCTTTTTATTTGATTTTAATTCAATGGGCATCTAATAGATAATTATTATAATAATTTATTATAGTTCACAATTATTAAAATAAATTATTATTATTACAATCACAAATTTATCTCTATCATTGAGCTTTAATTTCACCATCAACCCACGTCACTAACAATTTTAAAACGCAATAAAAATTTTTTAAATTAGAATAGCCTGAAACAACATAGAAAACAACAAATAAGAACCTTCTTTCACAATCTCAATACTACCCTATCCAAAATCCTTCAAAGCAATCCAAAAAGTATAAAGTTAATTTTAAAATTCAATTGATGTGTTATTTCTATTAAGTTTTCGCACATAATAGTTCAAAAAAATAGTTCTGTTTTATGCAGCTATCCAGTTTCTTAATAATCTATTTTTATTGTATAGTTTTCATAATAATTATTTTATAGGGATATAGATAAGAGTTCATATTTGTTTATCATGTATTTATATATTCAAAATATTTATTTTGCTGTTAGTTTTAAATCTAAATATTTATATATTTTTAAATAAAATAACCAATTTAACCTAGGTCAATAAACAATCGAGGTTTAATTCTTTTTTTGGAAAGAAAAAATTTATTAATCTCAAAAAACAGTTTATACAAAACGACCAAACGGTCCAGCTAAAAACCGACTTAAAACGACAATAATCGAGGTTTAATTCTTGTCGAGCCACGTTTTAATTTTTGCTTACAATAATAAAATCTATTTTCTTGGTTGTATAATAAAACTGAGGAGAAAACTAACTCATGGATACTTCGAATCATAACTATTTCAGTTTATATTTTAATGATTTATTTTATTTTAAGTGGTACATTCTTTCATATTTTATTTTTAATTAAAAATTAAGCGAGTTTTCACCAAGGAAAATGTTCACTACTAC